>JAFEMH010001934.1:0-400156 GCA_022495995.1 Adenophora triphylla var. japonica | reverse complement strand
GAAGAAGAGCAAATGGACATCTTCCATTCACATACTCAGGCCATCTTTGAGGACCTTGATCAGCCATCATTTCTATCCAGGATCTCCGTGCCATGGGTGTGCCGGAATTAAAGTTTGAGAAGACTCGAGGCCTTCGGAAGGCTGGCGGCCCACAACCGTCTTACCGCTATCGGACAAACGCTGTCAACTCGGCATTTGTCTAGAGACAAGAGAAAAGAAGCGGTAGGAAGACGATTTTACATCCGAGCAGGAGCTCAAGTAAACCGCGATCAAGCGGCCCCAAGGAATAACAATCCCCCTCGCTTCCCAGAGTTCCGGCATTTAAATGATCTCGAAATGCCCGTAGACCAAGTATTTGAAGCTTTGGTGAAGCGAAATCTTCTCAAACCTCTCGAGAATTTCCAACCAAAGACTCCCAAAGCCCAACATGGATATGAGCAAGCCTTGCGCCTTCCACAACTACCCGGCCACACCACCGACAATTGCTTCGTGCTAGACGGGTGGTCCGGGGCTAATCGAAGAAGGAAAGTTGGAACGCCCTCGTGGCCCCAATACCATCAATCCATTCCCAGAAACGACGGGTGAACTCGATAGCCTTTGACGAAACTCCAAGCGAGAGCGGACCCCACTGCAATTTACGAAACCGTCGGCTATCTTTGTCTCGCTATATTTGCCAGGAACGTGAAACCGAGTCAAAAGGTCTCGTGACTAGGGAATCAGACAAAGAAC
The DNA here is from genome assembly GCA_022495995.1 of Adenophora triphylla var. japonica. Classification (NCBI taxonomy): domain Eukaryota; kingdom Viridiplantae; phylum Streptophyta; class Magnoliopsida; order Asterales; family Campanulaceae; genus Adenophora; species Adenophora triphylla. The sequence goes on along the minus strand of JAFEMH010001934.1, from coordinate 399,427 downwards.
AGCCCAAGGGCAAGTGTCTCCCTACGATCTTTGCCTAGACCAGAGGCATACAAATGGATGGATCGAACGCTCCCGAGAGGAGGCGGAGTCAAATGGTAGCACGGGAAGCGGTCCTAGCCTTCACAGACGATGACTTGCCGATATGTGAGAATCGACCGAAGCCCTCCTCATCCTCATAAAAATAGAGATGTTCTTCCTCCCGAACGTCTTGATTGATAACGGCTCATGAGTCAACATCATCGCTTTGAGCACCTTTTGAAAGCGACTCCGTATCGACCGCTCCACGATAAGGCCTTCACCCGGGTAATCCGAGCCTACGACTCGGCTGCCACGACCAATCGTAGGAGTCATCAATGCGAGGATCCAATTCGATGCACAACTGGAGTCGGTAGAGTTCCAAGTCGTGGAAATCAAACCAACCTTCTCTGCCTTGCTGGGACGACCTTGGATACATCAGATGAAAGCAGTATCATCTACTCTTCACCAATGCGTGAAATTCATCAATGCCAATGGAGTGATCGAGGTGATCCGCGGAAGCGTCTGATGGCAAGCGCTTGGCCGGCAAGCTACGACCCGGAAGAAGGTCCCGACATGGCCGAATACTCTTCTCCAGATGAGTCTCCAATCCTGTCCCGCTACGAAGTGGATCCCTACATCCACGCTCTAAGCCGTGAAGAGCTAGAAATCGAAGAGCTCATGGGTCAAGACGACAACTCTGACATATGCGGGTGCGAAGAATGCTTAAGAGAGGATCAAGAGTTGGACGCCCATATGGAGATTGACCGAGGAGTAGACCCTTACTTCGCCGAAAACCCTCTTGCAAAGCGGCTCATCACCGATCCACCGGTACAAGACAACCCTACGGCCCGACACTCTCGGATCTCACGGGGACGGCCATCACGGCATAGTCCAATTCAACATCCCGGTGTCGAGACCTAGATGAGCAGTGGCGCAACCTCCTCGAGGCCTAATCGGGGAAGGAGAGATGGCCCGCCCCCTCGAATCGGACATTGTAAATGTCGTCCAAGCAAAGATCCCCGAGATAAAGAGGCGGATTCTATGAAAATGATCAACATCGGCAAGAATCAACTCAGAATCGGCGAATGCTTCGCCCTCACGGAAGTAGCCCTCGATAACTTCTCGTCCGGGACCCCCAAAATCTGGTAGCAACACCAATGGAGAGACATCATCGGAGGAGCAACCAAAGACCTCCGCGATGCGGTTTGAAATCGAACCACATGCAAGCTATTTTCCGGGAATCGTGCCAGCGAAGATTGGTCACCAAGGCCATTGCCACTCCTGCAGAGCTACGGCTGCCCCGAGTAATGAAGCCTGGTCCAATCCTCGTCGCCCATAGTCTAGCTTCGAGTCATGTTGTACGTGAATTCATGTCTTTCGAGTCATCGATGGCTCTACGCCGGAAGATCGTGAGTCCATAATCAACAATGTACGATCTTTACGCTTTCAATAAAAGGTCCGACCTTTCTAGAATATCCTTTCATTGCATCTTTAACAAATGATGAATTAACTAACACACAGGTTAATCACAATTCATCTAAACAAAGAAGCAAGCACATTAATTGAATAAATGCATCAAGCAAACATTTAAGCATGTTTTCAAACGAGAGAAAAACCGGGCCCAAGCTGTCGAGGAGGTTTTAATCACAGCGATCTGTGAAATTCTTTGAAGAGCGAAAGAGACGCCGGTCAAAGCCATTTCCGGCACGGTTCGGATCTTCCAATACCTCAAGAACGGGAAACCGCCTTCATGAACGAAGAAGGCCAACACGGGGAAGGAGTCGAGGCCAAGAGCATCATGGCCCTAAAACGCCTCGCCTCCCACTTCGTCATCCTTGGGGACATCTTTGTACAAAAAACGCTACGAAGGACCACTCCTCTGTTGCATCGGCCCGGGAAGAAGCAAACAAGCTCATGAGCGAAGTCCACAATGGGGCTTGCGGTCCCCACATGAACGCCCGAGCCACTGATGCAAATCATTCTCGGGATGGGCTACTCTTGGATTTCCATGGAGGCGGGCTGCATCCAATTTGTCAGAAGTTGCGACAAGTGTCAACGGTTCTCCAACCTCAATCACCTACCCCCTCACGACCTCTCTTGCATGACTACACCACGGCCCTTCGCCACTTGGGAATTGACGTCATCGGGAAAATCGCTCCACCGGGCGGCAAGCGGTCACGAGTTCATCTTAGTAGCCATCGACTACTTCACCAAATGGGTGAAGCCAAGTCTTACAAGGTGCTCACCTCGAAAGTCACGCATTTCCTCAAGGAAAACATCATCTGCCGATACGGCATCCCGAACGAGGTCATATCAGACAACGGCTCACACTTCGAAGGGGAATGCGACAGACTGTTGGCCAAATTCAAGATCACACGCCACAAGTCTTCTCCCTACGGCCACAAAACAAATGGCGTCGTAGAAGCGGCAAACAAGACTCTCGAACGGATCATCAGAAAAATGACCACCGAGGACGAGATTGGCGAGAAGCTGCACCTTGCACTTTGGGGCTACCGAACATCGATCGGAAGCGGCCACGGGAGAAACTCCATTACGCCACGACATACGGGATGGAAGCGAGTCCTCCCATTGAATTGGAAATTCCCTCACTCCAGAGTCTTCTTGGAAAATGACGTCAACGAAGTCGAATGGCTCGGCCGACACGACGAATTGGCTGCTAGACGAGCGACGACTAAAGGCCATGGAACACGTCCGGAGCCTACGAAAGCGGGATGGCGAGAGCTTTCGACAAGAAAGTCAAGTCCCGAGACATCGGGGAAGGCGACACGGTACTCGAAAAGCCTCCCACTCGAACCAACCCACTGGGAAAATGGGAACCAACATGGATCGGCCACTTTCGTGGTTCAAAAGATCTTCTCAGGAGGTGCCATGAAGGCGACGGACCTAGACGGCAATCCCTTCATGAATCCAGGTCAACGGAAGCAAACTCATGAGATACTTCGCCTAAAGAAGAACAATTGTGCATCTCTTGGCACTCCATGTAGTGTCGAACTACGCAGACTGAGCCCTCTAGTCAGGAGGAACGTAGGCAACCTTAATTGGTCCGGTCTAAAAACACACAAAAAAAAGTCAAAAGTTTGAATGTCAACCAAAGACCTCCATCAAGCTACGCACTTTTCAAGAGCACGCCCCAACGTCACCTTGACCAAGTCAAACGACGGCGGCAACATCGAAAAAGGACATCAGAAGGTCACTCAACGTCAAGCAGTGACCCATGTCTACTTCGAAGCCGGGGGCTTGTCTTCGCCCTCACGCGCTTGAAAAAAAAAAAAAAAAAAGAGCTCGACGAGGCTCACAAAAAAATAATAAAATAAAAAAAAGCTCGCGAAGGCTGCGAAAATGAGGTCAAGAGCCGCCAACAAGCAAGAGGCAAGGAAGCTACGGAAATGGCCGTCAAAACGACTTGTCGGGGGATCATCCAACCTCTCGGCCAAACACTGAAAGCCCAAGCAAAGGGATTGCCGTCGAGGCCCGGGTACGCTTCGGTCCCATGAAATGCAACGAGAAAAGTCAGATGGACGCCGTCGAGGTGCACAAAAGAAACAAAAAGCGAACAAGAGATCTTGCGTCTCGACAAAGCTTTAAAGTAAATCACAAATCACTAACGATTACAACATTTCTTGATGAGTTCAAGCACGGTCTACTCTCGAAATTCACAACATGCTAAAAGACTGACTTAATACATTTAACAAATAATGTGTTTGCAATGCAATGAATGGATACCTAGGAGGTCATTCCGCGCCATCTGCGCTTGTCCCCTCGCCATTCTTTCCTTTCTTCCCTCGTCCACGGCGAGTCTTCTTTCGCTCACGTGAGCCGGCTCTGCGTCTCTCGGTCGAGATTAGGGGTCCTCCCAGTAGAGTCAAACAATCCCGGCGGCTCTCGGGGCTTCATTCGCCCGTGCTTCGGCTCGGATCTCCTCCTGCGAGTACGCAAAGAGGACCTCTCCGTCGGTCGGTCAACTCTGGTCTCGTAGTCAAACAAAGTGTCTCCGTAACATCTGAGGGTCGGACCGGGCTTCGGCACTCCTAAGGCAATAGCTACTACGGCAATCGGGCCCCAGAATCGCTCCACGCACGCTCCCAAAGCCACTTGGGACTGCCCAACACGGTTGCTCATACCAAGCCGAGTCTTGGGTCGTCAATACGACACTCTCCCGACGTCTAAGGAGCACCACCGAGGGAGAAGCGGAGTACTTCCATACCCTCGAGGAAAATACGAGAAGAGCACCTGGAGCGGCCATACAAAGAGGAACTACCTCCGCGGTAGCAAGGTCATCCCGGCCCAACAAAGGCTCTGCTTCCATCCCAAGTTTGCCGGGAGGAAACAAGCGACGGAATATAGAAGGAGGACCAAGACAAACCTGGAACTACGACAACATAGGACCCTTCTGCAAGGCCCTCTAGTCTCGATCCCCGGTGCGGAACCCACGATGGATACGATGCGTACCAAGGCGTGCCATCCATCTCTCCCGGGCGGATGATCCATATCCAATACAAGAGGTCGCCGAGCAAAGCGACCACGGGCTAAACGACGTCGGAGCCTCGGGCATGGCTGAAGTCTCTCTCGCGGCCACAAGGTGAGCAAGCGGGGCTTCCCCTCTCATGAACCGATCCCCGGTCGCCGGACGGTCGATACCATGAAGAGTCTCCCCGGCACCAACGGGACAATATCCTCTCCGGCTCTGCGGTGCCCGACCACATCTAGCAGCGCCATCGCAAACCCGAGGAGGCGACCATGAAAGCGTCGCTATCACGCGCAAGGCAAATGCATCCCACGAGACATCACTCTCATCATCAATCATGAACCGCTCGGGCAACGAAATGTCAATATGACCCGAATCAAGGATCATGCCACTGCACTTCTCCCGACAAAGTACGAAGAAAGCTGCAAGCTTCACGCTCGCAGCGGCACCACCAATCAAAGGAAGCGAGATGGCCTCCGCCTCAGGTCCTCCAATCAAAGCCCGAAAATCCTCAAAGGTGGGCACTACCTCGTTGTAGGAGAAGCAATACACATGCCTCCTAACATCCCGAACTTCGCGGCAGCCCGTAACAAATCCCAATCGGGAACCAACTCCTTAAGAGACCAAAGGCTGAGCAAAGTCGAAACCTTACCTCGAAAGCCCGCCTACGATGCCTCATACGGTGTCGCATCCACATTTTCAGCCGCTCGAGGAAGTGTGCTTGCCGCTCTGCGAAAGCCTTGGCAAAATTCTTGGAACGTACGAAGAATCCATGGCAAAAATGGAGGTTCCTAGAGAAAATGGGGAAGAAAGCTCGAAAATGGTGCAAATGGGGAGTGGGGAGAGTCCGGACATCCGGAAAGCATTTATCCCTTCCCAAAAGCAAAGATGATTCGTACGGACACTCTTTGCACACCATGTTAGTCCCGTCACGGACGTTGTTGCAACCAGGACCCACTTTCCCGGCAAACGGTACAACAACCATTTGTTCCCGGCGGGACTTTACTCCAAAGCTTGCCCAAACTACGGCCAAGCCGTCCCAGTGAGCACCTTTGCTACCCTGGCCGCACTCCCGACTCACGTGGCATGCACGAAATAATCAAGTAGCAACAATTCCTAGGACAATTCACTGGGAATCACAAAAACGACATTACATCTTAGAATAAAATGCTGCGATACAAATGCAAATGTTTTATTACAGTACAATAAATGTACGTTTGCTTCAAACAAAAAAAAAAGAGAGGAAGATATGGAAAGAGGGAAAGTAAATGAGCCCTAATCCAGGCTCCTCGGCATCATCATCATCAGCGACATCCTCAAGCAAGAAGTCGGGCATCCGGGTAAACTCGCCGGTCGCGCCTCATCATCAGAATGCTTGAACCCCACTCACTGGGGTAGGTACTCATGGTACTCGGAAGAGGTCGAAGCAGACAAAGGGTCGAAATAGGCATGCTCGACGAACCCTCGCCTGTGCATCCGGCGGAGGAATGAGCGATGAAGGGTGCGACCTCGAGCTCCCAGGGACGTCAGGCATCCATGCTATGCCGCCCCGCGAAGGTCCCTCCTGCGTGGCTCGGCTCGGCTCTCGGTGGGGGAACGTCCACGGAATGCCTCGAAGGCATCGGCTCGTCTTGGCCGGCACCGCCGAAGACCGGCCGAAGACATCATCGACGCCATCTTCTTCGCGAAGGACCTCATCGCCACATAACGGCGGGTCGGCATGTCATAGGCTCTCCAGGGACTGCACAAGCGACCAGAAACGCTCGGCAATACGGTCATACTTTCAGCAAAGGAGAAAAATACGAGAAAAGATGCCAAGATGGAAAAGAGTAAGCACGCTCAGGCATGTCAAGATCCGCTCGGTAGGCGAGCGAGGCATGCTCGAGGGGCCAGTACGAGACACCCTCCTCCTCGAAGAATCCCGCGGACATATGTAAAATTCGGCCCGAGGCACCGAAACCTCACAGGGGACACAGCGGGCCGGCCTCCCTCTCCACTCGCATGACACACAGTGGCGTCCTCGACTTCCTCCTCACGAAGGTCCCCATACTCCTCCCCCGAAACAAGACAAACTCCGTCGGCACTCCGCCGCCCCGAAATACCTCTCAAACTCTAGCACACGTCCATCTCACGGGAATCCATCGTCCCAAAGGGCGGGTCCTCGGAGCCAAGGGAAGCATACCGGGCCCATCTTTGCCCGAGGAAGACCCTCTCGCCCAGTACGTAACATCGCGAGGTCGGGCCCCGTAGCATCTTCATTTGTGCCGTCGCGGGGAGGCACCCTCAGGCTCATCGGCCTCGTGCAGAGGCCCGGGGGTGCAAGCGAGCCCTCAGGGGCCTATCTCTCCCAGATGCTCCTGCACATCCCGTAGGCGATGGTGAGCTTCCCCCTGCTTGGTCCTCCTCCTCCTCGCCGGGCATGCCCGGCCCTAACATAGCGGGATAGGCCGCTATGGCCCCGGGATCTCTATCATGGGAAAGCACTGGAATATCTCGTAGAACCATGCGACAAAAGCGAGAAAAGGCAGTGCAAAAAGAAAACGGAGAAAATGACGGGTTGCTAATCAAAAGCGGCAATAAACTCATACCTCAAAACGAAATCAAAACAAGCGAGGAGCGCCATGCCTCTCTTGAATCGGTCCAAGGAGGAGAAATAAAGTTCGGCGGGCCCGCCTCGCCCAAGCTATATCATAGACCACTCTCCCAAATCAATCGAAGCTCTCAGTGAGCGAAAGGAGCCGTCGTCGCATGATTCGGAACGAGTCTCGGAGAGAGCAAACCCTGCGAGAAAGGAGCGCGCAGTGCTCCGTAGATCACTGGCCCGTACCCCAGACAATAGGCCCGTGCGGCGTAATCCTCGTCTCCACATCATTTGTATAACATCCCCCGGGGACCCTACGAGGAAGAGGCGCAAGCCCGAGCTCGGCCGGCACACATCCTCGGCTATCCCTATCCGTCCACCGCCTTTGGCCCTCCTTTGAAGGAAAGCCGGTGATAGCGGCAAAATCGGTGGGCGTCCACCGTCGCCTCGCCCGGCTCGGATGGAAGGTGTGGGTGGTATCCACTGATACTCGAGATAAGCCCGGGAAGATACTCTTGTTCTTCCTCGTGTCGAAGATCCCGGCCAAGTTCTCCACGAACACGCCCGGCCGAAGCATAGACCGGCCTCTGGGGCTCGGCCCGCCATCCGCGAGAGATATTCGGCATCTGGCGCCCGCGACTCAGCTACGGCCTCGAGCGATCCCGAGTCTTCATCTTTTTGGCTTTCCCGGCCAAAAGCCCCTCATCTGAGGGTAAACACAACAAAGGTACGTCAGTCACAGTACTTAATACCAAAGCATATAACAAAGCAGTCTGTCACAAAACACGGCATGCATTACACACAACCCGTCACAAAGCACGGCATGCATTACACATAATTTTCCCCATGCAGTCCGTCACAAAACACGACACACACTGTACAAATTTTCTCAACAGAGAGATTAAGCCCTACACGACACATTTTCAAAAGACCCGTCACAAAACACGGCACACAAATCACATAAACTCCCCACAAAGTCCGTCACCAAAAACACGGCACACACTGCATAACACATCTTCAAAAAGAAAAGTCCGTCCCTACACGGCACATACTTTCAGACAAAACCCGTCACAAAACACGGCACATGTCACATTTTTCACAAAATTTGTCCCTACATGGCAATTTTTCTCACAATGTACATACAGAAATAGCATAAGGTACAAAATACCAAAGCATGCATTTCATAGAGAGGCACTTTATTTTATTTTTTACAAATAAAAGCTAATCTACACATTTTTGCACAAAAATCACATACCCACAATGTTTACATGCTCAACTTCAACAATTCATCACGAATTTCACAATAGGCATGGCAAACAACAAAAGCCACAAAAATGCGAAAAACTAAAACCTAGTTCTAGAATTCAAGAATTCAAGCAAGGAATCAAGAGGAAATTGATTTCTTACCTCCCCGACGTTCCTGACTCGCCGGTTATGCACCTCCGGATTCGGGTACAACACATCCGGATTCTTCGAAGAAGGCACGAAGGAGATCCAATTTCTTTGAACCTCCATCCTTTGCTCGATCACATCTCGACTCCGTTGGCAACGTCCCCTCCTTGATCCTTCCGCCATCGCAAGCAATTCAAGCTAAGAAATGGAAGATTTTGGACAACAATGGAGTTTTTCTCCTTCTCTCTCTCTCGGATGCACGAACTGGAAGAAGGAAATGAAGGGGGTGCCTCGGTTTTAAACCCAGTCAAAATTTGGGAACTGTAAAATTCAACACTGGTCCGTACGGACCTCTTTACATCCCAGGTTGGTCCGTACGAACCTCTTTGCAACGAAGGGCCAAATTACTTTTCTGCCCTTATAATCTTTGCCCTGCTGTCCAAAGGCCTATTTGTGATTAAATGCGAGATTGGTCCTTAACCCGTATCAACGCAAGCACCGGCGCGTCGGTGTAAGTCCGGATTTCGCCCACTAAATGGCAACGCAAGCACCGGCCGTCGGTGTAAGTCCGGATTTCGCCCACTAAACGGCAACGCAAGCAGGCGTCGGTGTAAGTCCGGTTTCGCCCGCTACAGCGTGCAACGCAAGCACCGGCCGTCAGTGTAAGTCCGGATTTCGCCCACTAAACGGCAACGCAAGCACCGGCCGTCAGTGTAAGTCCGGATTTCGCCCACTAAACGGCAACGCAAGCACCGGCCGTCAGTGTAAGTCCGAATTTCGCCCACTAAACGGCAACGCAAGCGGTGTAAGTCCGGATTTCGCCAACTAAACGGAGGCCTTGACCTCCGGCCGTCATCGTAAGTCCGGATCTCGCCCGCTAAACGGCAACGCAACAGGCCATCAAAGTAAGCCCGAGCTCCTTCCCCGGCAAGTCAAAAGGGAAGTCATACGAGACCGCATATCCCGGCAGACCGACCGTCATCGTAAGCCGGGACCTCGCCCGCTAAACGGTAAAACAAGCGCAAAGGAGCCGGCACCTCCCGGCCACTAATCTCGAGGCACAAACGCCTCCAGGCCAAACGGTGAAGCAACCACCGGCCATCAAAGTAAGCAAGTCACCTCATTGCGGAAAAAGCCCCTACTGAGGCCACGATGATCCCAATGAGACGAACACCGGCAATCGAGTAAGTCCAACCTTCTCCCCAGCGGACAAAGCATGAGTTATCTACACCTCTCACCAATCAAAGCACAAGGCAGCCACGCCTCCGCAAACCGCAGTCAGAAGACGATTCAAGTCCTCATACATGACACAACCGCGATCGAAGACGATTGAAGTCCTCATACATGACACAGCGGTAAGAAGACGATTGAAGTCCTCATACATGACAACCTGGCCGCGGTCGAAGACGATTCAAGTCCTCATACATGACACAACCGCAGTCACAAGACGATTCAAGTCCTCATACATGACACAACCGCAGTCAGAAGACAATTCAAGTCCTCATACATGACACAACCACAGTCAGAAGACGAATCAAGTCCTCATACATGACATACAGGCAGCCCGAAAGGCTTTAAACCACTCGGTTCGGAAGACCGTATAAACCTCCCAAATCACTATCTCCAGCCCAGAAGGCTTTAAACCACTCGGTCCGGAAGACCGTATAAACCTCCACAATCATTATCTCGGCTCGGAAGGCCTTAAACCACCCAATTCGGAAAATCATAAAATTTCCATCTTAGGACGCCACCACGTCCTCACAATCGACCTCGACGGTCACCACATCTTAGGACGCCACCACGTCCTCACAGTCGACCTCGGCTGTCACACCACAAACCATCTTCTCGTAAGATTAACCATCTTCTCGTAAGATTACCCATCTTCTAGTAAGATTGCACATCTCAGGACACCACCACGTCCTCACAGTTGACCTCGGCGGTCACACTACACTTCAGGGCACCACCACGCCCGCATACACTCACAATTTCACGATCTCTGAACTACGACCAGGCTTGATTCCCGCTAGGGATACGTAGGAATCCTGTCACAGGGTCCAGCCATCGACCTATACGGTCACCCATGACGCCTCCACGTCCTTACAATCGACCTCGGCGGTCACCACATCCTTAGGGCACCACCACGCCCTCGCATCATATTAGGACAGGACACGTCCTCCTACACCACAAACCATCTTCTCGTAAGATTACCCATCTTCTAGTAAGATTGCACACCCAGGACGCCACCACGTCCTTACCACTGACCTATGCGATCACCCAGGACGCCTCCACGTCCTTACCATCAACCTATACAGGTCACCCCCGGATGCCTCCACGTCCTTACCACCGACCTATGCGGTCACCCACGGGATGCCACCACATCCACACACAGAGTTCCAGTCAGAGGACATCTCACTTCCTCGTACACAACAACACTCACCCCACACACGAAATACTATCAGGCTTGATTCCCGGAGGATACGTAGGAATCCTATCACGAGTACGACCCGATTGACCTAAACGAGTCACCTGAACAGGACACCGCCACGTCCTCCCACCGACCTACACGGTCACTTCCTCTCCCAGCACGCGATCCAGATTAGGACCCTTATCTTATCGACGACCCCACTTCCTCCGTAAGTGACGTCGTCAAGGGGCTTCTGTAAGTACCCCAATCTGGATCACCCTCTTCCGAGCACACAGGAAACACCGCAGACTCACAAACGCAGTCTCGAAGACCTCTGAAACTCAAAACCCTCAAAAATCCCCAACCAAACCAAGGGAGGAACCTTTCTAGGATAAAAAGGGACAAAAGGACCTTTTGGGAATTATTTAGAAATCAGAAAAGCATAAATGGTCTGTACGGACCTCTTTGCTGCAATGATTCTTGAATCCCCTTAAAGTCCACAATATTCCCTCAAATCACAGGAGAACATCATTCTTGGAATGCATGGTTGGTCATGCACGGACCTCTTTGCATCTTGAGATGGTCCGTACGGACCTTATTGCAACCAGGACATAATGATTTCAAAATCTTCCTAATTATCATGATTCCCTCAAATCGAGGAATACCAAAAATTTGGATTACCTAAGAGGTCCGTACGGACCTCTTTGCGATTTTCCTACACTATAAATAGAGGGCTCCCCCTCCTCATTTACACACATCTCCCTCTTCTCTCCCTACTCCCCAGCCTTCGGGCTCCCCTCTAAGACCCTTCGGGGCACTCTCGGCCCCTTTTGGATCCTTCCGAGGCCTTCGAGCCCCTCGCGGTGCTCCGAAGCCTCCCAAGCGCTCCTCGGCGGCTCCCGCCGTTTGTCCCGAGGCACTCTCGAGGTACTGAGGCCCCTCGTGGTACTTCGACGCCTTGCACAGTCTTTCTGAGGCGTCCGGCTCTTTCCGAGTCAAACCGGCAATCCCAACCCACGCCGAACCTCTGCCCGAATCCAACCAACGATTCCAACCCACGCCGAACCCCTGCCCGAATCCAACCAACGATTCCAACGCACGCCGAACCTCTGCCCGAGTGATCCCTGCGATCCCAACGCACGCCAAAACTCTATCCGTAGACAACCAGCCCCCTTCCGAAGCAATCCCGGTCCGTACCGGAACACTATTCCATCCTCAAACACTATTCCCCTGCGGAAGACAGACACGAACCAACATTGGTAAGGCTTCCTTCCTATACTATTTCAATACATTTCAATAAAGCAGTGTACAATGTAGGCATCCGACACAGCATGCATTTTTAAAAAAGCACATACACACACACACAACAGTTAAAGAATGTTAGGGATATCCGAAAGACTCGTTTTACGAGGCGACTCGGGTGAGCTCTAAGATTCTAATATTCTCTTCCCAAGGAGTCATCTGACCTCCGAACTCAAAAATCACATCACACAACAAAAAACAGTTTATTTTTAAACTGATGCCCTTTTTCAATGTTTTGGGCTTAATAAAAACGGCGTGGCGACTCTACAAACAAAAACACAGCGAGGCACCTCCAACACGCAAAACGGAATAAGCCAGATGCCGGGGCGCGAACGCGTTGCCTATCGGATCCGGGCCATTTCCAAGTGCGGCAAAATGCGAGATGCACGGGCCCCGCGCGCGAGCCGGATCCCGGGTAATTTCACCAGGATGCCTCCACGTCCTTACCATCGACCTATACGGTCACCCAGGACGCCTCCACGTCCTTACTATCGACCTATATGGTCACCCAGGACGCCTCCACGTCCTTACCATCGACCTATACGGTCACCCAGGATGCCTCCACGTCCTTACTATCGACCTATACGGTCACCCAGGACGCCTCCACGTCCTTACCACCGACCTATACGGTCACCCAGGATGCCTCCACGTCCTTACCATCGACCTATACGATTACCCAGGATGCCTCCACGTCCTTACCATCGACCTACACGATCACCCGCAGGATACCATCACATCCACACACAGGGTTTCAGTCAAAAGGACATCTCACGTCCTTGTGCACAACAACACTCACCCCACACACGAACTACGATCAAGCTTGATTCCCGCTAGGGATACGTAGGAATCCTATAACAGGGTCCAGCCAACTGGCCTAAACGGTCACACAACAGGACACCGCCATGTCCTCACGCACCGACCTACACGGTCACTTCCTCTCCCAGTACGTGATCCAGATCAGGACCCTTATCTTATCGACGACCCCACTTCCTCCGTAAGTGACGTCGTCGAGGGGCTTCTGTAAGTATCCCAATCTGGATTACCCTCTTCGGAGCACACGGGAAATACCGCAGACTCACACAAACGCAGTCTCGAAGACCCGTGACACTCAAAAACCTCAAAACCCCCAACCAAATCAAGGGAGGGACCTTTCTGGGACAAAAAAAGCACAAAAGGACCTCAGAGGAATTTTTCAGAAACTGGAAAAGCATATAAGGTCCGTACGGACCTCTTTGTTGCCATGATTATTGAATCCTCTTAAAGTCCAAGATATTCCCTTAAATCCCAGAAGTAATAATTACTCAGCTACATGGGAGGTCCGTACGGACCTTTATGCATGCAAGGTTGGTCCGTACGGACCTTCTTGCTACCAGACACCATCATTGCTGAATCTCCTTAAAGTCCACTTATTCCCTCAAATAGAGGAAAACCAAAAAGTTAGATTACCTGGAAGGTCCGTACGGACCTTCTTGCACAAAATCCATGGCTATAAATAGAGGGCTCCCCCTCCCTCATTTCACACATCTCCCTCTTCTCTCCTCTCCCCCAGCCTTCTGGCACCCCTTTAAGTCCTCTCGAGGCACTCCCGGCCCCTTTCGGATCCTTCCGAGGCCTTCCGAGCTCCCTTATGGTGCTCCGAAGCCTCTCCGAGCGCTCCCGCGACGCTCCCGCGCTGCCCCAAGGCACTCTCGAGGTACTCTGAGGCCCCTCGTGGTACTCCGAGGCCTTGCCTGGTCTTTCCCGAGGTGTCCCGGCTCTTTCCGAGTCAATCTGGCAACTCAAACGCACGCCGAAACTCTGCCCGAGTGATCCCTGCGATCCCAACGCACGCCGAAACTCTGCCCGAGTGATCCCTGCAATCCCAACGCACGCCGAAACTCTGCCCGAGTGATCCCTGCGATCCCAACGCGTGCCGAAACTCTGTCCGCAGACAACCGGCTCATCCCAAAGCAAACCCGGTCCATTCCGGAACACTATTCCATCCTCAAACACTATTCTCCAGCGGAAGACAGACACGAACCAACATTGGTAAGGCTTCCTTCCTACACTATTTCAATACATTTCAATAAGCAGTGTACAATGTAGACATCCGACACATCATGCATTTTTAAAAGCATACACACACACACACAACAGTTAAAGAATATAAGGGGTACCGAAAGACTCGTTTTTACGAGGCGACTCGGGTGAGCTCTAATATTCTAATATTCTCTTCCCGAGGAGTCATCTGACCTCCGAACTCAAAAATCTCATCACACAAAAAATAGTTTATTTTTAAACTGATGCCCTTTTTCAATGTTTTGGGCTTAATAAAAACGGCGTGGCGACTCTACAAAGCGAAAACACAGTGAGACACCTCCAACCGCAAAACGGAATAAGCCAGATGCCGGGTCGCGATCGCGCTGCCTATCGGATCTGGGCGACTTTCCGAAAGCGACGCACGAGTGCGAGATGCCGGGGCTCCGCGTGCGAGCCGAATCCGGGTAATTTCAATAGCAACCAAGGATCCAAGTGCCCTGACACCCCAACCTTTATCTTGGGAAGACATCAGAGCAGCCGTCAAAGCCCCGACAAAAGCAGTAACGGTGAACGAACTGAGATGCGATGCATGGACCTACGCCAACCAAGGCCCTCCCATAACAGAAGTGGGAGAAACAAGCAAAGGAGTGAAGCCAGAAGTAAACATACTGACACTTTCCGGCCAGATCCCGATGAATCCTCCGAGGACAGACAAGAGGCCAGCCATACTTGAGCCCCGAACCGAAAAGGGCCCCTACACCAAAGAAGCTGAAGTACTTGACCCAAAGGCTGAAGATCCGATCTTGACCCAGCTCAAGCGCACTCAAGCCAACATATCCCTCTGGTCCCTACTCACTTCCTCCTACCCGCACAAACTCAAGAGGGAGGAAAGCCTGGCCCAGACCATTGTACCAATCAATGTGACACCAGATGAAGCAGTACAAATGATCGGCAACGTTCACTACGGTAATATCATTACCTTCACGGAGCTAGATCTACCAAAATTTGGGGCTAACCACAACGAGCCTCTCTACATCACTGTCAACTCGACGAGCGCCGCCTTCCTCGGGTCTTGGTAGATGGAGGATCAGCCATGAATGTCCTCCCTTCCAAAATGATGGACTTGCCAGGAATCAAGTCAACCGATCTAAAGCCATCAACGCAAATGATCAAAGCTTATGACTCAACGTCTCGCTCAGTCTTGGGGATAGCCACTCTGAACCTGTGGTTCGGAAAGCAGATGATACCAACTGACTTCCAGGTCATCGACATACTGATCACCTTTACTGCCATCTTGGGCCGGCCTTGGCTACATCAAATAAATGGGGTGGCATCCACTCTACACCAATGCTTGAAGTTCGTCCAAGGAAATGATCTCACTATCATTTACGGGGACAGCGTGACTACAGAAGGGACCAACACAAATGGCATCCCGGTCTTGGAAATCAAGCACGATAATGAAGGCATGATGCTGACAGGGTTCACAGTCGAATGTCCGAAGGCCCAAGTATGCCACATAGACCTCCCCCTGACTTGGGACCGGATTCCTCCTCCCATGAAGATGATGAAGCTCATGAACTACATCCCGGGGCTCGGTCTAGGCAAGTACCATCAAGGCACCCACAAGATTGTCGAGGTCAAAGAACAAAATACCCGTTGTGGCCTAGGGTACGTCCCTACTCCCAAAGATGCTGCGAAAGACAGAAAAGTTGCACGCGGAAAGCACTCAGCTACTGACAAAAGAGGCTCGCACGCCATCTCCGACCTCCGCCCTTACAGCTTTGACATGGCCCGGTACTTCACAAAGAAAACCAGCAATTTGAGCAAAGACACAGAAAATAGAACAGAGCTGATCAATGCTAAACAAAACTGGCCGACAACAATAGACAAGATCCAACAAAGCCTTGAAAGGTTCAGAGGCCTCGAGCCAAACCCCGTCAGAAGAGCATTCCTCGACGCACCAATTCTATCGGGACCCACCACCACTATTCACAATGAATTTTGGTTTGGGAAAACCCCCTCTTTGGCGGAAGAACTCGAAAAGATTTATGTCAACACCCCTACCAAAAACAAGTGGAACGAGTCAATATTCGAGCTAACCATGCCCAAGGCAAGAAAAGAAGACTCCGCAAAAGATGCCTGGAGCGAGCCATCGCTACAACAACTTTTCAGTGAAGAAATCGAGGCGCCAGACCTCATTGATTTTGTTTCTGATAACTCTATGGTAGCCATGATTGGGGACAGCCGCGCGAAGCCTTTCGACCCTCACATCCTTTCAAGCCCATCCGCTATGCCACTAAAAATTGGGCCACCTTCTCCGGACCTGCAGCCAGCAAGAAGGAAATGATCGAACAACTCGATCTAACCCCTCGCGTCCTAGAGTCTAGATTCGAGACATATTCTGAGTCTGTTATATTTGAATTTGAGTCTCTCGAGTCATCTGATGGCCTTACGCTGGAAGATTATGAGTTCATAGCCAACCATGTATTCCCATATGCTCTTAATGAAAGTTTCGACCTTTCTGAGTATCCTCTCATTGCATCTTTAACAACTGATAAATTAACTAAATCACAAACAGTTAATAATGATTTACTTGACAAAGAAGCAGACACATTAAACGAACAATACATTAAACACATCTTTAAGCATGTTGTCAAACGAGAGGAAAATCGGGCCTTAGCTGTCAAGGAGGTTTTAACCAAAGTGAATTTGGGAACTGCTGAAAAGTCTAAAGAGACACAAATCGGAAGTTTCTTCACTGGCACCGAGCAAGAAGCATTGACTGCTCTGCTCCAAGAATTCATGGACGTGTTCGCTTGGTCCTACCAAGACATGCCCGGCCTAGATCCAGCCTTAGTGGAACATCGGATTCCCCTGAATCCCGAGGCTAAGCCCATCAAGCAAAAGCTACGCTGAATCAAACCAGAATGGTCCTTGCAAGTCAAAGAAGAGATCGAAAAGATGCTCTGCGTCGGCTTTATAAGGGTAATCGAATACTCGACTTGGCTCTCCAACATAGTCACGGTCACCAAGGCCAATGGGAAAGTACGCTGCTGCATGGACTTCCGAGATCTTAACAAAGCAAGTCCCAAGGACGACTTTCCACTACCAAGCATAGACATGTTGGTCGATACTACGGCCAACTTTGAGGTCAAGTCCTTCGTGGACGGGTTCGCTGGCTACAATCAAATCAAGATGGCCGAAGAAGACCAAGAGAAAACAGCCTTCACAACCCCCTGGGGAACCTACTGCTACACAATAATGCCGTTCGGACTAAAGAACGCTGGGGCTACCTACCAACGGGCAGCGACCGCACTCTTCCATGGCATGATCCACAAAGAGATCAAAGTGTACGTCGACTACATGATCATCCACTCAAAAGGATCAGACGGACAACACCTCATCGACCTGAGAAAGTTCTTCGATCGCCTTCGAAAACACTCAATGAGGTTGAACCCCGCCAAATGCACGTTTGGAGTCATCCGAGGCAAAGTCTTGGGATACATGGTCACCAAACGAGGCATCAAAGTTGATCCTCAAAAGATCAAGGCCATAATCGAAATGAGACCACCGCAAACCCAAACAGAAGTAAAAAGCTTCATGGGCCGCCTATAGTACATCAGTCGCTTCGTCAATCAGTTGACCTCCATGTTCGAACCAATCTTTTGACTAATGAAAAAGAATGCAGACATCGAATGGAACCCGGAATGCCAAGACGCCTTCGAAAATATAAAGGCGTACCTTGTGAGCCCCCCAATCCTCTGTCCTCCCCACGAGGAGAAGCCACTCTTGCTATACCTAACTGTGACCGACACCGCAGTTGGAGCCATGCTATGCCAAGAAAAGAAAGAGTCACGGGTCGAGAATGCCATCTACTTCGTCAGTCGAAAGTTCCAAGGCAGCGAGCTCAACTACTCAGCCCTCGAGAAAACCTGCGCAGCTCTAGTATGGGTCGTCGGAAAATTACGACACTACATGCAGTCGCACACAGTGCACTTGGTATCCAAATTGGACCCGATCAAGTACCTCTTCGACAAACCATCACTGTGAATGAGGCTAGCCAAATGGTCTTTCTTCCTGGCGGAGTTTGACATCAAGTACGTAAACCAGAAGTCAATCAAGGGACGGGTAATGGCCGAACAACTGGCCGACTTCCCAACCGACGAGGCCAAAGGTCCCGAACCACAATTTACAGACGAAGGAATATTCACACTTGAAGGCAAAAATCGATGGCAACTGTTCTTCGACGGAGCGGCCAACAAAAGAGGAAATGGCATTGGAATGCTCTTGGTTGACCCAAAAGACAAGCACACCCCAATCACCATAAAGCTAAACTTCGAGGTAACCAACTATGCCGCCGAATACGAACCCTGCGCCGCCGAACTAGAGGCCGAACTCCAAAGGAACGTCCAAGAGCTAGAGGTCTACGGGGACTCAGCCCTGATCATCAACCAAGTTTCCAACAAATGGAAAACAATAGACCTAGACTTGCAAAAATACCACGCCTGCATGGAGGACCTCATCATGCAATTCAAAGAGGTCACCTTCCACTACTTGCCAAGAGACCAAAACCGGTTTGCAGACACCCTAGCCACCTTGGCTTCACTTGTGGAAATCCCCGAGGGGAAGGCGATAAAGTCATTCAAAGTCGGAAGAAAGGAAATTCCTGCCTATTGCTGCGAAATCGAGCAAGAACCCGAGCTATACAAGAAACGCTACCAAGGGCCGCTCCTCCTCTGCATCAGCAAGGAAAAAGCGAACGAGCTCATGAACGAAGTCCACAATGGGGCTTACGGTCCCCACATGAACGCCAGAGCCCTGATGCAGATCATTCTTCGAATGGGCTACTACTGATCTATATGGAGGCAGACTGCATCCACTTTGTCTGAAGCTGCGACAAGTGCCAATGGTTCTCCAACCTCAACCATCTTCCCCCTCACGAGCTCTATTGCATGACTACTCCCTGACCCTTCGCCACTTGGGGAATCGACGTCATCGGGAAGACCGCTTCGCCTGGAAGCAACGGCCACGAGTTCGTCTTGGTAGCCATCGACTACTTCACAAAATGGGTCGAAGCCAAGTCCTACAAAGTGCTAACTTTCAAGAAGGTCACACATTTCCTCAAGGAAAACATTATATGTCGATATGGCATCCCGAACGAGGTCATATCAGATAATGGATCTCACTTTGAAGGAGAATGCGACACACTGCTGGCCGAATTCAAGATCACATGCAACAAGTCCTCTCCCTACCGACCGCAAACTAACGGCGCAGTCGAAGCAGCAAACAAAACCCTCGAAAGGATCATCAGAAAAATGACCACATGAGGACGCGATTGGCCCGAGAAGCTGCACCTGGCACTTTGGGGCTACCGAACATCAGTCAGAAATGCCACGGGAGAAAATACATTCGCCCTAACCTATGGGATGGAGGCAGTACTACCCGTCGAGTTGGAAATCCCATCACTCCGAGTGTTGTTGGAAAACGAAATCAACGAAGTCAACGAAGTAGAATGGCTCCAAAGCCGACACGACGAATTGGCTCTGCTAGACGAGCACCGACTAAAGGCCATGGAGCACATCTGAGCCTACCAAAGCAGAATGGCTAGGGCTTTCAACAAGAAAGTCAAATCCCGAGACATCAGGGAAGGCGATCTGGTACTCAAAGAAAAGCCTCCCACCCGAACCAACCTGCTTGGAAAATGGGAACCAACATGGATCGTCCCGTTTGTGGTCCAAAAGATCTTCTCCGGAGGTGCCATGAAGCTGACAGACCTAGACGGCAACCCCTTCATGAACCCAGTCAACGGAAGCAAGCTCCGCAGATACTTCGCCTAAAGAAGATCAACTTTTCGTCTCCCGCCACTTCAAGAATGTGCCGAACTACGGAGACCTGAGCCCCTCAGTCCGGGGGGAACGTAGGCAGCCTTAATTGGTTCGGTTTAAAAACACACAAAAACAAAAAAATTGGATGCCAATCAAGGCTCAGATATATCCAAACACAAACAAAAATCCAAAAGATGGACGCCGCCAAGGCTCAGGCAAAAAGGCAAACAAGAGATCTTGCATCTCGACAAAGCATTAAAATTAAATCACAAATCACTAACGGTTACAACATTTCTTGATGAGTATAAGCACGGTCTACTCTCAAGCTCACAACATGCTAAAAGACAACTTAATACATTTAACAAATAATGTGTCTGCAATGCAATGAAGGGATACTTAGGAGGTCATTCCGCGGCACTCGCGCTTGTTCCCTCGCCATTCTTCCCTTTCTTCCCTCGCCCCCGACGAGTCTTCTTTCACTCCACGTGAGCCAACTCTGTCTCTCTCATTTCGAGCTCAGGAGTCCTCCCCATCGAGTCAAGCAATCCAGTAGCTCGCAAAGCTTCATTCGCCCGGGCCTCGACCCGAATCTCCTCCGTGCGAGTCTGCAAAAAGGGACCTCTCTCCGTCAGTCAGTCAACTCTGGTCTCATAGTCAAATAAATCGTCTCCCGTAACATTCTGTGGGTTAGACCAGGCCTCTGCACTTCTAAGTCTCTGTAGACACCCCATTCTGAACCAATAATTCATGATTACACTACTCTTCGTCTCTCTCTTATGTTTTGATGAAAGCATATCAGTTTCGTCATGTTTCGTTAAGTTTCTAACTAACCTCGTTAGTTTTGGACCTAACTGACTAACGGAATAAACTGAAGAGGACAAAATAGTCATCAGACTAGATATCTCGCACGAGATATCATATCTCGCGCGAGATATCCCTCGACGAGGATGTGCGAGAATCACCATTCTTCTCCGTCCCAAACTCTTTTCTTGATAAACCTCATCTAATCCGGTTCTCCAATCAGAGTTGAGTTCTGGAAGCTTCCTAGGAGTGTTTTACCTCTCCACCTCTACCTCTTAAACCCCTATAAATACTTGGTGACTTCCATTTGTTTGAGAGGTCCGAATTCCACAACACACACACAATTTGTTGGTTTCTCTCCACGAAAGATTCCTTCAAATCACTCACAAACAACTCCTAAATTCATCTTTCAACCACGTTGATTGACGAACATCAAGGCTCAAGCCTAGCATCAAGGCGAAGCTCTGTCCGCATCAAGATTTGACTCTCATATTGAGTCGAAACTCTGCCCAAATCACTTCTCGATCGAGAAAACATCTTAGAACCACGTTCTAAATCAAATCCTCCCTAAACTAGGTAAACTCCTATACTTTTACTCTTTTCTTCTTAATCTCTCTCTATTGGCTTTTAGAGTGGTGTAATCCCATCAAAAGGATTAGCCTAGAGTCCCTTCAATCGATGAAGGCGATCTCGAAGCGTACAATCCGATATTCCTAATCAAGAAATTGATTAGGGTTTTCTTGTTCTTTATTTAATTAGTAATTAAAAAGATTGACAATACTCAATTAGCAAGACCGATCTCCGGATTGGGTGGAATGGATGCTCCTCGACCTACCCATTCGATAACTTAACCCCCGAACCCTCAAATCTCTTTAAAATCAAAAAGGTTTTTCTTATTGTTTTACTAAATAAATAATAAGTGGCGACTCTGTTATTTCAAAATTCACGCATCGCTACAGTTTGGCGACTCCGCTGGGAACAATTAATTAAGAGGGTTAGACTTGCGTTACAATTGAGTATTATCAATCTTTTTATTTTTTACGTAAAAATTCGATTTTTACGGATTTTTTGAAATTTTTCGACCTTGTTTTCAAAAAAAAAAAAAAAAAAAAAAAAAAAGCGTCAGAATACTTATCCCGCGCGGGATATACTAATCTCGCGCGAGATTAGTACACTGTTTTAAAAATCAAAGTACTGTTCTTGGCGGCGGCACAGGAATAACAAAAAAAAAAAAAGGGGTAGTAGGTTTAGGTCAAAGGTTGACCGTACAAGCCAAGAAAAATCAATTCATGCAGTTGACCTATTCTTACAAAGTTTGACTGCAAACTTTAAAAAAAAAAAAAAAGAAATTTCCTTAAATACCCTTGGTATGGCGGCGGCAGTTAAATTAATAAGGAGGCCTCAGTTGACTTTCTTCTAGGGGTTTGACCGAGTATAAAAAAAAAAAAAAATAATAATAATAAAATAAAACCAAAACAGTTTCGAAATCTTCAAAAAAAAATTCCAGAAAAATCAAAATAAATATTATTATTTTGCTTGTGCTAACTCTATTTTGCAGGGTAGAATAATTTTAATTACTTAAACTATATACTTGCGTGCGATTGGTTTTTTGATTTAAAGTCTGGTCCATGGAGGATTCGGGAGTTGTAATTTAAATTAATTCAATTCCTTCTCTCTCTCTCTCTTTACGTGGAACTACGACGGCCTGAGTCTTCCTAATTTGGGAGAAACGTAGGCAACCACTTGGTGCGGCCACTATCTGTCTTCCTTTTGATTTTTTTTTAAAAAAAAAAAAACTCTCTATTTTACTCTATCACTTAGATTGACTCTCACACACGCGCACTCATATATAACTGTCATTGCACTACATACCCTCTATAAACCCGGGACCCACACTAAGGACGGATGACGGTAACCACCTAGTCGCCGGTCTCTCCGAAGTTGGATCATCCCACTCCGCGTATTCAATCCACCTAGATTGTCATATCGCGGGGAGCCTAGCCTTCCAGCCCTGCATCGCCACATATCATGTAGATTGACTTTTTAAGACACTCCTTGACCGGTCGGTTTGATCTTGGAGTCCTTGTAATCCCTTGTCAAGATCGTTTTGTGCAATAATCCACGGAAAAGAAATCAATAAATTGTCGCTTCGGAATTGTCCCTTCGGAAACGTCCCTACGGTTGTCCCTTCGGATTTGCCCCTAAAAAGAGAAAATTTTCTCATCAAAATTATTGCACAAAACTTGATGTTACCTTGGATTACTCCGACCCCTAGGTCCCTAGGTTTGGTTCTTGAACTTTAGAAACCCCCAAAACGGATTTTCCGTCCGACCAAAATTAGGATTAAAATCAGAAAAATTTTGGCTTTCCGTGGTGAAGTCTCGCGCGAGACTACTTGTCTCGTACGAGATAAGTGTTTGGTCTTTTCGTGTTTTGGCCAAAACCTTCAAACCTTCAAGCCTTCATTCACCCTATTCAGCCGACTTGTTGGGACTCGATCATGGTTTAACACGGTTGCTACACGTCTAGGTTCTTCGCCAAAGCTCGACACGATGTCTGCTTCTCCTTCTACCACCGAGGCCGATTTCAACGATGCTAAGGTCCAACTCATCGAAGCCATGACTAGGTTGGATGAACAAAGTAAGCAAATTGATGAGCAAAATGCCCAAATGGCTGCCCTCATGAAAGAACTCCACGAGTTGAAAGTCAAGAAAGGCAGAAAACAAAAGCAGAAAGTGGAATCCTCCTCCGACGAAGAGGAATCCTACACCAAAGTGAATAGAAAAACCAAAAAGTCAAGCAAGAAAAAGGAAGAATCCGATTCCTCCTCTTCCTCATCCTCCTCCGATGATGAAGAACATACCTCCAAGGGTGCTAAAACCAAGAAAGAAGGCAGTAGTGAAACTACTAAACTTGGTGACCATGTTACTAAGAACTACCTCGAGAAGAAGCTTGCGACTCTTGACACTTCCAAAGGGTCATTCGTTCCATTTGATCCCGATGCTCTTCAACAATCAATCACCAAGTTTCCTCGCAAGTATAAAACACCCGACATTGCCAAGTTCAATGGTACTACCTGTCCTCGAGCTCATGTTGAGACCTACACTTGGGCCATGCTTCCAATGGGCGTTGATAACACAATCTTGGCTCAATGCTTTCCTCAAACTTTAGAAGGTGCTGCAAGGGATTGGTACATGTCTCTTCCTACGACTACAAGGCTTGATTGGTCATCCGCATGTTTGGTCTTCCAAAGGCAGTTTGAAGACAACTCCACTTACCGCCCTACTAGGAGGGATCTTGAACAAACCAAACAACATGCCAATGAGTCCTTTGCTGAATTTGCTAGAAGATGGAGACTCAAACTCACAGAAATTGTCGAAAGGCCTACTCTCAAAGAGCAAATCCACATCTTCCTTCAATGCCTTCGTGATGAATTTCAAGAGAAGCTCGCCGGTAACTACTTTCCTAGTTTCAATGAACTCCTCGAGTCCGGAATTAGGGTTGACGACTTCCTAAAAAGCAAAAAGAAGGAAAGTACTTTCCGCTACAACAAGCCCACCACAAATAAGGATGCTTCAGTCAACGCTATTGCACTCGGCCGCCCCAACACGGAAAGTATTCTGCTGTCCCTCCTCCCGAAAAGAAAAAGAGGCACTACGACAAAATTGAAGGAATCACTCAAGAAGAACTCTTCGATGTGCTTGTCCAGAATGAAAAAATCAAACCAAGGGAAGGTGGTCCTCCGAAGGATATGGGTCCGAATCATGCTCATCACTTATTCTGCAAGTACCACAACTTCACCGGCCATGACACCAACTCCTGCCACCACTTGAAGGACATCATCCAAGACCTCTTTGACAATGGAGATCTAGAACGTCCCAACGTCATCACCCGATCCTCTCCTCGTACTCCATGAAGAAGATGAAGCTCCGAGAAGAAAGCTGCACTTACCACTTTGGGGCTACCACTATCATCTCCCTTTCTCCTTTGATAAAAGTAGATTAGGTTTTAAATTTCCTAGTTTGAACTCGAAGAGTCGTTCTATCTTTCTAGTACTCCTCACCTCCTCTAGTTTGTGTCCTCTAAACTATCGAAATTACGTTTCTTAAATTTCTCAATAAATTTAAGTAATTTCTTTTCCTAAACACTTTCCCTAAAGTTGTTCTACCTCATGAATATCATTCAACTCATGCAAAATAATGGACCTTCCATTCCCTAAATTATCGCAAAAATAGAAACTTCTAAGTGACTTTAAAAAGCAAGTTATCATTAGGAGGCTTAAGGGTTAAACATTACCCCTCTTTGAAAGTTAGAGACCAACAAGCGAAGAAAGCCAAAGGTCTTTGCTTTGTCAACATTCATCCAAAGAAAAGTGGGGCTACTCAACTCAAGGCTTTGAGAGTACAAAAAAAAAAATAATAAGAAAAAAGCTCGCTAGGACGAAACTCCTCAATTCGTCCTAGGCAAAAATAGAGCATCGAAAAAAAAAAAAAAAAAAAAAACTCTCAAGCCTTCATCGCCCCACAACAAGGATGGAATTTCAACAAAGGCAAGAAGGACTCTCCCACAAAGAAGAGGAGTCAAGTGATATCAACAAAAGAAAAGAGGATTCCTCAAAATCCTCCTACATCAAGTGAAGAAGACTTTCAGTATCAAGAAAAATGTTTACCCTTAAGTCATACTAATGATTGGCTTTCTCCTCAATCTTGTTTAGAAATTTCTAGATGAAGCAATGTCCATTAAAAGTAGAATAACTTTTCTAGATCTTTGAGCCAAGGAACGTTTCTCGTTGAGTCTAGGGGCTTCCTGTTAGCCACTCTCATACACACTCTTAAAATCCAAGCATCAAAATTGGGGCTTCCTCACCTTTCCTCCCCCAGTCAATCTATACTTCAACTCTTCAAAATAATCAAAACCGCATTAGGAGCTTTCCTCTTTGCTTCCCACTCTCATCATTATAGAATACACTTCTCCAAAAAAAACAATGCTTGGATCACCTTCCAATGAATAGAGTCCGTCTCTCCTAAACTAACTTGAGATCTCATTTCTCTCTCCTCAATAAAATTTTCTCTCTCTGAGCTCTCTTCGAGTTAACATACTACTTTCAAAAAAAAAATGAAAAAAAAAAGACGCAAAAGAGATGCCCGCTAGATTGAAAACCCGAAAGGGCGGTCTAGGCAAAAACCAGGGTGCGTCACTAAGAAAAACAAATCAATCAAAGGACAAAGGGGGACTATCCTTCAGCCTTCTTCATCGAGCATCATTCGATCTTCTTCAAATCAAATCAACAAGGAGAGTCTTCTTCGATCACCTTCAAATCAAAGAGAGCAGCTTCACAAGCCTGTTCACAAAGTCATCTACCACTTGCAAACAACTTGGGGCTTGAGACACCAAAGGGCCTTGGACATAGTGCCATTACGACAGTCGACAGAAGTGTAGTCGTTTGCCTCCTAGAGACACGACTCAAAGGAGAATTAAGAATGGAGATTCGCAACAGACCTAGATGTGTTCACAAAAGGATACTCATCAAAATTCTACAACAATTCAGCCTCGCTGACTAGCAACAAATTTTGCATAAACCTGATTTGGTCCCAACTTGTCAAACACAAGTTCACCCATACAATTCACCCATCTCAAATACAAATCCATACACACATGTCCCTACATATTCATATACCATATTCTCATACATAAACTCACCACCAAAATGTCCGACCGGCCATTTACACGAACAGACGTGAGCACCACCACGTAAGTCCAGTCAAACAACTAAAATCTGAAAAAAAATCTACTTGGGATCTTTATGTGCTGACAGGTACAGAAAGGTAAGAATCATTCGGGTCTATCCGAGATCTAGCATGCATATATCCTTGCATTACAGGGGCCGACAGAACCTTCATCTCAACCAAAAGCTTCAAGTCCATGACCTTGGCAACAACAGTGACACTTGTGACCTCGAGTGGAACAACTTCAAAGTCTGTGATGGCAGCAACCTCAAGTCCGTGACCTCGGCAACAACTCAAAGTCTGTGACGGCAGCAAACTTCAAGTCCGTGACCTCGGCAACAATATCAAAGTCTGTGATGGCAGCAAACTTCAAGTCCGTGACCTCGGCGACATCAACAAAGTCTGTGATGGCAACAACCTTCAAGTCCGTGACCTCGGCAACCTCAACAAAGTCTGTGATGGCAGCAAACTTCAAGTCCGTGACCTCGGCAATGACAACAAAGTCCGTGACCTCGGCAACGACAACAAAGTCCGTGACCTCGGCAACGACAACAAAGTCCGTGACCTCGGCAACAACAAGCTACGTCAGTAACCTCGGACGGCGCACTTCAACAACTTCATCAACAAACTAGGGTATCATCGAGGAATTGGGTCAAGTCCTTGATTCCTCAGTATGATTTTACCTTTTCAAAAAAAATACCTCTTCGATTTTCAAAAATGCTTTTCAAAATACCTAAAATAGCCTTTTTAGTGTTTTGGAGTCGAACTACGTTTGGTCTGATTCTCTCTTAGAGATACGTAGGCAGCCGTGCGGCACGACCATCCCAATGTTCAGAATGATGTCTTTTCTATCGACGACACTTCTTCTTTCATAAGACCTGTCGCCGAGGGGCTCTGTAGACACCCCATTCTGAACCAATAATTCATGATTACACTACTCTTCGTCTCTCTCTTATGTTTTGATGAAAGCATATCAGTTTCGTCATGTTTCGTTAAGTTTCTAACCAACCTCGTTAGTTTTGGACCTAACTGACTAACGGAATAAACTGAAGAGGACAAAATAGTCATCAGACTAGATATCTCGCACGAGATATCATATCTCGCGCGAGATATCCCCTCGACAGGATGTGCAGAATCACAATTCTTCTCCATCCCAAACTCTTTTCTTGATAAACCTCATCTAATCCGGTTCTCCAATCAGAATTGAGTTCTGGAAGCTTCCTAGGAGTGTTTTACCTCTCCACCTCTACCTCTTAAACCCCTATAAATACTTGGTGACTTCCACTGTTTCAGAGGTCCAGAATTCCACACAACACACACACAATTTGTTGGTTTCTCTCCACGAAAGATTCCTTCAAATCACTCACAAACAACTCCTAAATTCATCTTTCAACCACGTTGATTGACGAACATCAAGGCTCAAGCCTAGCATCAAGGCGAAGCTCTGTCCGCATCAAGACTTAACTCTCATATTGAGTCGAAACTCTGCCCGAATCGCTTCTCGATCGAGAAGATATCTTAGAACCACGTTCTAAATCAATTACTCCCCAAACGCTAGGTAAACTCCTTCACTTTTTACTCTTTTCTTCTTAATCTCTCTCTATTGGCTTTTAGAGTGGTGTAATCCCATCAAAAGGATTAGCCTAGAGTCCCTTCAATCGATGAAGGCGATCTCGAAGCGTACAATCCGACATTCCTAATCAAGAAATTGATTAGGGTTTTCTTGTTCTTTATTTAATTAGTAATTAAAAAGATTGATAATACTCAATTGGCAAGACCGATCTCCGGATTGGGTGGAATGGATGCTCCTCGACCTACCCATTCGATAACTTAACCCCCGAACCCTCAAATCTCTTTTTAAGGTTTTTCTTATTGTTTTCCTAAATAAATAATAAGTGGCGACTCTGTTATTCAAAATTCGTGCATCGCTACAGTCTCTAGCTGAGATGACAACCTTGCCCCAGAAT
The DNA here is from genome assembly GCA_022495995.1 of Adenophora triphylla var. japonica. Taxonomy (NCBI): domain Eukaryota; kingdom Viridiplantae; phylum Streptophyta; class Magnoliopsida; order Asterales; family Campanulaceae; genus Adenophora; species Adenophora triphylla. The sequence continues at coordinate 370,906 of JAFEMH010001934.1, read as the reverse complement.
TGCTTCGCGTCAGATCCCCAAAACCACTTGGGTCTGCCCGACATGCTGCTCGTACCAATCCAGGTACTCGGTGGTCAAGACAACACTCTCCCGACGTCGAATGAGTACCACAGGAGGGAAAGCGGAATACTTCCATACCCTCAGAAAATACAGAAAGGCATTTGAATCTGTAATAAAGAAGGAGCTACCTCCATGGTGGCAATGTTTTCCTAGCCCAGCAAAGGCTCCTTACTCATCCCAAACTGTCGAACAACAAGCGAAGGGATGTAGAAAGAGGACCAAGACAGTCCCGGAACTCTAACAACATAGGAACCCTCCTGAAAGTCTCCCCTAGTCTTGATCCCCCAATGGGGAACCCAGCTACGGATCTGATGCGTACCAAGCTGTGCCATCCATCTCTCCCAGGCGGACTGATCCATATCCAAGACAAGAGGCCGTCGAGCAAATGTCCACGGACTAAAAGAGGACAAGCGATCAATGCCGTGAAGGGTTTCCCCCAGAACCAACGAAGCAATATCGTCACCGGCCCGGCAGTGCCCTACTACATCCAGCAAAGCACCGTCACATACCCCAAGGGAGCTGACCATGAAGAGCGTTGCTATCACGTACAAAGCAAACGCGTTCCAAGAGACATCACTCTCGTCATCACCCATAAACCGCTCAGGAAGCGCATAAATGTCAATATAACCAGAATCAAAAGTCATACCTAGCGCTTCTTCCGACAAAGTCCGAAGAAAGTATGCGAGCTTCATGCTCACGGTCGCACCTCTAATCAAAGGAAGCGAGATAGCCTCCACCTTCGATCCTCCGAGAAAAGCCCAAAAATCCTCAAAGGTGGGCGTAACCTCATTGTAGGAGAAGCTATACACATGCCTCCGAACATCTCAGAACCTTGCAGCAGCCCGCAACAACTCCCAATCAGGAACTAACTCCTTAAGGGACCAAACCGAGTGAAGTTGAAATCTCGCCTCGAAAGCTCGCTTATTGTGCCTCACATGGTGCCTCATCCACATTTTGAGCCACTCAAGAAAGTGTTCTTGCCTCTCCTTTGAAAGCCTCGGCGAAATTCTCAGAACAAACGACGAATCCATGACAAAAATGGAGGTTTTTGAGAAAATGGGGAAGAAAGAGTCGAAGTTGACTGCAAATGGGGAATGGGAAATGGGAGAAACACATATTTTCAGAAAATCTTATCCCCTCTCAAAAAGCAAGAAGTGGCCGTACGGATCACTTTGCATGCATGGAGTGTCCGTACGGACCACTTTGCAACCTGGCTAAATTTTCAGCAACCACAAAACAGTTGCTGCCCGCGGCAAGATTTTGCACCTGACAGCTCAAAAGCCCCGCCAAAGCTGTTTCCACCTCCCATACACTAACCACAAATACATTCCCAGCTCATGCGACATGCACAAAAATAAAATAAGCTAGCAACAATTTCTAGGCCAGTCCCCCGGAATCAGAAATAAATCATTACATCTCAAATAAAATACTTTGTTATGCCAAATACGAGTATTTTATTACAGATACAAAATGTCTGTTGCTCTACAAATAAAAATACAAAAAACAAACAAACAAAAGGAGTCCTACTCCAACACATCATCATCAGCCTCTTCAAACGGAACCCCTGCATCTCGGCGAACCCGGCAGTCACCTCCTCATCATCGGAAATCTCGAACCCCTCCTTGATCGGATACTCGAAGTAGTCCGAAGGGTAAATCCCGGTAAAAGGATCAAAGAAAGGATGCGAGGACGAACCCTCACCCTGCGCACCTGTCGAAGGGAAGAACTGATGAAGGGTTTGCGGCCTTCGAACCCCCGAAGAAGTCCCCGCATCAAAGTTGTGCCGCTCCCGAACCGGCACCTCAGGCTGTGGCTCCGGCTCAGCCCTTGAAGAAGGAGTATCCACAGACCTCCTTGAAGGCATCGGCTCGAACGCCGCCGCGCTCCGAGAAGACCTGCAGGACATCTTCCTCAGAAGCTTCTTCGTGAAGGCCCTCAACCCCACGTACCGGCGAGTGAGCACGTCCAAGGACCGCCTCGAGACCTGCACAGGCAAACAACCAAAGAAATGCTCAGCAAAAGAGATACAATAATACTCAACAAAAGAGAAATGCAGAACAAGATGCCAAGATGGAAAAGAGTAAACAAACTCACCGTAGCATCTGGGTCAACCTGATAGGCGGCAGGACCATGCTCAGGGATGGGCACTGACACCCTCCTCCTCAAAGAGTCCCCACGAACATAAGTAAAGTCCGGCCCAGGCACCGGAACATCTGGAGGATGCAACGGATCAGTCCGCCTCTCCCTCGCCAACACCTGTGGCATCCTCAACTTCCGCCTGACGAAGGCCCCATAATCCTCGCCTTCCAGGACGAACTCCTTGGTACTCGCGTCGGCTCGGTACCGCTCGAACTCCAGCAAGTCCATATTAACAGGACTCAGCATATGGAAGGGTGGATCCCTCGGAGCCATTGGAGGAACACCTGCGCCATGCTGCCAGAAAACCCTCTCTCCCAAGTACATGGAGTCGCACGTAAGGCCCCGCAAGAGATTCCTCTGCCGCGTCACCCAGGGGGCGCCCTCCAACTCATCCTCGCCATACCGAGTCCACGGGTACAGCTGAAACCCCTCCGGGCTGTCCTTCTCCAAGAATCGCTGTACATCCACATATGTGACAGTGATCTTCCCCCGGCTCGTCCTCCTCTTCCTCAAAGAGCGAGTTCAGTACAACATGGCAGGATAACCAAATATGGCCTCATCCTGCCAGTCCCATGGCTGGCACCGGAAGATCTCATAGCACTACGCCTGCCACAAAAAGCAGACAATGCTCAAACAAGAAAAAGAAAAAGAAAAAGAAAAGGAGACGTGATAAAGTGATAAACTACAAAAATCATGTAAACTCATACCTCCAGTGCGAAGTCAAAGCACCCCAAGGTGTTGGCCGCGCCCCGGCTAAACTTGTCCAAGGCAAATTAGAACTCAGCCAAGCCCGCCTCTCCCCAGGCGATATCACAAACCCTCTCCAGGTCCACCAGACTCTTAAGTAGAGGGAAAGGAGCGGTAGAGGCGTGATTTGAGAACAAAGTCTTGGAAAGGGCGAACCACAAAAATGAGCGCGCTAGCTGCTCCGCCGACACTACCCCAGTGTCCCGGCTATACTCCCCTATGTTGGTGGTGATCCGCACCTCCACCTCATGATACATCATCCCCAAGCCCTTACGGGGCCAAGGAGCAAAGCCCAGCAGCTCAGTTCCAGCTCATCGGACATCCTGTTCTGCCACTTCACCGACTCCCCCTTAAAGGACAGCCCGGTAATGGCCGCAAAATCTGTGGGAGTCACCGTCACCTCTCCCCAACTGAGGTGGAAGGTATGTGTGGTGTCCCACCAATACTCAGATAAGGCCAGAAAGACGCCCTTGTTCTTCTGCGTCTCCGCCAACCCGGCCAAGTTCTCTACGAACACATTCAACCCAGAAGCAATCACTAGCCTCCGAGGGCTAGGTCTCCCATCCCGGGAGATATCATGCATGTTCCACCACACCTCAACCACGGCCTCAAGGGACCCCCGTGATTTCATCCTCTTGGCCTTCCCAGACGAAGGCACCTCATCCTACAAGTAAACACAGCAAAGGTACATCAATAACGATACTTAACAAATATCCACAAAAACAAAAATGATAACACATATCATTCACAAATCACAAAAGTCCATCCCAACACGGCAATCTCACAAATCACAAAAGTCCGTTCCAACACGGCACGCCTATACACACAATTTTCTCACAAAAAGGATCCGTCCCCACAACACATTTTTTCAACAAAAGGGATCCGTCCCTACACGATACATTTCCAAACAAAAGTCCGTCATAAAAACACAGCACGCACAACACATTTTTTTCCATCAAAAGGGATCCGTCCCTACACGACACATTTCCAAACAAAAGTCTGTCACAAAAACACGGCACGCACAATACATTTTTTTTCCATCAAAAGGGATCTGTCCCTACACGACACATTTCCAAACAAAAGTCTGTTACAAAAACACGGCACGCACAACACATTTTTTCCAACAAAAGGGGATCCGTCCCTACACGACACATTTCCAAACAAAAGTCAGTCACAAAAACACGGCACGCACAACACATTTTTTTTCCAACAAAAGGGGATCCGTCCCTACACGACACATTTTCAAACAAAATTCCGTCACAAAAATACGGCACGCACAAAACACATTTTTTTCAACAAAAGGGATCCGTCCCTACACGACACATTTTCAAATAAAAGTCCATCACAAAAATACGGCACGTACAAGACACATTTTTTTTAGCAAAAGGGATCCGTCCCTACACGTTTCAAAACAAAAGTCCGTCACCAAAACACTGCACACATGTTTCACACAAATTTTCCCACACAAAGACCGTTCCTACACGATGTAGCATTGATATTTTTATTGAATAACAGAGTCGCCACTTATTATTTATTTAGGAAAACAATAAGAAAAACCTTTTTGATTTAAAAGAGATTTGAGGGTTCGAGGGCTAAGTTATGGAATGGGAAGGTCGAGGAGCACCCATTCCACCCAATCCGAAGATCGGTCTTGCCAATTGAGTATTATCAATCTTTTTAATAAATAAGAACAAGAAAACCATAATCAATTTCTTGATTAGGAATGTCAGATTGTGTGCTTCGAGATCGCCTTCATCAATTGAAGGGACTCTAGGCTAATCCTTTTGATGGAATTACACTACTCTAAAAGCCAATAGAGAGGTTGAGAAGAAGAACAAAAGTATAGGAGTTCACCTAGCGTTTGGAAAGTATTTGATTTAGAACGTGGTTCTAAGATGTCTTCTCGATTGAGAAGTGATTTGGGCAGAGCTTCGCCTTGATGTTAGGATTGAGCCTTGATGTTCGTCAATCAACGTGGTTGATGGACGAATTTGGGGATTTGTTTATGAGTGATTTGAAGGAATCTTTCAAGGAGAGAAACCAACAAATTGTGTGTGTTGTGTGTTTTCGATCGTGGATCGGGGACCTCTGAAATATTGAAAGCTATCAGGTATTTATAGGGGTTTAAGAGGTGGATGGATGACTTGGTCACTAAGATTAGGAGACTCAAGGAAGGTTCCAGAACTCAATTGTGATTGGATGTCCGGATTGGATAAGATTTATCAAGAAAAGAGTTTGAAACGGAGAAGGAAAGTGATTTTGCACATCCTGCAGAGGGGTTGTCTCACGCGAGACACGTATGTCCCATGCGGGACAACAAATCGGTTGACTATTTTGTCCTCTTCAGTTGTTCCGTTAGTCAGTTAAGTCCAAAACTAACGAGGTTAGTTAGAAACTTAACGAAACATGACGAAACTGATATGCTTTCATCAAAACACAAAAGAGAGACAAAGAGTAGTGTAATCATGTATTATTGGTTCAGAATGGGGTGTCTACACACGACAACTTTTTCCAACCAAAAAACCCTGTACATACAAAGATAGCATCAAGGTATAAGTCGCCAAAGCATGCATTTCAAGGAGAGGCTCTTTATTTTAAATAAGAGCTATACTCCACATTTTTGAACAAAAATCACATACCCACAATCCATATACATTCAATTCCAAACAACTCACCATCAATTTCACAAAACAATCATGGCAACAACAAAAGCCCCAAATTGCGAAGAACTAAAACCCTAGTTCTAGCATACACCATTCCAAAGCAAGAATCAAAACAAAAATTGATTTCTTACCTCCATTACATTCTTCCCCCGCAAGGTGTGCACCCTCGAATCCGGATACAACTCATCCGGATTAATTGTTGAAGGAATAGAGGAGGAACAATTCCTTTGGAGCTCCAACCTCCTCTCCATGGCCACTCGGCCCCTTTGACGACGACCTCGCCCCAATCTTTCCGCCATGATAAACAATCTAGCGACTTGGAAGGATCCTCTCAAGAAAATTTTGCTCAAAATCAAATTTTCTCCTCTCTTTCTCTCTTTCCCCTCGGCAGAAATTGGAAGAAGAAGATGGAATGGCGTTGCTGAAAATCTGATGTTGACTAAGAAAATCAGATTTACAAGTGGATCCGTATGGACCACTTTGCAAAGGCAAATGGATCCGCACGGACCACTTTGCAGTCCAGACCAAATCCCTCTTTTGCCCTTATAATCTTTGCCCTTGGCCGTCCAAAGGCCATTTCGAGCAAGATTAATGCAATCTTGCCCACTAAACGACAAAACAAACCCCGGCCGTCATCGTAAGCCCGAATCTCGCCCACTAAACGGCAAAACAAACCCCGACTATCATCGTAAGCCCGGATCTCGCCCACTAAATGGCAAAACAAACCCCGGCAGTCATCGTAAGCCCGGATCTCGCCCACTAAACGGCAAAACAAACCCCGGCCGTCATCGTAAGCCCGGATCTCGCCCACTAAATGAAAAATAAACCCCGGCCGTCATCGTAAGCCCGAATCTCGCCCACTAAATGCCAAAACAAACCCCAGGCATCATCGTAAGCCCGGATCTCGCCCACTAAAACGGCAAAACAAACCCCGACCATCATCGTAAGCCCGAATCTCGCCCACTAAATGGCAAAACAAACCCCGACCGTCATCGTAAGCCCGGATCTCACCCACTTAATGGAAAAACGAACCCCGGTCGTCATCGTAAGCTCGGATCTCGCCCACTAAATGGAAAAACAAACCTCAGCCGTCATTGTAAGCCCGGATCTCGCCCACTAAACGGCAAAACAAACCCCGACCATCATCGTAAGCCCGGATCTCGCCCACTAAATGGCAAAACAAACCCCGACCGTCATCGTAAGCCCGGATCTCACCCACTAAATGGCAAAACCAACCCCGGCCGTCATCGTAAGCCCGGATCTCGCCAACTAAACGGCAAGATAACATCGGCCATCAATGTAAGACCGAGCCCCCTTTCCCCAGCGGACAAAAGTCAAATGGTCATCAATGTAAGACCATACGAAAATATATATCCTCAGCATATAAACTCCGGCCGTCATCGTAAGACTGGACCCCAAGGCGCAAAAGCCTTCAAGCACAAATGCCTTCATAACAAACAAGTCATTTCCCCGGCAGCCATTGTAAGCCCAAAATTTTCCCCAGCAGACAAGACACAAGGCAAGCACGCCTCCCAAAATCCAAACACAAGGCAAGCACGCCTCCCAAAATCCAAACACAAGACAAGCACGCTTCCTAAAAATCACAAACACCAGGTTCATACTCCTGAACTAAACCACAGTCAGAGGATGCCATCACGTCCTCACACGTGACAAAACCACAGTCAGAGGACGCTATCACGTCCTCACACGCGACAAAACCACAGTCAAAGGACGCCATCACGCCCTCATACATGACACAACCTCAGTCAAAGGACGCCATCACGTCCTCACATGCGACACAACCTCAGTCAGATGATGCCATCACGCCCTCATACACTACACAACCTTAGTCAGAGGATGCCATCACGTCCTCACACGCGACAAAACCACAGTCAGAGGACGCCACGTCCTCATATACGATAAAACCTCAGTTAGAGGACGCCATCACGCCCTCATACACGACACAACCTCAGTCAGAGGATGCCATCACGTCCTCACACGCGACAAAACCACAGTAAGAGGACGCCATCACGTCCTCACACACGACAAAACCACAGTCAGAGGACGCCATCACCTCCTCATACACGATAACACCTCAGTCAGAGGATGCCATCATGTCCTTATACACGACATGACCTCAGTCAGAGGATACGTAGGAATCCTCTCACCACTTCACCCAGGACACCAACACGTCCACACAACACCTCAGTCAGAGGATGCCATCGTGTTTGGGGTGACCTAAGGACATGATGGCATCCGACCTAAACGGTCACCCCAAACACGAACTACGATCAGGCTTGATTCCCATTCGGGATACATAGGAATCCTACTAAAGGGTCCAGCCATTCGACCTAAATGGCCACCTCGGATGCCAACACGTCCGCTCACCACTTCACCCAGGACACCAACACGTCCACACAATACATCAAGGACACCGACACGCCCGCTCACAACTTCACCCTAGGACACCACCACGTCCTCCCATCCAACCAACACGGTCACCTTCTCTCTCCCAACAAGAGATCCAGATCAGGACCCTTATCTTATCGACGAACCCGCTTCCTTCCTAAGTGACGTCGCTGAGGGGCTTCTGTAAGTACCCCAATCCGGATCGCTCCCCATCCGACATACAGGAAACACCACGGACTCACACAAACGTGATCCCGAAGACCCGTAACCTTCAAAAACCCCAAAACCACCAACCAAACCAAGGAAGGACCCTTTTGGGATAAAATAAAACAGACGGACTTTTTGGGAATTTACAAAAATGGTCAGCCTGCAATAGTGTCCGTACGGACCACTTTGCAGGGTGAAAACCATCATTGCAAAATCCCCTTAAAGTCCATGATATTCCCTCAAATCCCGATAAACCAAAAAACTAGTTTTGCATATAGGTTTGTACGGACCACTTTGCAGTTTTTTGGGGCCTATAAATAGAGGGCTCCCCCTCTCATTCTCTTCACACCTCCATTCTCTCCTCTCTCCCCCAGCCTTCAGGCTCCCCTCTAAGTTCTTTCGAGGCAATCACGGTCCCTTTTGGTCCTTTCCGGGGCCTTCCGAGCCCTCCTGAGGTGATCCGAAGCCCTGCCGAGCCGTCATGAGATGCTCTCGAGCCACCCCGAGGTTTTCCCAAAACCCTGTCGGTCCATCCCGAGCCATTCCGGTCCATCCCGAAGCTTCATCGGACAATCCCAAAGCAATTTCGAGGCACGCCAAACCTCTGCCCGAGTATAACCAACAATCCCGAGGCACGCCGAACCTCTTCCCGAGTACAACCAACAATCCCGAGGCACGTCGAACCTCTGCCCGAGTACAACCAACAATCCTGAGGCACACCGAACCTCTGCCCAAATACATACAGCAATCCCGAGGCACACCGGAACTCTGTCTGCAAACACTGGTACATCCCGAAGCAATCTCGATCCATCCCGAAGTACTTTTCACACTCAAACACTATTCCCAAGCGGAAGATAGACACGAATCAACATTGGTAAGGTCTCCTTCCAATACTATTTCAATTCATTTCAATACATAGTATACAATGTAGACATCATGTTCAGAATGCATTTTTAAAAAAGCACACACACACACAAAACTTTTAAAGAAAGAGGGGTATCGAAAGACTCGTGTATACGAGGCGACTCGGGTGAGCTCTACTATTCTCTTCCCGAGGCGTAACCTGACCTCCGAACTCAAAATCTCATCACACAACATCCTTTTTCAAAAATAAAGCCATGTTTTGGGCTATATCAAAACAACATGGCGACTCCTCCAAAGGCAGCGACACCTCGCGACCAACGCGGAGCGAGATGTCCGGTCCGCGCAGCCGGGTCCGGGTAATTTCAGTACCATAATTAATGAATCCCTAAAACATGCAAATTTCATTTTTCCAAGTATAATTTTTTTCTAAAACAAGGGTGGAATTCCATTTTGCTGGAACATCTATTGAGAATCTTTTTTGTTTTTTCCCATGGTTTGTGCAATATTGCTTCCATAGTCTTGTAATATTTGATATTTCATAATATCATAAACAACATCTTTAATTGCATTAATAGAAGTTTTCAAAGCACACAAACCATCTTGCACACATAACTTTAAAATATGACAAATGCATCTAATTTAAAAAAATATACCACCTAGTGATGGTCTACAAACTAAAATTAATTCGGGTAAACTAGCGGTATTAGAACTAGCGTTATCAAAAGACATTGAAAAAACTTTATCAACAAGATTATATTCATGCAAAATTGTTTGTAACATATGAGCTATGTTATGTGCGGTATGTGCCTCATCAAATAATCTATATGCAAGTAACCTCTTTTGAATTTTCCAAGAACTATCAATCCAATGACATGCTACTCCCATATAAAAATGTCTTATTTTTTTATCACTCCATATATCGAAACAAATAGAAACTTTAGATGAAAAATTAGGAAAAAAATTACGTAATCAAATTTATATTCTCCTACTATATTTTTAACATCTCGTGTTAGGGTTTTACTAGCTACTTTGCTAGCGGCGGGATTAAAACATCTAATTAAATGTTTATAGTCTTCGGTATCTGGAAAATTAAAGGGAAGAGATTGCTTAAAAACAAATTTAGTCATTTCTGTTATATGATTTTGATGATTATAACTAAAATTAGAAGAAGTTTGAGAAGACGTACCAATATTTTCCGAAGAAGCGAATTCTTGCAATTGTGCTTGAGTGGTATCTATGTCATATTCCCCGGGGTGTTTTTCTCTTGTATGCCTTCTCAAAGTACCGTATCCACCACCGGTAGAGTAATCATATATTTGTTTGTTATTTGTTGGACAAAAGTTGCATATTGCTTTGAAATTCTTCCCCGTCGCGTCAACGTGAACTTTTTGTAGAATTTCGTGAATACTTCGGATTCACTTTTCTTGGTTTTTGGAACGGAAGGGGAATTGTTTTTTGCTTTACGCCACCGCCCTCCCATTGTGGCTTCCATAGTATTGCCATCACTTTTTTGATTAGTTGGAGTTAGATTATCAACATTTTGTGGTGACACAAAATTTGAAATCTCTTCCACTTCGTCATCATCTTCCCAATCTTCCACCTCATTTTCATTTTACCCCGAAAGCCCCATATCATAAAATTGACCACCTTCATTTTCAACAAATCGTGGTGGTGGTGGTGGTGGTGATGGTGCTTGAGAAGAAGATTCCCCTTGCCTTCTAACCTTGCTACTCTTCTTGCTTGTGAGGTTCTTAAGAATATTCATAATGTAAAATATGAAAATATATGAAATGAAGATGAAATAAAGATGTTGGATGGAAATATGGATATTGGATGAAAATAAGAAAGTTGGATTATGATTTGAGCTTGAGAATCAAAGAAATTAACGAAATTCGTTAGAGAAAGTTAAGAGAGAGTTAATGGAGTTTGTGTGGAAAAAATGTGATGGGAGGAGAATGGTATTTATAGTTGAGGAAATTTGTTAAGATTACAAATTTTTTTAGGACTGAAAATCTGGCCAAAAAAAGGGTCAAAAACGGCTATTTTTGATCAACTAGCCGTTAGCTAACAAGCATAACGACTAGTTTCTGACGATTCTAACGGTTACGGTTCCGGTTACGGTTCGGCAGTTCAAACTGACGGTTCCGGTTTCGACGGTTCAAAACCGCCGGTTCACGATTTTTGAAAAGTAGAAACCGGAACGGGACCACCAAATTGCCGGTTACGGTTCCGGTTCGAGGTGGTTCCGGTTCCGGCCGATTCCAATTCGGGACGGTTCCACAGTTCCGGGCCGATTTCGGTTCTGGTTTGAACATCCCTAGAAAAGATTTCTGGCATTAGAAATTCAAGGGGATCCAGACCCGTAGGATCTAGTTTTTGGGCATACGTCTTTTTATCTCCCACACTCCCAATTAACAACACAGTTGGTGTACAATGAATTCGACATTGGGTTAGAGCAACTCGAATAATAGTGGGAATCAATTTTGATACCTATATAAAAGAGTTAGCATCTAATGTGAAATATTATAGGTATCAAATTTTGATAAAAAGTTAGAAAAAGTACCAAATTTGATATATTGCTTAACTCCTTCGCTTTGTCAAATAGTATCTTTTCATATCATTTAATTGTTTTTTTTAACATTTATATTTTATTTTAATTTTTGCATATTTATAAAACACATAATTTAATTATAAATTTGTCAATAGAAAATAAAATAATGTTTTATTATTTAGTATACATATTTTATTTTACTTTATTTTAATTAAATTATGATTCAATTGTTATTTAAAACTATTAAAAAAATTTAGTAAAAAATATTAAATGTGAAAGAATTTCAAAAAAAAACAACAAAAATAAAAATAAAGTTATTAATTTGATATCTGCCGTTGGATATAGTCAGGGCCGACAATTGAATTTGAGGCCTAAGGCCAACTTATTAATTGGGGCCCTTAGTTAAAATTTGTAAAAAACAAATAATTAATAAGAAACTAGTGTGTAAGTATATTTTATTCCAAATATAGCTACAATATACTAATTAAAAATGTTCCTTCTAGCACTTTTAGAAGCAAAATTGTGAATTAAAGTTGAATAATCAACTTTATCAACAATATTCTTATCAATCGATATCATAGCTAGCCCATTTAGTCGTTCTTGAGACATTGTGCTACGAGCCTACGAAGATAATTTTATATCAATTTCAACTTAGAAAAACTTCTTTCCCCAAAGGCAACACCGAAACAATCAACAAAATTCGATAAGCAATTTACAAGTTAGGAAAGTAACCATTGTTTCTAATCAAATAGTTTAACACTTAAATTGGTCTCATGACATCTGATGGCAAAACCTGTTTAACAAGTTGCAACTCCATATACAAATCATCACCATCAATATCAACTTGTCCATTATGTGTCAAAATGGCTGAAAGATTTTTGCACGAACTCTTTAAATTTTCATTTGTGCACTTCTTCAAATCAAATAAGAAGCCGATTTTTTTTTCATAATCACAAAATTGCTTGAATCTTTCATCAAGTGAAGTAAGAGCTTTATCAACAATGCATATGAAATATTCTAACCTAAAACTCTCTTTCACAGAAAATGTGACTTCCCCACTTGAAACTTCATCAAATTGTCTTTTTCTTTGAACATGTCTTTTTCTAGAAAAATTGGCTCAGTACCCATTTTTTTGTAGCAAGTTCTTCGGCTTCAGTTAAAGCATCATTGAAACCATAATCTCTATAGTGACGAAAATATGAAACAAGTCCCTTTAGTTGATTTATATCAACATCAATATGCATATCCTCGTTATGAAAAATCTTGCTCACATTATTGATATCAAATAGAACTTTATATCAAATCATTGTGCTAACCAAGAACTCAAAACTTCCAAATTCATTTGAAGCTAGGGATTCAGCTTCACTTGATGTTTTGGGATCCTCACGTGAACTAGCTAAATCAACCAAAGCATCTCTGATTTTCATGACATAGAGTTTGATAGTTTTAACACTTTCAATGTTTCTCTCCCAACTTGTTTGAGATAAAGGTTTAAGTGTAAGACCATCGACATGCCTTCTAAGAATATCCCAATATTTTGTTGAAGAAGAGAAAAGTGTATAAATACGCTGAATCACACCAAAATAACTTTTTGCCTTTGTAGATGGTTTTTCCATATCACACAAAGCGAGATTCAAATTATGACATCCACAAGGTGTGTAAAATGCTCTAGAATTATCTTTAAAAAGTCTACTTTGTACACCTTTTTGATTACCTTTCATATTAGTACCATTATCGTATCCTTGCCCTCGAATGTCATCAATCTTCAGGTTTAAATAAGATAAAACTGTTTCCTACTTTGAGAAAAGACCTAATCCTGTTGTGTCATCAACATTTATAAATCCCATAAAAACTCTTCAACTGTAACATGTACACATGTGGCATATACACAACGAATTATTAAGGACAATTTTTCATTATGGCTAACATTTCATTATGGCTAACAGGTACAATCAAGTATAATAGAAAAGTATTTCGCTATCTTTATCTTTTTAAGGGTTGCACTTTTCACCTCATTATCCAACAATTGAATCAATTCATTCTGAATTTTGTGGCTTAGGTAATGATATTGCAATTGATTGCTTTGAATACGCAGTAAAAGCTCCTGCATCACCGGAGTAAACTCTGCAATCATCTGAATCGGACTTAAGAACTTTCCATTATCTTCCTCATATATCTTCTCCTGGTCCATTTAAATGCCAAATTATTTTTTGCAAGACTTTTGACAAGATAAATCACTCGTATCAAAACTTGTCTCTTGTGTTCTTTCGCTATCATAATTTGCTATTGCACACTTTTATCTATAGTCTGTTTACGCATTAATCTCATCTCAATTTCACCCCACTTTTGCATGCATATAATGTGCTCGTTGCTACATTCATGTAATTTGATGCCTTGTCCAATATTGTGCCAATTTCTAAATCTCATGTTAGCAATTGAGAATCTCTTTCTTTGATCTTAAAAAGTTTACAGCAAAAGCAGAATAGTTTATCAGAAGATTTGGAATATATTACCCATTTCCGATCTTGTTTCTATTCATTGGGCAAGTAACGAGTATAATGTCAATTTGCAAAATGTCGTTTTGCATCATCCCTTGGATATTTAGAGTCTTCCATTTCAACTCTTACACTTCTTAACCAACATGTCTATGAGATTCTGATTAATTGATTTCCAATTGTTTGGATCATACAAGTCTAGAGGTTCACTTTGTTCATCATGATCCACAACAATATTATTGTTGACAATCTTTTTTTTCCTCATGATCAACACCATTAATTGGTTCGCAACCAATTGCATCTACTGGTTTTTCGCTCACCACATTTTCAACAAAAACGGATGCCCTTTCAATTGGCTTACTAGATGTAAAATATTTGTTAAGCGAGCCGCTTAAAGTTTGAGTTAATTGGTCTTCCCTTTTCTTCTTCATCTTTTTCTTATGCCCGGAAGGATATTTTCTTGACGACATTTTTTAAATCCTCGAATCAACAACAATTAAATAAATCAACCAAGCAAATTAAAAAATTACTTTTCTCCAATTTTAAAATTAAATGGGGGATATGTAAGATAATGAGACAAACTTATGTAAGATAATGAGACAAACTTTACAAATATCCCTATACTATTGTTTTTAAATAAAATAAGTAGACTTTAAAGTCAGAATCAAGACAACAGTTTGGCCAAATAATGTATTTTTTTTTTATCAAACATCAATTAAAGGCAATATTTGTCAAATTATACATAAACAAAAAAAAATCAAAATTACGACACAAAGAAAAAAAAAAGACGGAAAAACTGACCTTTGCAAAGCACCGAGTCCCAACGATTCTTCTTCAAATTCCTCACTGAGATGTAATCAAACTCCTCATTGCAGCTGTTGCAATCGATGACGGCACGAAAGAGATTGCTAAGGTTTAGTCCCCCTACTCACAATTTTTTTTTTTTTTGCGTGATGGTTCTGTTGGAGGCAAAGACAGTTGCAAAAGAGAAGATAGGGCATAACTGTAATTGACTCATGTAAGTTTAATCAGATTTTTTAATTTATAAAATTGGTTTTCTAATTACAATTAGGATTATGAAAAATAATGGGCTGACATATTTTTTTGAGTTTTGGCCTGTTGCATTTGATATATGGGCTAAAAATTAGTAATTAGGATTAAAATGGGTCTAATCTATATATACATAAGAGAAAATTAGGGGCCCTAAATATTGCCTTTTTTTTTGGGGGGGGGGGGCGGCCTAAGGCCATTACTTAAGTGGCCTAAAGGTGTTGGGTCGGGCCTGGAGAAATTAATTTGATACCCATTTAAATAGTGTAATAGGCATCAAAATTTGATTTTGATACCTAAAGGGCTAAAACTTAGGGCCTGTTTGGTAAAACTGAAAATTAAGCTCTGAAAATGTAGAGCTGAAAATTAAGAGCTGAAATCATTAAGTTGCTGAATTTTGAAGACTTATGTTTGTTTGATAATACAAATCACTTACATCTGAATTTTCAGAATTTCAACTCAACATTTAAAATATTATATGAATAATATTTATGATTTTATAATAAAATAAATTCATTATTGACATATACATTATTATTATTATTATTATAAGTAAATTTTAATCTTATAATATTTAAATATTTTTATTTGTACTTTCTTTATCCCATAATAATATTTATCTTGATTAGTTTGGTAAATATGATCACAAATGTTGACAAATAATAAAAAAAATTATATAATGATACTTTAATAAAAATATTATTAAATATTAATATTAAAAAAATTATATTTTCATACTTGGTCAAATATAATTTGTATGAAAAGAAAAAATATTTCAACAAAAGGAAGTAACAATAAATAAATAAATAAAATATGTTGATGTGTGGATTTGAACTCATTCCCTTTTTTTCTCATTCTTTCCACCTCTTACCTTGTTAAGCTACTCCTTGCCCACTTAAAATTAATAGTCTTTTTTAAGACAATCTTAATTATTTAAGTGATTCAAATTTACCTTACCAAACAAGCTTAATTTTTTAATCTCTTAAAGTGTTCCAAATTAAGATCTTAATTTGGTTACCAAACAGGCCCTTAATCTCATGCATTGGAGATGCCCTTACGATATTTGATTTCTGAGTTTGAATTGTCGGTTCTTGGTTTCTAGAAGGTGAAGCCCTATTCGAATCATGTAATTTTGGTTTTTGGTTCACAATTTCAACTGTCGATTTTCCATTCCGGTTCCACGATTCCGATGATTCCAATTTACTTGTTACTTATAATTAATTATATATATTTTTTAATACTATGTAAATGAAAATAGTTAAATAATTAATAGAATTTCAAAATCCATTAGATTTGTAACTAAATTCATTTAAAAAATAGATATTATAAGATTTTTTTTAACAAATATGGTTAATTTTTTTAACGAATTCAGTTAGTTTATTAACTAAATAATAACAAAACACTGGTCGTCACATGGTTTCGAAGGCATGCTTCCACGGTTCATGATTCACGGTTTCAGAACCGTCGATTCCCGGTTCTTAAAATGGTAGACCCGTATTCGAACCGCGAAACTGCCGATTACGGTTCCCTCAGTTCTCGGTTCTTCCACGATTCTGGTTTTAATGGATCCCGATTTCGAGTTTTACCTGCCGATCCCCGAGTATTTTTTAGCATGTCTAAGTTGAACATCGACATCAGTGCAGTTGGACGATTGTTTCAATTTCGACGGTTCATATTCAGGGGCTCATATTAACTATGCGTATTTTAGACATTTTGGGAATCTCGTCTCACTTTTTAAATCACACTTAATTTCGGATACAACCCGACTTATATGTCGTTGACTTGCATTGTCCCGTGCACAAAATTTAAAAAAAAATATCTGATTTTTTTTTATACACTAGATTATCAAGCAGTTCAGAGACTGAACAAGTCACATCTTCCTAACCAGGTGTCTCACGACTCATGATCGTCAAGACTAGTTTTTTATTTTTCACATGAATTAGAAAAATTATATTATATTTTTTCCATCTTCACTATAAATGTTAATTTTTTATTGGGTCAGATAATAATAAGAGTACATTCGAGTATTTTTGCAGAATAATACTAAGGGTATAAAATGTGTAAAAGATATTAAGTGTAATTGTGATGTTATGAAAATGTGTAAAAGATATTGAGTGTAATTGTGATGTTATTAAAATGTGTAAAAAATAATGAGTGTAATTGTGATATTAATTAACATAATTTTTCATTAATGATCTTATTATTTAGGAAAGTACTCTTCTTCATGTGTTACAATGAAGAATGTCAAAATTTACTTTTTCGTTTGATTGAAATAGTTGAACGGAATAAAAGTGACAGATCGAGTTCAGCAATGCCGGATCAACATCCACGCTGGCCCTTAGCCCGATACCCATGTGAAGCCCATCACAACGCCCATTGGGTCGTTCGATTATTGAGCATGTTAAGTCGACCAAGCTTGTGGTTCGACCTTCGATTGGTCGCGACCTATCTTGTTGCGACATACGACCTATCCTATCCCTTATATACATCCTCCGCCTAGTCAAGGCGCGATCTCAGGTCGACTTCAGAGAGTCGAGCGACCTCGACCTAACCAAACACGCACACCCCGCGCCGCAAATTAATGTAATGAACTCCTATATTCACTTTAACGGTTAATCCCTACTCCCTGCAAGGTTTCACGGGATCTACGACACCTCCCAATCATTACAATATAAATATACACCAACCACCTTGAGAAGGAGGTAACATCATTTTACAATTTGGATATACTTTGTTCAATACAACTTTCATATAAAAAGACACCTATACTTATCCTCAAGCCGAAGGTATTTAGCCGGAGACCATTGTAGCTAGTTGTTTGCTTGTGGTTTCAAATCATAGGCGCCGAATTACAACTTCATTGTTGGACTAAGGGTGATCCGAACCAATTCAGTATCCAAGCTCCCTGGCTAGTCTACGCTCTTTGGACTTTTCAAACTTAGCGAACTGAAACATCTGAGTAGCTAAAGGAAGGGAAATCAACCGAGACCCCGTTAGTAGCGGCGAGCGAGAGCGGATTGGGTCTTTGAAGAAAAACAAAGACGAAGCTTCGTTCCTCAACAAAGTCTTCATTTCTTTTTAAAATGTCCCATCCTTCAATATCATGATTGGGTCGACCAGGACAGATCATGAGTGAAATATCATGATCGGGTCGATTAGGCCAGATCATGAGTTAATAGAAAATCTAAAATGTACATAGCTGTTCCAGCTGAAATACTTGGAATAATTCTACCATTTCTACTAGG
Source organism: Adenophora triphylla var. japonica (assembly GCA_022495995.1). Classification (NCBI taxonomy): domain Eukaryota; kingdom Viridiplantae; phylum Streptophyta; class Magnoliopsida; order Asterales; family Campanulaceae; genus Adenophora; species Adenophora triphylla. The sequence goes on along the minus strand of JAFEMH010001934.1, from coordinate 352,476 downwards.
AGTAGCCTTTTTACAGATTAAGATTTTTATTTTTCTTTTTAATTTGTTTGAGTTTAAAATTTTTAATTGTTTTATTTCATAAATGATAAATTTTAAATAGTGGTTTAGACAATCATGTGCTCATAAAATTCATATAATTACAAGAAAAAAAAAAAAAGAACATTACTTACATATCTATTTTTCATCCACTTGCTTTATTAATAATGTTTTGGACAACTATTTTCTTAAATCAATTCTATTGTTGATCAATTTTTTACTTGATTTCTCAAAATAAAAACGGCAGGAGAGTAGACGTGGCCGGTTCGGTTAACCGGCGGTTCCAAACCTTCCCAAAGACCAATCAAAACCGAACCGGATAACCGCCATAACCGCCATAACCGGTTACGGTGTGACAGGCTCAACCGTTTGTTTGTTTGTTTTTTAAAATTGGATTTTTAACAGAAATTTTTAACAGATTTAAAAACAATTAAGAAAAAAGTTAATTTGCTAATAGTTTTTGAATAAAAAAATTAACTTTTTAACAGTTTTTTGAAAAAACAGTTAACTTTTTAACCGTAGCCTTGTCTCGCGCGAGACTGGAGTGTCTTGCGCGATACAACCTATATGTCCAATTTAACAGTTGATGGATAAAATTTCCACTATGTAATAAAATACCTAGCAAGTGTACTAGCTACTGTTGTAGTAGTATGCACAAGCAAGGGTCGAATCCACAGAGATTTGAGTGAATTAACAAGTTGATTTAATTAGTGTAAAGTAACTAGGGTTTTTTTTTTTTAGATTTGATTTATTAATTAAACTACTAAAACAAGAAATTAAAATAATGAATTGAAGAAAGCAAGTAAACAAGAAATACTGATTTAGCCAGATTATAGAAATTCACGGATTGGATTTCGTAGTTGTCTCCGTTCTATGCTAGGGTTTATTAGATAATACAAATGACAATCTCGTTCAAAGATTCTTTCACTTGACTAAGGGTTGTGACGTTTGGTGTTCGAATTGCAACCCTAATATTTCTATCGTATTGTAAATTTCGGCAGGTCAAAACAATACTCAAGAAACTCATTAAGCAAATAAGAAATAAATGAATCTAAGTTTTCTTGTATTCCGGTAGGTCAACAATCAAACCTAATTGATGAAATAGTGTTCTTTAAATAAATTGTCCATGGTAGTGCAACAATCTAAAACACATCAATTGAATGATAAATAATTCATCAAATAAGAACGAGAAAGTTTGGAAGAATTAAAAATCAAATTAGCATAGAAGTTCAACAACTACTACATCCAATCCATGAAATAGAAAAATTAACTACTCATATTCATGATTGAAATCACAAAATATGAATAGCAATACATCAAACCTGAATCAATGATGAAAATTGAAGTTCTTCAAATCCGGATTACAACCTTGAAAATAATAGAGAATAATGTGTCCAATAAAAAGTCTTCTGCAGTTTCTATATATCCTAGGGCAAGAAAGGGTGTAAATTTAGGAAGGAGCATGAAATCCTCCTTAGATTAGGAAACTGATATTCTGAAAAACGGGACATGGGCGGTCGCCCGCCTTGATTCTGCGCGGCCGCCCATGTGTACAGCGGCTGCAATGCTTTGTGAAACTCAAGCTTGGGCGGTCGCCCATCTTACCCTCGGCGGTCGCCCATCGCAACAGTCGTTTGTTGAGCTTTTCCTTCTTTCTGAATTTCTCCAAAATTACTCCCAAGTCCTCCTCTTTCCTTAGCCAGTTTGCTTCAACATTTTCTCTAAATACTTGAGCAGTCCTCTTTCTTCCTCAAACTCTTGATTGAACTTGGTCTTCAATGATGATTGATGAAACTTTGACACCAATTTCCTAAACTATTACATTAGGAAAATAAACACTAAAAATGCCTCTAAATTACAATGAAATCACTAAACCCTCAAACTCACATAAGTTCTCTAAATTACATTAACATCCCACAAAAATACATAAAAATAAACTAAATTACTCGGAACAATAGGGGATAAAAGTATATCCAAAATCACCTCATCAAATTCCACCACGCTTAGACCATTACTCGTCCCGAGTAATATCCTAACCCCACATATAAAGCACGGGGTCTAACAAGCGTAGCATGGGAGAAAATGACCCCTAACTCCTCTATTCCACCAATTCACAATGTCAACCACAAACAAAGGAGTATAAGAAACTCCTCTCCATATGACTCCCAGATGAAAAAAATCAACAATGGCCCTAACTTGATATACACACCAATGTCAAGAAAAACCATATCCAAACTAGGGCCCACTCATAAAAGCAAACGGGGTACTAAAAATTTCCTAATTCCCCCATGCTAGTCTCACACTACTAACTCCCTCATAAAAAGAAATTCATGGCAAGAAAAGAAATCCCGCACATGAATTTACCTCATGTAAAAGCTTCAACACCCCTTATAACTCCAATAGAAAAATGAGGGTTTACTATCCTAACTTCTCTAACCATTCCTCCTACATCTAAAAGGCAGTCCTACCCGAACTCCGAACCCCCCTTATGACTCCACGCCGGTGTTTCAAAAAAAATGTAATCATTCAATTCTCACACCTCTCCTTTTGCCATAGGCGCCCTTTCGGGTTTTCACCTATCCTCTCAATTTTATTTATTTATTTTTGAATAACATATATACACATGGCGATGAAACAGCAAAAACCAAATAAAATGCACCACACCCCCCAAACAAAAAGTTGCTTTGTCCCAAATGCAAGCACAACATAAAATAAGGGGATAGAGGTACCTCCAACCAAGATCACTGATAATGGTCCTAAGTAGGGCTGTTACACGAAACGAGCCTGCTCGAGCTCGGCTCGGGCTCGGCTCGAAAAAAGATCGAGTTCGAGTGGGCTCGAGCTGAACTCGAGCTCGAGCTCGAACCATTTTTTAAGCTCGTCATTTTTTCGAGCTCAGCTCGTATGTTCGACGAGCTCTGTTCGAGATCGACTCGTTTGAGCTCGACTCGGGCTCGGCTCGTTAAAATCTCGAATGAATTTTAGTATATATATATATATATATATATATATAAGCTCGTTTAGGCTCGAGTTCGATTACAACTCGAATTAGGGCTCGATAAAGCTCGTTTGATTTCAGATTTTTTTCAAAAAATAAGTCGAAGCTCGAGCTCGGCTCGTTAATACTCGAGTTCGAGCAGCTCGCGAAAAGCTCGCGAGCCAGCTCGCGAAAAGTTCGAAACTTGATTCGAGCCGAGCTCGAATAGGTATTCTGGGCTCGAGCTCGAGCTCGTTTAAAAGTTAACGAGCTCGAGCTCGAAACATCAAAATCTCGGCTCGGCTCGGCTCGTTTACAGCCCTATTCCCAAGGACCAAACGAGCCATTCCTTCTCGAGTCTGAAATGTGCTGCTGCTGCTGCTGCTGCGAGGACGATGGCTGCGTGTCCCACGATGGCCAACCCATCAATTCCTGCGGGTCACGGTACTGAGGTGGATGGTATGGAATATGCTGCAGCGATGGAAGGGGTGGAAGTCTGTCCCTAATCTCGCGAAAGATTGCCATCTGCTCATCCTCCATACGCTGCCTCCACATACTCGCAGCGAAAAGGTCCTCAGTAACCCGAGACTGTACCTGCCTCTGACTTTCCTCCATGCTTGCCAGTCTCTGATCAAAACTATCATACTGACCTCGCAGTTGCCCAATCTCACTCGCCAATGACTCCATAATGACCGGCCATATAATAGGCTGCCTTCGTAGGGGTGAACTTCTGCTCATCCATCTCCTCCTCTATCTCTCTCTCTCTCTCTCCTTCCTCTAGACGAACCTTCTCCTTGCTGTGGGGCATGCCCCTTTATTGTGAGGGTCTTTTTACTCACAGCGGTCCCAGATGATACAATGTCCCTCACAATCTGCTGGCGCATGAAATTAACCCCAGTCCGCTCATTCAACCCAGAAATCAGTAAAGGAAAGTTGAAATTGCACCTGCCCATACGTGTTTACAATCTCCGTGGATATTACACGTCCGGTATTAAAGTTTTGCCCGATCAACGCTATATTCATCAATAACGCCCGCCTTCAGTGCACATCATTAAAATGAGATGTGGGCATAATTCGCTCACAAATGAACCGATGAAGAGCTCTCAACTCTAAACTCAAATCTCTCGCCTTCTTCACATAACCATTCCTTAACATCGACATATCAACATCCACAATAGTCGGAGCCAACCTGTGAAGATTACCCTGCACATCCCTTTCCATTATTTGGGCATTATCATAATAATAAGCACATGACTCAAGCGCCCACCCGGGAGACCTCATCCCGTAATAGTTATTAATGTCATCATCGATATAACCCACATATTTGCCCCTCACAAATGCAATCTTTCTCTCATCCCCGCCTCAAAAGCATTCGCGTAAAATTCCTTTACTAACAATTTGGATCCCACATTAGCCGGCCGACTAGCTAAATTAACCCATCCATATCTTTGAAATATCTCATCTATCCCAAGCTCCTCGGGCTTAAACTTGTTCTCAACTGTAAAACCTTTATTTTCATACTTGTCAAAAAATGCTTTGGCTTTACTTCTCACATATTTGGTTGCGTCAAAAGCAATCTCAGGGACAGGGATATTCTTCTGTCTCGACATTATCTCACACCCACAATTAATTCCACAGAATAGGCACTAAAAATGAGGTTGAAAGCTTACTTGACCGGAAAAATCGCCGGAGAAGTCATCGGAGTTTGCCGGAATCTCACCGGAAGTTTTAAAGATGTCTGGAGAAGAAAGACCACGTCTATGAACGCTGATTCCCACAACAACCCCTCACTTTTGAGCTTCAAAATTCCCACCTTGCAACCTTATCTTTCTCTTGTCAATTTCTCAAGATTTCTTCAAAAATCTTGCCCAACAATGGTGAATTGGGTTTTAAGCTTGCGGTTTAGAGGGTTGAAGATGGTGGGGAAGGCTATTTAGAGGGCAAAGATTGAAGCTTTTGGGTGTTTGAGCAAAGAATTTTAGAGAGAAGAAGAGAATGGGGCGGAATTTTAAGAGAGAGGAAGAGGAAGCAATTTGAATTCTTAGAGAGAGAAAGGGAAGAGGCGGCTTAGGGCTTAAAATTACAACGCCAGAAATTTGCTTTGGGCGGTCGCCCATCTATACAGCAGACTCCACAAATTTTCCACATCAACCTGGGCGGTCGCCCAACTCATCCTAGGCGGTCGCCCAACTCAACAGTGGACTTTTTGGTTGGTTCCCGATCTGCACATCACCACGAAACAAACACAAAGCATAATATCTATTGATACACTAAAATTGACTCACATTTTGACCGCACTTTCGTTGCCTATGTCCCCATTAATGTGGGCGGACTACCCAACAAGAATAGGCTCAGGTCACCGTAGTTCGACACGTTCACGAAATAAAAGACACAACAATTTTATTTTTTTTAAATGCCACCACCCCCACACTTAAAGAATGCTATGTCCTCATGGCATAAACCAAGCAAAACACAACATAACTTAAATGCAAAGATGATAATAACTTAAAAGGAAAAAACCGAAAGCAGTAAATGTTACCTACGTTGGGTTGCCTCCCAATCAGCGCTTTGGTTAAAGTCGTTAAGCTCGACGTCATGCCCCAAAGAAATTAGGTGGCCTCCTCCGGGTCTACCAACTCGATCACATCAATCATCTCTAAGATCGAAACCCCTTCATATTATGGCTTCAGACGATGCCCATTTACCTTGAAGGTTCTCCCACTTTTCAAGTCCTTGATTTCAACCGCCCCATATGGAAAAACAGTAACAACTTCATATGGCCCATACCACTTGGAACATAACTTTCCTGGAAACAACTTCAACTTTAAATTGAAAAGAAGGACTTTCATACCCGGCCTCAGAAATTTAGGCCTCAAGTGTTTATCATGATAGCGTTTGGTCCTTTCTTTGTACAACTTTGAACTCTCATAGGACTCTTGTCAGAGCTCCTCAAGCTCATCAAGTGCAAGCAACCGCTTTTCTCCCCTGGCATTCAAATCCATGTTCAATTCTTTAATAGCCCAATACGACTTGTGTTCCAACTCCACCGGGAGGTGACATTCTTTCCCATACACTATCCTGTACGGACTCATTCCAATGGGTGTTTTATACGCCGTTCTATATGCCCACAATGCATCCCCCAACTTTAATGCCCAATCTTTTCTGTTGGGGCGCACTGTTTTCTCAAGAACACCTTTTATTTGCCGATTACTCACCTCCACTTGGCCTGAAGTTTGAGGATGGTATGCTGTAGCAAGCTTATGCACCACCCTATACTTTTTTTAAACAGTATTGAAACTCTTGTTGGTGAAGTGAGTACCTTGATCACTGATAATCGCCCGCGGCACTCCATACCTGCTAAAAATGTTATCAACCACAAACTTGGAAACAACATTAGCATCGTTAGTCCGGGTGGCAATTGCCTCCACCCACTTTGAAACATAATCAACATCCACAAGTATGTACAAATAGCCATGGGATGGGAGAAAAGGGCCCATAAAATCAATGCCCCACACATCAAAGATATCAACAATAAGATTATGTTGTAACGGCATCTCATATCTCTTCCCTATGCCACCGGACCGTTGGCATCCATCACACTTCTTATAAAACTCCTGAGCATCCTTAAAAATGGTGGGCCAATATAGACCGGATTGAACAACTTTTCTAGCGGTCTTTTGACCACTAAAATGCCCACCACAATGAAGCTCGTGACAAAACCTCAAAACACTCTCTTGCTCATGCTCAGGCACGCATCGCCTCACAATATTATCCGGACACAACTTTCACAAATAAGGATCATCCCAAATGTAGTGTTTCATATCAGACCTAAACTTACGCTTTTAGTCATATGTGAAATCTGGCGAAATCATATTAGACACCAAATAATTAACAAAATCAGAATACCAAGGCTCTTGGACATGTACAACAAGAAGTTGTTCATCCGAAAAATTTTCATTAATCGGAATCATACTCTCTTCGACATTAAGATACGAATAGTCCTCAAGCCTCGATAAGTGATCCGCCACTACATTTTCAGTCCCCTTTTTATCTCGAATCTCAACATCAAATTCCTGTAACAACAACATCCACCTCAACAAACTAGGCTTAGCATCTTTCTTATTAAGCAAATATCTCAATGCAGCATGATCAGAATAAATAATTACCTTCGACCCAAGCAAGTATGAACGAAATTTTTCCAAAGCAAACACAACAGCCAAAAACTCTTTTTCAGTGGTGGTGTAATTCAGCTGTGCATCATTTAAGGTTCTACTCGCATAATGGATGACAGAAGGTAATTTATCTATCCTTTGTCCCAAAACAGCCCCAATAGCAAAGTCCGAGGCATCACACATGATCTCAAACGGGTGAGACCAATTGGGACTAGAAAGAATGGGAGCACAAGTCAACTTCTCTTTAAGCAAATTGAAAGCATCAACACACTCTTGATCAAAGATGAACTCCGTATCCTTGGCAAGCAAATTACATAAAGGCTTACAAATTTTTGAAAAGTCTTTTATGAATCGCCTATAGAAACCTGCATGCCCAAGGAAACTTTGCACACCCTTTACCGAACTAGGGGGAGGTAATTTAGCAATCACATCAATTTTTGCTCTATCCACCTCAATCCCCTTACTTGAGACAATATGCCCCAACACAATGCCATGTTGTACAAGAAAATGACATTTTTCCCAACTCAAAGTCATGTTGGTTTCACAACACCTTTTCAAAACAGATGCCAAATTCTTTAAACAACCCTCAAAACTATCCCCAACAACAGAAAAGTCATCCATGAATACCTCAACACACCTCTCAATCATATCAGAAAAAATGGAGGTCATACACCTTTGAAATGTCGCAGGTGCATTACAAAGCCCAAAAGGCATCCTCCTAAATGCATACGTGCCAAAAGGACATGTGAAGGTGGTTTTGGATTGGTCTTCAGGGGCTATGGCAATCTGATTGTACCCCGAAAAACCATCAAGAAAACAGTAGTAAGAATGACCTGCCAACCTCTCTAGCATTTGATCAATAAAAGGCAATGGGAAGTGATCTTTCTTGGTTGCAGCATTTAATTTTCTCAAATCAATACACATCCTAAGACCGGTCACTTCCCTCATTGGCACATCCTCACCCTTCTCATTTTGAACAACAGTAATGCCCGATCTTTTTGCCACAACTTGCATCCGGCTTACCCATTCACTCTCAGCCACCGGGTAAATAATCCCCGCATCTAACAACTTAAGGACCTCTTTTCTCACAGCTTCCTCCATGTGAAGATTTAACCTTCTCTGTCTCTCCCTAGACGACATTGCACCATTCAAGAGATGAATTTTATGTATGCACATCGAGGGACTAATTCCCTTAATGTCCTTTAAAGTCCACCCAATGGCTTCTCTATACTCACACAAAACAACTATCAACTGGGCCTTCTGTTCTATGGTCAAATCTGAAGCAATTATAACAGACAAAGTCTCTCCCTCTCCTAAGAATGCATATTTTAAATTTGCAGGGAGAGTTTTCAGCTCAAGGACCGGGGGGATAACAATAGAGGGCGCCAACTTCTCATTGAAGTGGCCTAGGGGGTAAAACGGGCCATCACTAGGATGGTGCTCGTCGGCCTTATCCACAACCATCAGTTGAGCATCTGCATTATCCCTAAGTTTCTCACCGCCCATTGACATCAAAGACTCTAACTCCTCACAATCTCTCTCATGCCATGAAACCTCACTCACACATTCCTCAACAATATCCAACACATTTATAAGCATGCACGACTCATCATGTTCCACAGGATTTTTCATTATATCAAACACATTTATTTCAATCCTTTCATTTGCCACAGTCATGGAAAGAGTGCCATTGTCAATATTTATCACGGTGTTGGTCGTTGCCATGAAAGGTCGCCCAAGCAATATGGGTGAGTCACGGCGACTTCCTTCACCGCGAGGCATCTATAAAACCACAAAATCGACCGAAATTATCAATGAACCAACCTGAACTAAAACATCCTCTACGATGCCCAAGGGTCTTTTAATGGACCAATCGGCAAGTTGTAGGGCCATCATAGTGGGTTTTAGCTCAGGTAGACCCAACTCAAGATACATATAATAGGGCAACAAATTAATGCTGGCCCCAAGATCAAGCATAGCCTTCACCGTGTTAGAATCCCACAAAGTAATGGAAATTAGAAAACTCCCGAGATCTTTCATTTTTGGCGGAAGACTATGTTTGACCACAGCACTCACACTCTCACCCAACAATAATTTATCATCTTTCCCGTACTGAATTTTTCTGGAATTTATTTCTTTAAAGAATTTTACATAAGCTGGAACATTCTTTATCACATTCAAAAGAGGCAAATTTATATTTACTTTTGAAAACATGTCAATCAGCTCTTTCATTTGATGATCCAGTTTATTTCTCAAAAATCTTCCAGGAAAAGGGACGGGCGGTACATATGGCTTGGGGATGGGAGCATCAACATTCACATCTTTCCCCAATCCATTTGTACCTTCGTCATCAGACACAACATCCTCCACAACCACATTTTCAACATCGGGGGGTTCCACAACAGGGGACTCAACAATAGGGGATTTAGGGGGAGAAGAAGGAGAAGCTACCTGATTGTCTACCTATTTGCCACCCCTTAAGGTGATGATGGCCTTAGCTTACTCCCCTTGGCTAGGGAAAGTACCCGGCTGTCGTCCCAGTAATGCTTCAGCTAATTGACCCAGTTGGGTCTCCAACTTTTTCATTGCAGCAGCTTGGTTGTTACTTGCTTGCTGCTGCTCTGCCCTTGCTTAATGTTGCTCCGCTCTCATCTGATCCATGGCCTCTTCCCAAGGCTCTTTCTTCCTCTCATAGGGCCCCTGAGGTGGTTGGGGATGGAGAGTTTTATTCTGTTGATTTCCATCCCATGAAAAATTGGGATGTCTCGGCCCTGCTTGCCATCCTGGATTATATGTATTCCCATACTGATTATTACTTGGTGGGAATCTCTGACCAAATCCTTGCATTGCCTGTACCTGCTCAGTGTCATAGCTATAGGGACTAGTAGTGGGACATGAGTTATAATCATGCGATTTATATCCACATGTAACACAACTATCATAAACAAGATGAGCAGTAGAAGGCACAGAAGAAGAAGCATTTTGCAAAGCTAATTTATCAAATCTTTGGTTCAATAATGCAAACTGCTTAGCAAGTTCATTACTCAGCCCTACCTCATTCACTCCCCTTGTTGTCCCCCTTAACCCCTTTTGTTGAGAGTTAGCACTCAACATCTCAAACAATTCATGGCACTGTTGGACAGTCTTGCTACCCAGACTACCTCCTGCTGCATTATCTACCATTGATTGGTATTTAGGGGATAAAGCCTCGTAAAAAGTTTGATGCAACATGGAAGCAGGAAAGTTATGGTGGGGGCACTGAATTTGTAGCATCTTAAATCTATCCCATGCCTCATGAAAGGCTTCCCCCGATTCCTGAGCAAATCCCATAATTTTCACCCTAAAATTAGTCAAAGCATCATAAGGGTAAAATTTAGTAAGAAAAGCATCATGCAAAGCATCCCAAGTAGTGATGCTACTAGGAGGGAGTAACAGTAGCCAAGTTTTGGCTTTATCTTTCAATGCATAAGGAAAACACTTCAGTCGCAAGTGCTCCGAAGTAACACCCTCCTTTATAGGGAACCCACTCACAGTAGACATGTATTCTCTCAAAAATGCCAATGTATCCTCACCAGCTAAGCCATGAAAATTAGGGATCATGTTAAAATATTGGCCTTTTATTTCATATGCCAGTGCTGCATCGGGCAACACTATGCACGACACCGATGTGTCGACTCTCGGCCTGGCAAAAGCATTCATGATTTGGTCTGCCATTACACAATTAAATTCTTCTTCTTCCTCGGTGGAAGAAGTTTCTAACTCACTTAATTCAACAACTGTCTCGGTGACAGAAGTTTCAGACTCGGTGTCTGATTCTCTTATAGGGGGAATGCCCGTACCAACTCTGTTGATAAAATCGTTCGCAGGAACTATCGGGGAGTTCAGGGAACGTCTACCAAACATGCACCGATTTAATAAACTTGTTAAAAATCACAACAAACTTGTTAAAAATCTCAACAAGTCCCCGGCAGTGGCGCCAAAAACTTGATGGATAAAATTTCCACTGTGTAATAAAATACCTAGCAAGTGTACTAGCTACCGTTGTAGTAGTATGCACAAGCAAGGGTCGAATCCACAGAGACTTGAGTGAATTAACAAGTTGATTTAATTAGTGTAAAGTAACCAGGGTTTTTTTTATTTGATTTATTAATTAAACTACTAAAGCAAGAAATTAAAATAATGAATTGAAGAAAGTAAGTAAACAAGAAATACTGATTTAACCAGATTAAAGAAATTCACGGATTGGATTTCGCAGTTGTCTCCATTCTATGCTAGGGTTTATTAGATAATACAAATGACAATCTCGTTCAAAGATTCTTTCGCTTGACTAGGTGTTGGGACGTTTGGTGTTCGAATTGCAACCCCAATATTTCTATCGTATTGTAAATTCCGGCAGGTCAAAACAATATTCAAGAAACTCATTAAGCAAATAAGAAATAAATGAATCTAAGTTTTCTTGTATTCCGGTAGGTCAACAATCAAACCTAATTGATGAAATAGTGTTCTTTAAATAAATTGTCCACGGTAGTGCAACAATCTAAAACACATCAATTGAATGATAAATAATTCATCAAATAAGAACGAGAAAGTTTGAAAGAATTAAAAATCAAATTAGCATAGAAGTTCAACAACTACTACATCCAATCCATGAAATAGAAAAATTAGCTACTCATATTCATGATTGAAATCACAAAATATGAATAGTAATACATCAAACCTGAATCAATGATGAAAATTGAAGTTCTTCAAATTCGGATTACAACCTTGAAAATAATAGAGAATAATGCATCCAATAAAAAGTCTTCTGCAGTTTCTATATATCCTAGGGCAAGAAAGGGTGTAAATTTAGGAAGGAGCATGGAATCCTCCTTAGATTAGGAAACTGATATTCTGAAAAATGGGACATGGGAGGTCCCCCACCTTGATTCTGCGCGGCCGCCCATGTGTACAGCGGCTGCAATGCTTTCTGAAACTCAATCTTGGGCGGTCGCCCATCTTACCCTCGGCGGTCGCCCATCGCAACAGTCGTTTGTTGAGCTTTTCCCTCTTTCTGAATTTCTCCAAAATTACTCCCAAGTCCTCCTCTTTCCTTATCCAGGTTGCTTCAACATTTTCTCTAAATACTTGAACAGTCCTCTTTCTTCCTCAAACTCTTGATTGAACTTGATCTTCAATGATGATTGATGAAACTTTGACACCAATTTTCTAAACTATTACATTAGGCAAATAAACACTAAAAATGCCTCTAAATTACAATGAAATCACTAAACCCTCAAACTCACATAAGTTCTCTAAATTACATTGAAATCCCACAAACTACATACAAATAGACTAAATTATTCGGAATAATAGAGGATAAAAGTATATCCAAAATCACCACATCAACTGTTTTTTGAAAAAAAATTAACTTTTAATTTTTTTCAATTTTTTTTTTGGATAAATAAGACAATTTTAGACTTTTGTTTACTACATACAATTTTTGCAAAAAGTTATATAAAAAAAGTTATGAATTTTGAAAGAAATAAAACTTAACAACTTTTTGAAAAAAGTTAACTTTTAATTTTTTTTGATAAATAAGACTATTTTAGACTTTTGTTTACTACATACAATTTTTGCAAATAGTTATATAAAAAAAGTTATGAATTTTGAAAGAAATAAAACTTAACTTTTTTAAAAGAAACAAAAGTATATAAAAGAAAAAAAGGGACGGTACCTTTAAATTCTATTAATTAAAATAAAATTATAAAGAGGGGGACAACCAACCTTACCCTTTTATAAATAAGGGGGGACATTTAGGAGCCTCTACCTCAACCTAACTATTACAATTAAATAAAAATAAACTTAATCTAAAGTCTAAACTAATCTAATTAAAATAAAAATTAATCTAAAACATCATTCATTCATCACTACTTTCCGTGGAGACCTCGACATCGTATTGATATCTTGGATCCAATAGATCCTCCTCATAAGGCAAGTCTTATTGCCTTTTTTTCCGCTCTAACCCAATCGCCAAGTAAAAGTTGATGTTTCAAATTTTCACTAGTTAGTTGGGAACGTCTTTCATCCAAAACATTTTCACCAACGCTAAATGTCGATTCAACCGCCACCGTTGAAGCGGGAGAGGCTAAGACTTCTTTAGCAACTATGGAAAGTATTGGATAAATGTCTTTCCTTCTTGACCATCATTGTAAAATATCAAATTCATTTGAATTTGAGTCTTGGTTTAATTAAAAGTTTGTAGTGAAACAAGTTTCTAACTCCACGGGAATGTTTGATGATGATGAAGATAAACCTCGAGAAGGACCATGTACTATACAAATTTGCAAAAAAATTATATGGATCCCCACTAGTAAAACTTGGTTGAGAAGTAGAGGAATCATCTTCATGTTGTTGGCTTTGATAAGTGTTTCCATATAAGGCATTATACTCATTAAAAAGGTTAATCAAATCATTTTTTGTGTCATTAACAATAATTGACGAAAGTTCATTACTACCGTCACCATCGGGATATAATTTTGCATAATAATAAGTTATAATGCACTCTAAATCATCTAATTTAACTCGGGGATCTAATAACTTTGCAACCAAGAAAAGAGACGGAATAGTGTCAAAACATTTAAGCCACTTTTGTCTCATGAAAAAAATGCATTCATTTAAAATAGGGCATTCTCTTAAATTGTTAAAAATAGTAACAATTGCAACACAAAGCTCTAGCACCAAAACTGAAGTTGGATAATAAACTCCCGAAAAAGTCAAAGTAGCGGTATTAAAAATCTTTAACAATTCACATAAATTAATGCATGCATTCCATTGATAAGCAAGTAGAGGTTCATTATAGCCAATTGACAAAAAAAAATTGCATTAAGAGATCTTTATAAGCAAAACCATCGGTTAACATTTTGTAGGTGGAATTTCACCTAGTTGGAACATCGTAAGTAAAATATTTGTCCGACACACTTTTCCTTCTTAAAAACCTTATCCATTTTTTTGTATTAGATTTTTTTTTAGAAATAAATTGAACACATCGTCTAATTGGCTTAACATAAGATTCTAATGCATCTAAACTATCTCTAACATATAAATTAATAATATGACATAAACATCTAATATGGAAAAACTTACCCCCAAGTGAGGGTTGACAAACGATAATTAAATCGGGTAAACTAGCCATATTAGCACTTGCGTTGTCAAATGAAATAGTAAATATTTTATTTAAAATACCATACTCAAGAAAAATCTCAAGCAATTTTGCACAAATATTTTCCGCGGAATACGGTGGCTCAAAATTTTTGTAAGCAATTAATCTTTTTTGGATTTTCCATAAATTATCTATCCAATGGCAAGTAACGCCCAAATAAGTATTTCTTTGCTAATGATCACTCCAACCATCGACATAAATTGAAACTTTATTTTCTAATTTTGATAAAATACCAATTAAATCATTTTTATATTTTTTCACCACTCTAGTAATATCACGTACGAGATTCGTATGTGGTACTCTCGTGGCGGCGGGGTTTAAAGAAAGGCGAGCAAAATTTTAATAAAAATCACAATCCGAAAAATTAAAAGGAAGGCCTTTAATGCAAATTAATTTGGCTAGTTCATACCTATAAATCCACTTATCAAATTTAAAAAGGACGGAAGGGGAAGACGAACCTTGTGTACCCGAACCCGAACTATGTTGTTGATATTGTAATTGAGTTTGCGTAGCGGAAATGCCAAGTTTCTCGGGATGTTTTGACGCCGTATGCCCATTGAGCGTCCCATGCCCTCCGCCTCTTTTGAAAGAGTAAGACGCGGTACAATAGTTGCAAAATGCTCGAAGATTATAATCATCATCGGCATTAATTTTTCTTTTGGTGAAATGGATGGCGAAGGTATCGAATTGCGACGCTCTTTCTGTAGGAGGTTGTCGTTGTCCCCGACCCCGACCACCTCCCCTAGTAGCTCGGCTGCCCCTACCCCTCCTAGCACTACCACTTTCAATTTCAACATGTTCTTCTTCCTCATTTTGTTGAATATTTGGATTTTGATGATCAAAATCATCGTTGAGGGAGGAAGAACCAACATATGACTTGCCTAAATTGCTTCTTCTTTGATTTCCAGCCATTTATGTAAGATAAAATGAAGTTTGAAAACAAAATGGAGCTTAAAAATGGATGAAAATGAAGAAAAACACTAATTTCGTTAGAAAACTAACTGAAAATGGGACAATATTTAACTGAAAATTGGATGAGAGCGAGAGTATACGTGAATATTTGAGAGTAGAAGAGAAAGAGTAGAGAGAAATAATGTGAAAATAAAATGAGAGGAGTGAGGTGATATTTATAGTTAGTTTTTAATTAGTCAAATTGTTTTTTTTTGTTAGAACCGTTAGTAGAGTTAACTGGAAAGGGGGGGGGGACAGGATGAAGCCAGGCGCTGAAAGCCAGGCGGGCCAGGAAGGAAACTAGCCGTTGAGGGTGAGGCAGCCCAACGCGCCAACGCCACGCGACCCACGCCCAACCCGCCCAACGGTCATATGACCGTTTGAAATTGATTTGAAAATGACGGTTTAGCTGGTTTAACCGTCGATTTTAACCGGCGGTTGATCGATTTTTCATTTTTTTCAATCGTAACTGAACCTCTATAAAACCGGTTCCGAATAAACCGGTTTCGGTTAACCGTGTTGACCGGTTTTGACAGGTTCCAAACCGGCCAGTTAGCAAATCCGGTTAAAAAAATGGCCACGTCTAAGGGAGAATTATTTATTTTGAAATGAAGAAAGTAAATCTATATATATATAAAGAGAGGATTGTCAAAATCCCGCCCAAACTAGGGGCATTTCAGTAATTTCACACGATGGCAAACTTGTAGATTTTGTTACTCTGGATGACGTGGCAAGCGTTGATTGGGGGGGATTTTGGCGCGTGCGTTACACGCACCAACAAAGGCGCGTGTACGCGTAAATGTTTTTCTTTTTTTTTTTTTTTTTTAAAGCAACACGTGGCGGGCTCTGATTTGCCAGATTATTTTCGGATTTTTATTTTTCACCCCTTATTTTTGACCTCATTTATTTTATAAAAAAAATATTTTTTTTAAAAAAATTTTACACCAAAATTCATAATTTTTTTTTCTCTTTAATTAGAGACTAATTTTATTTAATTTGGACACAAAAAAAAATTCTCTTTTTTAAATATAAATTTCTTATTTATCCTTACTTTATTTTAATTTTTAATTTTTCAATATTTTTTTTGTGAAAATTAATTAAGTGTGAAGTATATTTTTTATTATAAATGATGATAATAATAATCATAATTTTACTAATATGAATATTAGTACTGCTTCATTCGCCTCATAAATTAATGTTTTTAATGTTAGTTCCTTCGTTTTAAAATTTGACATTAATTTTTTAAACATATTAAGTAATATTTTATAAAATATTCCTTGGGACGAATATAGTAATTTTTTTTTCTCCGAAGTAGCATTAATTTGTAAAAATTAATGTTTATAATGTTCGTGTCTTCGTGTCTATAAATGAATATTACTTTTTGAGACAAGTAAATTCATTGAGGCAAAGGAAGCATTTTTTATTTTTTTTTGATATAGAAAGTAGTATTAATTATGGGATGAAAGTAATATTCATTTTTGAATTGAAAGAATTTTTTTTTGTTAAAAAGTAGAATTTTTTTATATGTAAAAAAAAAAATGATCATTGCTTCTTTCGTCTCAATGAACATTTTAAAAAATAATACTACTTTATTCGTATAAAAAATTAATGTAATATTTTTAGACGAAGACACTAACATTACAAACATTCATTGCAGAGGCGAATGAAGTATTATTATTTTTTAAAATATTTGCTCATTTTTGAATTGAAGTAATTTTTTTCCTTAAAAAGTAGCATTTTTTTATATGTCCAAAAAAATAACCATTGCTTCGTTTGGCTCAATGAACATTTTAAAAAATAATACTACCTTTCGCCTAATAAATTCATGTCATATTTTGAAATATTAATTGGGATGAAGGGAATAATGCTCATTTTTTTATAAGAAATTGTAATTTTACATAGTGGCAAAAATGAAGATAACAAGCAAATAATTTAAAAAATTATAATATAATAATTATTAATAAAGAAAACTCAATAGAAATATTATTTTTTCCATCTCAAATAAATACTTTAAAAAATTATAATCTTCATTGGGATGAAGAAAGTAATATTAATTTTAAAAATATTCATTGGGATGAAGGAAGTAATTCTCATTTTTTTTGGAAAAAAATTTAGTATTTTTTATTGGTTATTCATTTTGAGTCGAAAATAATATTTATTTTTTAAATGAATAATATATTTTTTAAAAAAAATTATATATTTAAAATATTTATTTGAGATGGATAAAATAATATTTACATTTTTTAAGATGATCCAAACAAATCAAGGCCACAATCGGTCAGCCACAACCCTCAACTGATCCAAACAAATCAAGACCACAATCGGTGATTCAAACGAATCAAGGGCCACAACTCCCAACCGATCCAAACAAACGAAGGCCCCAATCGGTGATCCAAACAAACCCAGCCCACGCGATCGGTCATCCAAACAAACCAAGTGCATGGACAATCGATACACCCACTCCAAAGCCATTAACAATCGGTCATCCAAACAAACCAACCCATGCACAATTCGGTCACCATTCCAAATAAATCAAAATAAAATCAAAGTTACAAATTCCGTCTCACTTTAAATTATAAAATAATAATTATTACTAAAGAAAGCTATATATAAAATTATTTTCTCCATCTCAAATAAATACTTTAAAATATATACTTCTACAAAATTATAATCTTCATTTCAAAAATAAATATTACTTTCGACTCAAAATGAATAACCAAAAAATAATACTTCATTTTTTTTTTCCAAAAAAAATGAGCATTACTTTCTTCATCCCAATGAACATTAATTTGATAATTGAGAGAAAGGACGCAATTTATTTTTGGATATAAAAAATAGTATTTATTTTGGAACGAAAGTAATATTCATTTTTGAATTGAATGAATTGTTTTCTTAAACAGTCGAATTTTTTCTATGTTATAAAAGAAATAAATATGGATTCCTTCGACTCAATGAACATTTAAAAAAAGAATACTACTTTACGCGTCAAAAAAATTAATGTTATCTTAATGTCTTATTTTGAGACGAATGCACTAATATTACAAACATTACTTTTAGAGTCGAATGAAGTATTATTAATTTTTAAAATATTCATTCGGATGAAGGAAGTAATGCTCAATTTTTTGGATAAAAAATGTGGCATTATTTTTTCATTATTCAATTTGAGTCGAAAGTAATATTTATTTTTGAAATGAATAATATAATTTCTTATAGAAGTATATTTTCTAAAGTATTTATTTGAGATGGAAAAAATAATATTTCGTTTTCTTTTTCTTTTTAATAATTATTATTTTTGTAATTTAAAGTGGGACGAAATTTGTCCCTTGATTTGATTTGTTTGGATTGGCAACTGGTGTTCTTAAAATATTGCTTTGTAATGATAATAAGTTCTCCGTCAACTGACCCATACGTGCATCGATAATGTAGTGTTTAAGGAAGTTTTTCATAATTTATAAATGTATTTCACTTTTTTTTTGTTTTTCTTTAGTTTATATCTTAATGTTGCATGTAATTATCCGTGTATCGCACGGGAGTTTCACTAGTTGCACTAAAAAAAGGAACAAAATTCAAAAGAAAAATATAGGAGTAACAAAATGTGACAAAATTGTTGGATCTCGAGTATGCCCCTCACAGCAACAACAAAGTTCCTACAGTACATGCTTACTCGCCAAAACTGCCCCCATACTCTATCCTTCCCTTATCCACAGCCATGTCCTCCTCCTAATAATATAATCACTCTGTTGCGCCAAGCTCAAGAACCCATCAATGGCGATCACATTTGCATCTTCCTCACTCATATTCACATCTTCCCCACCAAAACCCTACAATGTCGTCTCCTTAAACAACACTCCCGCCTCTCGATTCTCTGTTTCCGCTGCCTCTGTTCGAGCCACACCCACTCGAAGCCTGCAATTCCGATGCCAAGCCACAGCCGATACTGCGGAACCAGCTCCAGGCCCTGTCGCATCTCTCCTTGACCTTATAGACCCGAATCAGAGCTGGATGTTCGAAGAAACCGGCTTCAGAGGACCGGTATAAACCCTTCTTTCTCTTCTCTACTTACCCCTAGTTGGTAATTCGCTGAAAATTGGCTCACCCATCTTATTTCATTGTATTTTGGTCATGGCTTGCAACTTTAATCTATTTTGACATTTGCCCAATTTAATTTGTTAGGTATTATTGACTAAATTTCAGCTTTAAGATTTAGGGTAAAAATGTGAGTGGAATTGGAAGTTTCTTGCTCGTTGTGGTGATGAGTATTTTGCGGTCAAGTTAGCATTGCTGGTAAAGCATTTGTTTGATGGTTATGGGATCCAACATTTTCCTCAATTAAAAGGGTGTGAATAATTAGTCATTCATGTTACAGTAAAATATAGAAGCTTGGTGGTTAGGGCAAGTCATTGTGTCGTATTTCCTAAAGCTTCATGAGTACTTCTGAAAGCTCAAGCTAAGTGGAAGTCACTAGACATCGTTTGTATTTTCCTCAGATTGAATCAATTATGATGGATATCAGGCTTGCCTTTTAAATGTGCATTTTCTCCCAATTTGTCCAAAGGACTTATATAATTGTTTTGTATGGTCGGAAAAGGGGAGAACAAACTCATTTACAGGGTCATTTAGTCATTAGAGGGGGTTGGGCTGGTAATTCATTTATTTCGGGTTGATTTTTACCATCATTTTCTATGTCAGACGCTATTTTGATTCAGTCCAAGTTATAAGGTGCATAATTCAAGGTATTCTTTGAGCAAGCAAGATTATTATCAACTATAAAATTTGCTCCCGACTTTAAAAGGAAATCAATGACACTGATTTACTTCTTCTGGTTTAACTTTGGAATCTCCTTAACTGTTTCTTCTTCATCCCCTTTATAGGATATATGGAATACCACATGGTACCCTAAGGCTAAGGATCATATAATGACGGAGAAGACCTGGTATGTTGTTGATGCAACTGATTTGGTTCTTGGAAGGATGGCATCAGCAATTGCCATTTACATACGAGGAAAGAATCTGGCTACCTACACTCCTAGTGTCGACATGGGGGCATTTGTCATTGTGGTATGTTGTTTACATAGAACTGCCATTTTATCTGTGAAAATGGGTTGGAGATTCTGGTTACCTGATTAAAAGCAACTTTCCATAGGCTAGGAATCCTATTTTACATATTTTTCTTATTTATTACTGTTAATTTATTACAAAGTGTAAAGTTATGAGTTTCATTATCTGTAAATATATAGGTAAATGCTGAGAAAGTTTATGTGTCGGGTAAAAAAAGGACGCAAAAACTTTACAGAAGGCATTCAGGAAGACCAGGTGGTATGACTGTGGAAACTTTTGATCAGCTTCAAAGTAGAATCCCTGAGCGGATTATTGAGCACGCAGTCCGTGGCATGCTTCCCAAGGGAAGGGTATGTTCTTACTTCTTAGTCCGTAAGGTCCATGTTTCTTTTCTCTGTTATTAATTTTTGAAGAAAGAACAAGATAACTGTGTGCATTTATGATTTCAAATTATTTTCATGGCATTCTCAGTTTGTTTTAAAAAATGTTTTAAGTATGTACCTTTACACAGTTCTCTTTCTGGGTAAATGGTTGTTAAGAAATGTATTTTAATCAAGATTGCAAACATGCTTGTCTATCATGGCTTAGCTGCTCCAAATTGCCTGTTCCTACAGCTTGGAAGACAACTCTTCAACCATCTTAAGGTGTACAAGGGGCCAGAACATCCACATGAGGCCCAGAAGCCAATCGCTTTGCCTCTAAGAGACAAGAGGATACGGAAACCAGAATAGATCTCAGTTGGTATTTTTCTTCCTTAGATAACTCAATGTATTCATGATTTTTATGCATAAATGCCAATTTTATATTCATTTTCTTATTGTTGCGGTGAAAGCCTTTAATCCAGTTTCCTGATCGTTTAACAAATATATGAGTGATTATGGAATCATTTTACAGCATATATGTATAGATGCTGTCTTAGTTTAAACCGAAAGGTTTTAAATCTAACATATCTTCTTCTTCTTCTTCGTTGTCTTTTCTTTACTTTAATTTTCTTAAGTGTGAATGACCAAAAAAGTAATAACAACAGCGTCGGCTGAGTATGAGCTTCTCTATCACCTGCAATGTTTTGTCATGGGGTAGATACCAATCTTGTAAATAGATGAATATTATAAAATATGAGGCTTTGACGAATAAGTCCTTCAGCCAAATGAAAACTACCTTTAAGGACTAATATTTTTAAAACTCGCCGAAAAGTCCCCAATATATTTTTGGACAGCGATTCCCTCTGCTTGTTTACGCGCGCTTCATTGAGCGCTAAGCGCTCCTTCCACCAGCGCTTCCTCTCTCCTCTCTCCTCTTTCTCTTTCTTTATTCCTCCTCAAAATATTAAAACGGAATAACTCAAAATCGAAAAATCGAAAAAATAATCCGAAACTATCGTTGTCAAGACACGAATCAAACAAGTACACCCATCATATGATTCAAATTTTAGAAACAGAAATTTCGTTTTTCACTTGTAGAAATCTGAGAAAATTACATAACATTTGTTCACATGAGTATAAAAATTGAGATATTCAATTGAGTATAAAAACTGATAATTTCATTTCTCTGTTTTTCACAATTGAATCTCAATTTCTAAGATGTTCAAATTTAAAGACATTAATTTCTTATTTGTTCATAATTGAGTATAAAACTGATAAATTCATCTCTCAATTTTCCCATGTTTAAATTTAAAAACAAAGACATTCATCTCTCATTTGTTCATATTTGATTATAGAATTGATAAATTCGTCTCTCAATTTCTTGGTTGTTTAATGGTAACAATGAATTTCTTGTCGTATAACCTTGAAAATAACATATATAAATTGATTTCACGGTTGTGTGATTTCACAGTTGTGTGATGTCATATGCCCCTTTAAACAATGAAATCAATTTTCATATTGTTTAGAGTTAAATATTTAGTTAATAAATTCATTGTCATATACCATAAAACAATAGATAACCCAATTTATCTTTTATTTCTCACTTGTGAACAATTGAAAAATTCATTTCTCAGATGTTTAAGTAATTATGTTACCACATATTTCGCATATATCTATTTCTTACCCTGGTTTGGAAAATAATCATTATTTCCTCCGTCCCGAAATGATCTTTCCACTTTTTTCTTTGTTGTTATTATTAAGGTACTATGAACAATACATTTAGGTTAATTTAATTATTCTAATGAAAACTTAAAACTTGTTATTGATACAACATCATAAATACTATCAATAACAATTTTTGGATGTTCATTAGGATAATTATTGCTCAAAGTACCTTCGTAGCGACAACCAAAAAAGTAGGAAGATCATTTCGTGACGGAGGGAGTATATTAATTGCGCAAAATGAACCAAATATGATTGGGCAAAACATAGTCCTTACTCACATGCCCTAAAATTTACACCAAGGTGTCTCAATGAACCGCAGATCAAGAAGAAGCTTGAGTTAGCACACAATACAATTCGCAGAAACACTCGACCATTACAAAATGCTCTCCTAGACATACAAACCCTTTGCAGTATGTCATGCTTTATGTTTAATTAAAATACATAAAAGCAAAACAGCTAGTTTCCCTCAAACCCAGTTTGCTAAGGAAAACATTACCACCCATTGATACACGACTACGCGTCTCGTTGAATACATGCAATGGTGTCACCATTCATTCAATTCAATTTGCTGAGTTTCCATGTAAATCTTATTCCATCCATCTCTCCAATTTATAGCTAAATTTCCCCAGTCAATTTAATTTCTTTCCCTCTTTCAATTTCTTCCTTCAACGTTACTTGGTAGAGCTTAATCGCCACCATGAGGGAATTGGACACCGGCGGCTCGTCGACCCGTTGCAATTTGGGGGAGAAGAAAAACGCATAGAGAGGTTGGGGGAGGGGCAGTTTGGCCATTTAGAATTATTATAAAGAGGGTAAGAGACTTTACAGGGGTTTTGGTTTCAACCCAGGGATCCTAAGGTATAAAAGGAAAATTGTTGTCCGGTAAATTACACCCTATCTCTAGGACTTATAAAAAATTATAACATCCAAAACTCTGCAATACTTTTTATTATTTTTCTTTTGATATCACAATTGGTATATAACACAAAAATAACTTCTGTAGCAAAATTGTGTTGAAGATCTGCTTCCTCACTGTACCCAATACACTCTTCACGATTGATTCTCCCACAGACTTTTTTCCCGGAATCCGGAGAATTTGATCCCTCTATTGGTTGAGTTTACCTGATGCAAGTCCTCGTCCTTGGTTCATTCCAATCCTTGCCTCTGATGACAAAAATGATATACATTTAGTTATACAATACATTTCACTTGCAATGCGACATTAAGTCCGTTAGAATGTGGCCAGAGGTGTCATTAATTGGTGAGTTATATTTTGTTAGGCTGGTTGAGGCTTAGGTGGTGGGGCCACGGTTGATTAAGTGCCGGTCAAGTTGGCAGAATCGAGGTAGGTCAGATGGTTTAGGCTTAAGCCGAATCTTAAAACTATTTTGTGCTTAAATCTTCAATAGATGTGTAGCGTTTTATGTTGAGTGGGCATGGTCAAGGTGCCAAGTTGTTGTTCAAGTCAGGTGGACCAAGTTAGCATGGGGTAGATTGTATAGTCCTTAGTGGGATCCTAAGGTAAATTGGAGTGAAAATGCGTACAAGGAAAAAAAAAAAAGGTTAAAAGGGATTGCGGACTTAGAATCGCTGCATCTGTACATATGTTATTGCCGTGTAGAGGGTGTGGATAGAAGTCACGTTTGTCTTTTTGGATATGGGCAACAAAGATTAAATGGACGGAAGTGGTTGTCTCTGGGTGCCCATTTAATCTCTGCCGCTCATATCCAAAACAGGCAGATGTGGCCTCTATCCGCACCGTCTGCCGGAGCTTTGGAGCTTAGCAGCAAATCTTCAGCTGCAGCGTGCCATGTCCGGGCATATTCAAGTTTGTAACACCACCCAACAATTCCCTTATTCCAAAGGAAACCTTCAGAACAATATAATTTAATCTAACAGTCTTGGTAACTCCAGAGTACATAAATTGTCTGTAAGAGCTTGCAGGTAATGAAATGGAGAAATCTGGAGTATATTTAATTTAAAAAAGATAAATTTCTCTTTCTCAAAATAAATGTCGCATTAACATTTTTAAGGAATATGCTTTACTTGTTTACACTTGCTTGTACAATGGTAAAATTGCATTAAGTTATTTTTTTTCCTTATTTAGAAATGTGACATTTATTTTGAGGCATACCAAAAAGAAAAATGCGTCATTTGTTATGGAACGGAGGGAGTAGTCTGTAAGAGCTTACAGGTAATGGACTGTAGAGATGCCTTGAAAAAAAGGCTTGAGTCTTGGTAGGATCAATGTTTGAATCAACCCAATCAGTTCTCAAACCATACAAATCTTAATACGGCTCCTGATGCTTATTCATTTCCCTAATCTTCATCCATTAGGAGTTGCAACAATAATATTCTTAAAATATAATCCACTCTTTATCTGAGAATCTATAAAACATACGTCTGAAAGAGGCCGCTATGCATCCACCGGTGATAGCTATTGAAGATAAGGAACAAAATAAGGGAAACAGAGTTAAAGGGTATGTGCAGACTTAGAACTGCAAGTGTACCGTTGTTGATTTGTAGCGGTCGGTGTGGATAGAAGTCATATTTGTCTTTTTGGATATGGTCAACGGTGATTAAGTGGACTGAAGGGTATGTCTCTAGGTGCCCATTTAATCTCTGTCGCTCGTATCCAAAAGAGGCAGATGTGGCTTCTATTCACCCCCGTCCGCTGGAGTATAACAGTAAATTGTTATGATCTAGGGTTCATTCCAATTTGGGGGTAACCGTTAGATTCAGTTGCTGATGTCGTTATTTGAATTTCCGTTAATTAGTACGTCGTCGTTTAGAATTAAGTAGCTTACGACATCGTTTTAGAGGCGAGGGTGTTAATCACGTGATTCATCGTTATCCTGTTTTGTCTTGTAGCTATCCCGTTTTGTCTTGTAGCTAAACAATATTACTTAAGCACATGGAAATGGCTGATGGAGGATTATGAATAAAATTAATCAGTTCCTTGCCAATCCTCTAATTCTTTCTCTCTCTCTCTCTCTCTCTCTTCGATTAATTCTTCTCTCTTAAACCCTAAATTCTTCTATTTCTCTCTCTTAAATTGTTAATTCTTATCGATTGATTGTAATCGATTTATTTGATACCCAATTCATAACAAATTGGTATCAGAGCTTTCTCGATCGAGATAAGCTTTTGCTGTTAATCATGGTAGAAACTCGTTATGAGATTCTGGAGAGTAGTTTCAAGTCATGTGATGAAAGGATCAAGGATTTGGTAAATGGCCACAATCGTCCGGAAGAAACCATAAGCATCAACAAAGCAGGAGTTGAAGAATGATATAGATGGGATGCGTATGGTTATTGATGAGATAAAGAGCATGATGATAGGACAGCAGAAGGGAAGCAGTAGCAGGGGCAAAGGTGTAGATGCAGGGGGATCTAATCAAGCTGGCCATAAGTCGTCTTCAATCTTAGGAGCAGGACCTACTGGGGGAACCAAATCTAAGGCTCAAAATAAAAACAAGGCGATTTTGATATTGATGATTTCGAAGGATTCTATGAGGAGGAATAGTTAGATAAGGATGATAGGAAGAAGGAAGCACCATTTGAAGACAGGGGAGTTGTAGATAATTATAAGAAACATTTGAAGCTGGAATTTTCAGGTTTGGTGGTATTGACTATAGAGGATGGGCTAGGAAGTGCAATAAATTTTTTAAATACAATCTGTGCCCGAGGAAGATAAGGTAGAGCTGGTATGCATTTAGAAGGGGATGCAGAATATTAGTATCAAAATTACATGGAGGAATTAGAAGGGCTGAGCTGGAAACAGTTTGTTCATATGATTTCTTTGAGGTTTGTTCCCCAGATCCATGAGAACATTGAGGAGGAATTCTCTAAATTGCAGCAGGAAGGAACTGTCAAGGACTATTTGGGAAGATTTGAGCAGTTCAGATCCTTAATCCTTAATGAAGATGGAGAATCCTTGTTTGACAGAGAGGTATTATACTAATAGTACTACAATTATACTCATTAGCAATAGAGAATGAAAGAGAACTGAGTAAGGATGTGCAACAACTGCTAGATGAGTATGAGGAAGTGTTTGCAGAACCAATGAGGAAGTGTTTGCAGAACCAACAATAGAGAATGAAAGAGAACTGAGTAAGGATGCGCAACAACTGCTAGATGAGTATGAGGAAGTGTTTGCAGAACCAATGAGGAAGTGTTTGCAGAACCAACCGAGCTACCTCCAACCAGGTTTTTAGACCATGGAATCCCATTAAAGTAAGGAAGCCTATCGGTTAACAAAAGGCCCTACAGGTGTCCTCATTTTCAGAAGGCTGAAATTGAAAAATTAGTGGCTGAAATGTTGAATCGTGGAATCATACAACACAGTTTGTCCTTTTGCTTATCCTGTGCTCTTGGTCAAAAAGGACGGTAGTTGGAGAATGTGCATTGATTTTAGGGAGTTAAACATCATGACCATTAAGGACAAGTTTCCTATTCCTATCATTTATGAATTATTGGATGAGTTACATGGGTCTAAGTATTACACTAAGCTGGATTTAAGATCTGGTTACCATCAAATCAGAGTAAAGGAAGAAGATATTCCCAAGACTGCTTTTAGGACTCACCATGGTCATTACGAGTTCAACGTGATGCCATTTGGATTAATTAATGCACCAACCACCTTCCAGGCCTTGATGAATCATGTCTTTGCAAGTTTTATGAGGAAGTTTCTTCTGGTTTTCTTTGACGACATTCTGATTTACAACTCTAATTGGGAAGATCATTTGGAGCATTTGAAGTTGGTGTTAGATACACTCAAGGAACACCACTTATTTGTCAAGAAAAGTGTTCCTTTGGTCAAACTCAGGTTGAGTATCTTGGACATATTGTGAATGGTTCTGGGGTTTTCACAGATTCTAGCAAAATCGACCGTATGATCAAGTGGCCTACTCCTACATCTGTGAAAGGGTTGAGAGGATTCCTTGGGTTGACTGGGTATTATAGAAAGTTAATTCGACACTATGGTCTCATAAGCAAGCCACTGACTAAGTTACTGCAAAAGGGAGGTTTTAAGTGGGATAAGGAAGCTGACATGACTTTCTCCAAATTGAAACAGGCCATGTGCAGTGCACCTATGTTAACTATGCCTAATTTCTCTAAGGAATTTATTGTGGAGACTGATGTTTGCTACAATGGAATTGGTGCAGTTCTGATGCAAGGTGGGAGACCAATAGCTTTCCTTAGCAAGGCCCTTTGTCCTAAACATTTGGGTCTTTCTACGTATGAAAAGGAATTCTTAGCCATCATCCTAGTCGTGGAAAAATGAAGACATTACTTATGTGGACATACGTTTCAGATTAAAACTGACTATGCGAGTTTGAAGCATTTGATGGAACAGAAAGTGACAAGCAGTTTACAACAGAGGTGAATTTCTAAGTTGTTAGGGTTTGATTACACAATCAGTTATAAGAAAGGGGTAGAGAACAAGGTAGCGGGTGCCTTATCTAGACAATATGAAGAGGTCAGAGATGCCCAATGTAATGCCTTGTCTTTGTCTATAGTGCAACCTGAATGGTAAACCAGGTGGTGAAAATTATAGAAGGTGATGTTGAGTTACAGAAGGTGATGGAAGGAATTGTTATCTGTCCCACAGATTTTGAGGGGTTCACTCTTAAAAATGAGTTACTAAGAAAGTAGGGAAGGATTTATGTGGGCTGTAACACTGACTTAAGGCAAAAAATCATTTCAGAATTGCATTCATCACCCCTAGGGGGTCATTCAGGAATTCAAGGAACTCTTAAAAACGTATCTCAATATTTTTTTCCGCCCATCATGAGAGCTGATGTGAGGAAATGGGTGGAACCTTGTGATACTTGCCAACAAAACAAGTCTGAAAATGTACATTCATCGGGACTGTTACAACCTCTCCCAATACCTGATCGACCTTGGACAGATATATCAATGGACTTTGTGGAAGGACTCCCAACTTTTGGTCAATGGGATGCTATTCTGGTGATTGTTGACAGACCGACCAAATATGGTCACTTCATAAATCTGAAGCACCCATTTACAGCTTATCAAGTAGCCAAAGTGTTCTTTGACCAAGTTTACAGGCTGCATGGATTACCAGTCACCATTACAACAGATAGGGACAAGATTTTTTTTTTGAGTCAATTTTGGCAAGAGCTATTTCATCTCATGGGCACAACTTTACAACTAAGCACTGCTTATCACCATCAGACCGATGGCAAACGGAAAGACTTGACAGGTGTTTAGAGCAGTACTTAAGGATGACTTGTGGTATGAAACCAAATCAATGGGCACAGTGGCTACCCTTAGCAGAGTGGTGGTACAATAGTAACTACCACACTGCTTTAAAGAAGACCCTATTTGAAGCCTTGTATGGCTATCCACCCCTCAATCTCTATTTCAACATGAACAATATACCAAAGTGGATGCTGTACATGAGTTTATGAAGGATAGGGATAAGCAAATTAAATTGCTGAAGGAGTCCTTAGTGGACGCTCAGGCCAGAATGAAACAAAATGCGGATAAAAATAGATGTGAAAGGGAATTCCAGGTGGGTGACTTGGTGTACCTGAAGTTGCAGCCTTACAGACAGACCTCCTTTGCATTAAGAAGGAACATGAAGCTTTCTCCGAAGTATTTTGGACCCTATCAGATTTAGAGTCGAACGGGAAAGGTAGCCTACAAGCTAGACCTGCCTGCCACTACCAAAATTCATCCCATTTTTCATGTTTCACTTCTTAAAAAAAAGGCATGGTGATATGCCGGTGGCTGCCATTCCACTGCCAACTATGGATGAGGCTGGGAATTGCTTGGTTGAACCTCTAGCTATACTGGATCGAAGACTCATCAAGAAACATGGGTGCCCAGCGGCTCAAGTTTTGATTCAATGGACAAATGCTTTATCAGAAGATGCAACTTGGGAAGTGATAGCAGCTAATTTCCCAAATTTCAATCCTTGAGACAAGGATTTTCTGAAGCGGTGAGGATTGTTATGATCTAGGGTGGGTTCATTCCAATTTGGGGGTTACCGTTAGATTCGGCTGATGTCGTTATTTGAATTTCCGTTAATTAGTACGTCGTCGTTTAGAATTAAGTAGCTTACGACAGCGTTTTAGAGGCGAGGGTGTTAATCACGTGATTCATGTCGTTATCCTGTTTTGTCTTGTAGCTAAACAATATTACTTGAGCACATGGAAATGGCTGATGGAGGATTATGAATAAAATTAATCAGTTCCTTGCCAATCCTCTAATTCTCTCTCTCTCTCTCTCTCTCTCTCTCTCTCTCTTTTTGTCGATTAATTCTTCTCTCTCTTAAACCCTAAATTCTTCTATTTCTCTCTCTTAAATTGTTAATTCTTATCTATTGATTGTAATTGATTTATTTGATACCCAATTCATAACATAAATTTGCCGCTGCAACAACCGTTCCATGTCTGGGTGTGTGCCAACGCCACCCACCAATCCCTCGTTCAATAGGGAACCTTCAGAATAAAACAATCTTTATTCAAACAGTCTTGGTGACTCTTGAGTAAGTCTTGGTGACTCTTGAGTAAATAAATGGTCTGTTAGAGCTTGAAGGTAATGGACTGCAGAAATCTGGAGTAGATAAAAAAAAGGCCTGTCATTACTCATAAGTTTAGAGTTGCAACATTAGTATTCATAAAATCCGACCCATTTTCTCGAATATTAGGTCTACCAGAAATCCATTCTTCACAAATGTAATAGAAACTCCTTAAAAAAAAAAAAAAAAAAAAAACTTAAAACAATTATCAAAGAGTCTCCTCTACATTCATTAGTTTAGGCATATAAATGAAAATAGTCGAGGACTTTACAGGAAATGAAACAGATGAACTAGCTGCTGTTTGGGCAAATGTGTAGTTTGAGTTAAGGACTGCACTGTGGAGCATTCATGTTAGTGACTGCCATTGATTTGAACTTAGCGAGTCTCCCATAAACATTTTTTTTCTTCCCTGGAATTTTCTTCAGAAAACCCTCACCGTCGAATTTGTAAAATCATCACAAACAAAATCAAAATCTTTTATATTTTGGTTTTCTGATCGAGATAAAAAGTTCATGTTTATTTACCTGTCAAGTTCACAACCATTAGGCTTCAATCTATACTCGAGGTTCTAAAAATCGCTAGGCGGCCACTAGGCGTCGGGGCTGGGCCTAGCGCCTAAAGCGCCTAGGTGGGGTTTAGATGGAGTATAGGCGGAGACGAGAATTTAGACATAATTTATAATATCCTGGTGAAATAACTTGAGATTTGTGATTTCAATGAATCAATTCACGACTTGAGTCTTCAGCAAGGAATTTTTGGAATTTATACCAATAATAAGCGACACCGTTTTAGTTTTAGTACCTAATATTTTATAAAAATATTTAAGTAGTAAGGCGGATCTTGGCAGTAGGTGGCGCCTAACCCTACTAGTTTGCTCGTAGGGTGTTTAGTCAACGTTTTTTTTTTGACTAAACACATTTTTAGGCGGATTAGGAGTTTGTCGCGGCGTTTTAGGTCACCTAGCGCCTAGGCGACGAGGCCTAGGCGACCCAGGCGAGCGACTTTTAGAACACTGTCTATACTTGAGGTTGAGGTACATCTTGTCAGGTCTACCGTTATTCTGACAATTCAATGCTGGATCGAAGAACAGTCAATTTGATCCATCATAAACATGGTACGAGTCATCATAAACTTAGATCCCTTGGAAAATATCCCATTCTTGAGTAAGTTCTCCTTCTTGGCGTACCACATTTGAGTAATTCTTCTTTCCATGAGCTTGAAAGGGCAGAAATGTCCCCAGGAAAAGAAGAAGAGCAAGAAAACAAGAGCAGGTAGTTAGAGAACAAGGCAGAGATGAAGGGAAGGCCAGATGAGATAGTGTTTGGATTAAAAATATTGGTGGTGGTTTGAGTCTGTTAGTGAATACTGTCTTTTTCCAGGCACTCGTGTACAACTGTTTATGCATATAGGACAACACTTGCATGCATGTATGCTTGTTGTGTTGGTTGCATTTACTGAAGGTTGTCACTTTGTCAGATCTGATGTTATAGCATGTAAAAAGGTTAATTTCCCTTTATTTGTTCCAAATGTTCAAAATGTGGACACATTTCCTCCGTTTCTAGAGAGATGGACAAAAGTGTGACCGTGCTTGTGTCTGTCTGAGCGTGTGACCGTGTGTTTTTGTGTCTCCGAGTGTGACTATGTGTCCCCGTGTTTCTGTATCCCCGTGTTTTTTTTTTTGGGGGGGGGGGGGTTGTTGTGAGTGTTTGACCCAAATCAAAACATCAAACCTGGCCTGATCGCGCAAAATACTCATTTCTTTTTTCTCCTCCATAAACTTAAAATGAATGCCCGTTCTTGATTTGATCAAGAACATAAATGAATATTCATTAGGGGTGAAGGGAGTAGTAAATTAAAATATAAAAACATCTTTATTATTTCATTTGATATTACATTTGAATTCGATCAGTCAAACAGAAGAAATAATGAGTTTCCTTAATCTATTTAAATTCAAACATTTTGAGATGGAAAGTGTGTTAAAATAAATCGTATCATTCTAAAACCTAAATTATTCTTCTTCGGCTTCAAAATAGCTCTGTTTTTTTTTTTTTTCATGATATAACCATGTAAAAAGAGTAATAAATAGGGGCACAAAATAGTCACAAAATCTTGATCACAAAAGCCTAGGTGTAATGATTTTATTAATGTTAATTAAAGTGTAGCGGGTTTGCTTTTGATGCAATCAATAATATCGCAAACTCATTTTGTGAGCAAGATTTTGTGACTTTCTTTTGTGCCCCTAGCATTGTGCTCCTAGCATTTCATGTAAAAAGTAAAGATTGACAGTCATTGGGACAGAGCAAATGACCAGCAGAGTACCAAAAATTAGACATGCTGAAAAATGCCCTGAAAACCGGGCGGTAAAATTGGGAATTGAGATTCGCTGGAATCGAAATCATTTCAACATCAGGAACTGGCAGTTCTGGAATCGTGAACCATGGAACCATGACCGTGAAACCGTGCAATGACTTGTTTTTTGTTATTATTTGTTAATGGACTAACTGAGTTCATTAAAAAACTAACCAACTTCGTTAAGAAAAACTATCATTTTTCATATAATCTAATTTGTTAAATGAATTTTATTACAAATCTAATGAATTTTGAATTTTGAATTTTGAAATTCTATTAATTATTTAATTATTTTCGGTTACATTGAATTTAAAAATATACATACATAAATAATTAAGAGTAACAAATAAATTGAAATCGTAAGAACCGGAAACCGAAACTGATGGTTAGAAGTGAATCAAGAATCAAAATTACACGGTTCAAATACGATTCCCATTTACATGAAATTGAGAACCGGCTGGTTCGAAATCGGGAACCGTGTCAGGATAAGCACGTCTACCAAAAGTTTTAGGTTCGTAAATAAACCGTGGAAAGACCCCATGAGTACCTTAAATATTAGACTTAAACATAACAGTGGAATAACCCCACGAGGCGCTAAAGTTTGAAAAACTAGATAAGCAGTATTTATGCTACACTCAATATTTACCCGCAATTCTAACAAGGCATACAAGAATGAATCAAAATTCATCAACAAGAAGAAACTTCACAGGGGAATGGAGTACCAAAAGATTTTCCTCGGAGAAGAAACTAAATTTTACTCGATTGTTAAATCAATTCAATGCAGGTTTTATTGTTTTTTCACCTCAGACCAACATAATAAAATTTGAATGCTGTAATGGACTAGAAGAGCAAAGTTGTCTTTTGCCAAAAGTTTTGGCAAGATAGTAAGGGAGGGTGAGGGGTAAATAGTAAGTCTATGATAGGAGAAAGGGGGGAGGTAAGATAGTAAGTCTATGATATCCCTCTGTCCCGTCCCGGAGTAAATGATACACTTTTCATTTTTGTTTGTCTCAAAATAAATGTCGTGTTTTCAAATAAAGAAAGTGAGTTGGTGCAATTTTAACATTGTACAAATAATGTACAAACTAGTTAAGCACCTTCCTTAAAAACGTAAAAACGTTAACAAGTCAACTGCAACATTTATTTTGGGACGGAAGGAGTATCAAACTCGCGTGTTGAGCTGGGTGTAAGAACACTGTGTTTTAGTCGTCGTAGTTAACCGGGTAGAGATCAGCACCAGATTTTAAACCGTCAACCCGTGACCCCTCAATCGACATACTCAGGTCCTGGCTATCCCTCCTGAATGCTACTTGGCTGAATTGTTCGCGGTTCATCATTTCTGTGGTTGAGAGGCTCGATAGAGTTCGGTCTAACACAAATTCTTGACTTATTCTTCTTCCTTCGAGCATGTTAACCACTGACGACATCATAGGCCTATCTTCTGGCAATATATTTGTGCAGAAGAGAGCTACATTAATCATCACCATGACCTCTTCCTCATAGTACTCTATTCCCAACCTTGGATCTACTAGCTCCATCAAATTCCCATTTTCCTTCAGCTCCAGAGCCTAAATAATAATAGTAATAACAAGAATAATAATTAATATTTCAAAGGCGAAAAATGCGTAACCAGGAAACTGAAGTTACCTTATCAAGAAGAATAAAACGATTTTGCTTTGTCCTGTCGACAGTGTTAGCTATGCCACTCACGATTTCCAATGCAACAACCCCATAACTATAGACATCTGCTTTATCAGTTAGGTAACCTCGCAATGCATATTCAGGAGCCATATATCCACTGAAATAATTATACAAAAACTTTCCACAATTACTGTTTGCATATAAATTTCTTCTTATATGTAACCAAGGATACGAATATACGGTAATGAAAACTCCTAGTGAAGTAGATGGTAATAAAAATAGCATTGAAAAATAAAACCTTTGACAAGATTATAAGAAACATAGCTACTCACTAAGTTCCAGCTATTCGGGTGCTAATGTGGGTATTCTCCTCTTCATCAAGTTTGGCCAAACCGAAGTCAGAAATCTTGGGGTTCAGATTTTTATCAAGTAGCACATTGCTCGTCTTGATGTCTCTGTGAACAACCTTAATTCTTGATTCTTCATGAAGGTAAGCCAGGCCTCTTGCGACACCAATGCAAATGTTGTACCTCGTTGGCCAATCCAATTTCAATTGGAATTCTTCAGGACCTTGATATAATGAAGAGCAATTAAAATAAGAGTTTGGCGAACCATAACTCCTTATCCAAAGACCCATCTGAAAAGATTTCTATATGCTAAAAAGTAAAAAAGGCAGTTCAGTAAATAATAAGGTTGAAGTTACCAAACAAGGCACGAGCAAGGCTGTTATTTTCCAAATATTCATACACGAGCAACAACTGATTTCCTTCAGTACAACATCCGTGCAACTGTACAAGGTGCGGATGTTGCAGAGCAGAAATCATGCCAATTTCATTCACAAATTCACGATTCCCTTGCTTTGACTTTGAGGAAAGCTGCTTAACTGCAACTATGGTGCCATCTGACAGAAATCCCTTCAATAAAGACAATGATTAAGATCTAACACATTAGAGAAATTTTGGCAATTATTCTATGTCTAAGCAAACAGATGCCATGTGATATCCTTAGTTTACCTTGTAAACAGAACCAAAACCACCTGCCCCAATTATATTAGCAGCATCAAAATTGTTCGTTGCAGCTTTAATTTGTCTTAAAGTAAACGAGCCAGTGCTCAGGTTTGTAACCTTCAGATCTGACAAATTGCACTAGATAAATATAAAAATGACACTAGAGAGCAAGAATTTCAATCTACTCCTTGACATGATTGTCTTGGCCCAAGACTCTTGGGGTTGATTGGTTCAGCTAATGAATACCTCGTTTTTTGTGACACAGAAAGCCTGTCCAATAAAGGATACCAAGAACCAGGAAGATAGCAAATGTACCCGCAGCCACTGCCCCCACAATGACGCCAACAGATATCCGCTTCCGTTTTTTCGGCGCAATTCCAATGTACTTTGGAGGATTAAAGTCTGAATGTATAAAGAAGACGAAGAATAACGATTGGATGAAACAATTGAGGTGGAGAAATAAGCAAGCGGAATCTTTTGACCTCATTCCACTCAAAGTTGCTCTAGAATGTTTCAGTTCATGTTTATAAAATTGAGACAATGTTTTTATAGAAGTGAAATTAAATTGATTAAGTTTAAGTTTCCATAATTATGCTAGCATTGCGAGAAATAATCTCTGAGAGAGTTTACGACTTACTAGGATCAACAGAAATAGCTGAAATGAGAGGACCATAAACACCTCTGACGGGGATAGACGTGGTCCCTTTTCCGGCCCAATAGAAGCGGATATCCAAGGTAGTACTAGTTACTGACGCATTATAAACTTTTACTATCTCTTTTCCAACTCCCCCTGCTTCATCCACAATATTGAAATCTTTTTGCACCAGCACCCCCTGCAGCAATTAAAAACCAGATATGGTAAACTAATCAGATGCCAATAATGGTCTGAACTCTGTTCGAAAAACCAGTTTTTTCATAGTACAAGATGCTTTCATAAAGTTCAGAAACAAAGTTAATGGAAATATTGAATGCACCCGAAGGGGATATGACCTCTCTGACTAGGCTACTTTTATGTTTGTTAACAAATCTCCAATCGTGCTATGTTTTTGGCAGATCGACATGCATTATTCGAATTTAATTTTTGAAAGCCCATAAACTCGGCCCGACGTTTATTGCCACCGAGGGGAATGTAGTACTTCCACAAGGCAGCCCTATATCATCAATGTTACTTCTGGGTAGGCCAAGCTGACTCAGGCAGTAGCGGAGGGCTAGAATTTTCTGCGAACGGGGGCAAAAAATTGTAGTGCATTTTTTTCTTACATTAACGGGGAATAGTTTGCATATATTGCACTAAATCTCCTATATTAAAAATAATTGGAAAAAAGTGTACTAGTAATATTATTTTGTCACTATCGATTTTTAAAAGGGGGCAAATTATCTCGGCAAAGTGAAGCCGTACGGTGTAGTTTCCGTTTACCAGACAAAAGCCATAATAAGTTTGACTTAGTTGTTAGAATACTGTGAATACCCACCTGGATGAAAATATCAAATATGCGTCTCCCAAGGCTGCTGTAGGTTTTGTCATCGGTGAAAATTATCTCGGCAAAGTGAAGCCGTACGGTGTAGTTTCCGTTTACCAGACAAAAGCCATAATAAGTTAGAGATAGGGGAGAAAGTCGTGCATCCCTGTACAAGTTGGAATTGATCATGGAAAGGTTTGAAGTACTGGTATAAATATAAGAGTCTTTTGAAAGGCCGTTGTCTATAAAGTGACCAGTGTTGCTAAATGCCCAATTCGTCCCGCTCCGAAAGAACTTTGTAGCCTCGCCTGATTCCATATCAGCTTTATAGGTTGTTTTTCCATCAACATATTGTCTTCCACCACAATTTACATGAAAAGATGACATTTCTGATACAAAACCTCCAGATAGTTATGTTACAGAAAACGAATAAATGAAAATGAAAAGAATAGATGTCCAGTTCAAGCAATTCACCATTATTTCCTCAGTATTAAGTCAACAGAAGAAAGTTTAGATACAATTAAAAGAGTTCCTACTTGATTTAACTTGATGTCATCCGGCAAGTGAAGTGAGCATAGTTCTAATGCTAGCCAAGTAAAATATTAGCCTTTAAATAAATAGATACAATTAAACTTACTTGTAGGACAAACAGGGGTTGTCAAGCATGAAACAATTCCACTGGCACAACAATGTGAAAGGAAGAAAACTGAGTTCATATGAGGGGAGAAAAACCTCAAGGAAGAAAACAATGTCCGACACTGCATGTGAACTATAATTGATACTGCAATGGATATTCTTAAATAGAAACTTACGACGAGATGTTCTTTGAAAAGCTAGCAAACAAGTTTCTGCAGGAATCAACAGCAAGGACAAGGTTCAGATGGGATAGATAATATGTTAAGAAAAATCGATAAATCATAAAAATTGCTTTAAGAAAGAGGGAATAATTTTACAGGGTGCGTGGTTGACAGCTTAACTCCCTCGAGCTTTCAAATGTAAAATTGTTATATGAAAGATCACTGCACAAAGAACACAAAATAAAAGTTAGAAAATGGTGTTTTCAGTAATATCCGAAATACATACGCACACATAGATATAGGATGGATGGATCGACTGACGGACGGATGGAATATTGTGCATGTGCTTCTGCCTTAGCATGATGGGATTCTTTTAAACCTAAGATTGAGCTTGATAACATACTTAGACCCATTCTTTAACCCAGGTTCATAGGTATCTATTGTATCATATTAGTTGTGTTTCGAGTACAGTGACAAACAAGTTGTAGATTTAACCTATGATGCTCGGACTAGGGTACGAGTGCCTGACATGGGTACGGATCTGAGTGAATGATCCTCCAAAATATTAAGATTTTACACCAAATGTAGTTTAAAATAGCTACACCCATAAACACACCCACACCATATTTCAAACCTAGAGAAAAAGACTAAGACAACATTCCATAGTATTTTACATCACTCATACTATGAATGTCGTTGAGAAACTTACATGTACTTTCCTTCCTTCAGCATCCAATCAGGCACAGATCCCGTAAGCAAATTTCCAGTAAGATAGCTTAAGAAAACCAATATCAAATATAAGTATGCATTGGCTTATTTTGTTCAATCAAGTAGCACCATTAGGATGCCAACTGCGCAATGATGGCAATTAGGCCCTTTTGTCTTTTCACCTTTTTTCATAAAATCCTTAATCTATGTGTTGACTTGTTAGCAACCTTTTGGACTTGTTCTAGAGTCTTCTCTATATGTTGGAGTGCAAGTAAACAGTCGTTCATATAAAAAAGAACTCTAGGTAAACTTTTCTTCTTTCCATTTTTACAATACCCATACTTAATTTCTTGCTTTAGATAGACACCACATATTAGTATATTACACTCTTCTCTATCCAGAATTCTGCTACAACACAAAATATCCATAATTCTTAGCGAAGCTATGTCGAATTGTAGATACGTTCTAATCAAGTCCTACGGCTCCTAAAAAAATCTAGGTAACTTTTCTTTTTTCCATTGTTTAAATTCCCATACTTGATTTCTTGCTTTAAACTTAATCTTGTAAACCTCTTATAAACGCGCTTGTAAACGATAATAGGGTTAGGAATGGATTATCTTTATAAATGAATAACTCCAATCCAACAACCCGACATTCCAAAATCTTGTTAGTTTCTATATGTTTTCATGATCTTCAAACCACCATAGCAAGACCAATAACTTTGATTGGGTAAGGTAGACACCTAACACCTTCACATCTCATACTCAGCCCCCAAACCCATTAAATTAGGTTTTCTCGTGTTGACTTTAGAATAGAACGTAGGTGTAACTCATTTCTTTTTAGGATACTCACACGCACAAGTGTCTTCCTAAGACTTTATTATATTTAGTTAACTCATCGTATAGTATAGGCCTATCAAACTTTTGACCCATTGTACATTGATGAAGCTCCAGATTTAACCATCCTTGTTTTTAAGCAGTTTTAACCACTCTACTTTACATACGCGTTCACCCCAAAAAATGCTAAAAATTTGCACTTATTTTGAGATTTTTTTTTGGGAATGAGTGCGTATCTAAAGTAGAGTGGTTAAAACTGCTAGAAAAAAAAAGCATGGTTAAAACCGGAGCTTCACTATAGTACGGCAGGTTAAAATGTTGATAGGCCTATATAATAATATCTTATCCATAGTAGCGAAAGGCTAGCGCCTCTCTCGCCCACCTCGCCTTTTTTGGCGCCTTTAGTAATCGACCGCCTTTTAATTTTG
The DNA here is from genome assembly GCA_022495995.1 of Adenophora triphylla var. japonica. NCBI lineage: Eukaryota > Viridiplantae > Streptophyta > Magnoliopsida > Asterales > Campanulaceae > Adenophora > Adenophora triphylla. The sequence continues at coordinate 313,221 of JAFEMH010001934.1, read as the reverse complement.
TTGCGGGCTGTTGTTAACCTTTTAGGCCGGACAAGGTCTTTCTTGGTTATGGCGAGAGGCGTGAAGAATCCGAATTTGTCGAAAGGAATAATAGGCGTATGTGTAGTATTAAACTATGTCATTTTGCAATTTTAGTTGAATAATTTAACATAAAATGCGTTTTTTTTTTGGTAAACATGGGGTAAAAATAGCTTGTCGTGGTGTGCAAACATAAAATGCGTTGTTATTAAAAAACATACGGTAAAGATAGCTTGTGGTGGTGTGCATGAGAAAGATATTCGTAATTTCTCTCGAGTGATCAAAAGAAAATAAGTGCGATAAATAACGAATTAGAACAACGATAAATAACGAATTATAACGACGACAAAAGAGAGACAAAACACTACAAATAACTTACTTTATTCTATTTTTTTAAAGGGAGGTTTGCAAATTTAATTATGTTTACTAATTTACTTTGTTTTTTCTCTATACTTTGAGTCTCATCTGTCATTTGAAGTTTTAACTATATCTCATGTTCATGAAAAAAAATATATCTCATGTTCATCTCTATGTATGGAATTATACATTTTAAATTATATTTTCGAATTCACATATTTTCACGCTTTTAAACGACTACTTGTTTACTGATTTGAACATAAAATGTGTTTTTATGTCATAAAATTCTCAGTTTAGGGGTGTTTTAATTGTGTTAAGTTGATATTACATTTGAAATTGTGACCTTTATTTAATGCAAAATAATTGTTCTTAACATGTTTAAGATTTATTTAATATATTTACAAATATATTATTTTACTATTCCTTTTGTTCTATTTTACCGTGGCATTTGAAATTGTGACCTTTATTTAATGCAAAATAATTGTTCTTAACGTGTTTAAGATTTATTTAATATATTTACAAATATATTATTTTACTATTCCTTTTGTTCTATTTTACCGTCTTGCTTGCCTTTCGGCCGCCTTTCAACCGCCTCGCCATTCGCCTTTTCTAGGAACCTCTCGCCCGCCTCTCGCCTAAACCTTTAACAACTATGCCTGTATCAAAATCCAAGCATCCTAGGTGACAACTGTCATAGCTCGTATTTTAAGATTAATTTGCTTTATTAGATCAACCTCATCATATTGAAACAGAATGAACTCGATCTGCTTGTTTTAAGCTACTTGTTTGGTCCTTGATTAGACATTACTCATAATTGCGTAACCCATTCTGTGGGTCAGCGAAAAGATTGCATCCAGATCACTGCAAACTAGCATTGTACTTTAGGTACCCAAAAAAGATTGAGTTACGGAATGTTTACATTTTTTTGGTGAGTTGTAACTCATTAAAACTGCTGGGGATTGGTCCACTTATTTTGTTAAAGCTGAGATCTCTGCAAAAGAAAACAGGTATAGTGATGGTTCCAGAATAGCTTTAATAATAGCAGTACCTCAGATAATAAGCATAGCACTACAAAGATGCTATTTGCTAACAATAGAAATGAATAATCTGCCATTAACTACAATTGCACGCAAACATGAACAAATAAGGATACCCTCAAGGCTAAAATATTCAGACATATCTTCATTCAATTAAATTCAGTGAATATAAATTGCTTTTAGCAGTAAAGTGGGCATGCTCTTTCCATCAGAATGTAATATGCTGAAGATTATTTTACAACAAACATTTTAAATGATCGGTTTTTCTAACGTGTGCCCTAAGGGCTCACATTAAGCTCCTTAAATATCGCAACCAATGTATTTATATGCTTTCATAAATATGTAATTTTACATATATATATATATATTTTAATTATGTAAATGAATAGGTTAAAGTAAGTTTATTTATGGAAATGAATAAGTTAGAGTAAGTTTAATAAATACATTGGTGTCCTTATTTAACAAGCTTAACGTGTGCCCTTAGGGCACACATTAGAAAAAACGTTAAACGATTAATATGTCCTTATACGAGTATAAAAGCACTCAAGAAAGGGCTCAAGCTAAGGCTCCAAATTTCAAATTATAATATACGGTAGATTAAAAAACTCATTATGTTAAGCTGTGCAAAGGCTAGCCCTTTTACCTGTACATAACATAAAAAATACAGGCCATTTGCAGTATAATGTTGTAAAAGTCTTTTGAAACGTAAAAATGGAGGATGAGGAGAATGAAAGATTATAAGTACGAACAAGAGTTTAAGATTGGTTGTCCCAAGAGGTCCTGGTAGATGTCCAATAAGATTGCAGCTCCTCAATACCCTGCATAAGAGAACTAGATTGAATGCTCAAAAGGCACTGTAGATAATACTTCCCTCCGTCCCATTTAGATGTTCCCATTTGCCATTTTTGTTTGTCCAAAAAGCTACTCATTTCCAAAATAATTAGGTTAAAATCATTGAACTTCCAACATTGCCAACCAATGAAGAAGAGGAAAAGAGAGGAGAGGATGAGAGCAACCAAGGAAATAGAGGGAGTAATGGAGTTATAAGTAAACCTCATTAAGGTTATTGATGAAAATGAAAATAGGTTGTTAAAATATTTGAATAGTCAAATGGGACTATCATTATGGGACGGAGGGAGCATATAATAAAGATTAAAAAAGAATAAAGAGCGGTAGAAGAATTCAGCTCACAGTTTTTTTAGTTTTTTCATATTTTGAAAGGGTGGAATAGTTGCATCGGGTCCATTTAAGTCGCTGATTCTCCTGCATCTCCCGATTCAATCAACAACAATTCAAAACTGATATGTATGCAAATTAAAAGAAAAGGGGTATAATATGTCTAGAGGTATTACTGACAGGTCTGTTAAATTTGTCAGGAGCGCAATGCCAGAAGGTATTGGCCCGTCCAAACCACTACCCTGAATACACCTGTAATTAAAAAAATCTAAATTTAATCAAAAGTAACATATATAAGGATATCAAAAAACAAAATGCAGGTTAAGGTTAAGGTCTCACAATATCTCAAGATTGGTCCATCTCTCAATGAATTCAGGTATCATTCCGGTTAAGAGGTTATCAGCAATTCGGCTATATAACAACAACTGTCTCATCAGTAAGTTTCAAATAGAAAATACTCTCTGCGACAAAAATAGTCATGCTTCCCTTTTCAGTTTGACCCAGAAAAAAGTCCATTTCTAAACATTCGAAATACAAAACTTCAGATTTCTTTCAGTTATTTGCATTAACTGCATTAATTTAAATAAGAAATATGAAGGAGCAAAAGTATGATGCTAAACTTTTTGAGTTTTAGGACTATCTTTTTAGGACGGTGGAGAGCATTTAAGGGTGAATCAAAGCCATTATAAGGACTTACAACTCCAGCAACGTGGTCAACCTTGAGAGTGTTTCAGGCAACTCCCCAGTAAAATTGTTGGAGTTTAGAAACCTAAATTCAAAATAAAATAAAATGAAAACCTAAAAAATGTGTACCAAAAGTAAAGGGAATAAGCAAATAAAGCAGAGGAGAAAAGTTGCAGAAATTAACAAAATAAAACGGTGTTTCTTACAATCTTTGTATGGAGGAGAGATTCCCAAGCTCGGGAGGAATTGGTCCAGAGAGCCAATTGTGTTCTAGGGTTCTAAACCAACAAAATGAAAGAAACCACGAACAAGCAACTAATTAACTACTCATGGGTAAAATTAAAGGAAAATAATGGCGTAGAAGAAGATTTTTTTTTACAGAATTTCGAGGGTAGAGATATTGCTCAAAGTATTTTCGTGACAAAATAATACGGGAAGATGAGGGATTATTTATATTGTACAGTAACAGGTAAAACAGAAGGAAAAAAAAGGAAATTACAGATTTTGAAGGGTAGAGATATTTCCAAATTCTTTGGGGATTGAGCCGGTGACGCGATTTCCGAGCAGCGATCTGCAGTATCAGCAACATTTTTTGAGAATTATTAGAGCAATCGACTGCTTTGAGTTCGAGATTCGATTGCAGTAGCAGCTGCTGGTGTGTGTGTGTGAGAGAGAGAGAGGGAGAGGGAGAGAGAGAGAATTGTAAGAGTTGGGCACATACATGTGTACAAGGGGGAGGGAAGCCCATTCTGGAGGAATTGTGCCGTTGAGATAGTTGCGGGTCAGGTCGCTGCATCAATAAAACCCCCATAGCTGTTATAACGCATGATAAAACACCCGTCCCCAGCCCCCAACCCCCAGCCGGATGGTTCCACTAAATTAAACTAGCAACAAACCCATTCTGGATATACTCCCTCCGTCCCACTTCACTTGGCACTAATTTCCATTTTGGATCGTCCCACTTCACTTGACACTGTCCAAAATGGAAAAGAATATTCACTATTCCCTCCACTCATTCTCTCTCCTACTTCACTTTTACACTCACAACATTCTCTCTCCTAACTATTCCTTCCCCTCATTCTCTCTCCTATTTAATTCTTCATACTCACAACATTTAACTTTTTCTCTTTCTTACATCACTTTTCCTTAATTCCTACACCCAAAAAGTTGGTGCCAAGTAAAGTGGGACGGAGGGAGTATATGTAAGAGTTGGGCATGTACTCCTTCCGTTCTGGATTAAGCTTCATCATTTGGGGAAGCACGTAAATTAAGAAAATAATATATATATTCAAAAATAATGAAAATGGGAGAAGGGTTGTGAAAGAAAAGAAGTGAGTGGATATGACAAATGTAATTCATAATTTAAATTCATAATTTAAATGTGTAAGAGAGAAAAGTTAGTGGGTCTAATAAAATATTAATAAGCCTTTTCCATTTTAAAAAATGTGAAACTAGTAATGAGAGGCGATTTTTGAATAATTAGTGAAGCTTAAGCTGGTACGGTGAGATGAGAGTACATATTTACATATTTACGAGGATATTTGAAGAGACTTGCAAATACAAATAAAATACTAATAACAAATAAGGTTATTGGACTTCTCAAATTTTTAATCTTTTATCGGAATAACAAAGTAAATGGCAGTACGCTAAATTTTAAAAAATATATCAGATGTGAATACTCACAATGCTTTATTGACAAGTATATATTTTATTTATAAATTTTCTACATTTTTTACAATAAGAAAGGGTTTAAATAGAATAATAATTTATAAAAAAAGAACTAATTCTTTCGAAGAATTGAGTTATTAAAAAAAATTAAATAAACAGTGCATTGCACGGGTATTAATCTAGTTGATAGTATTTATAAATGTTTCGGCCCTCTTCCCCATTAACAACAAATTTTAAATTTTCTTTGAATGATTTAATTAATCTAAATTTATTGATCAAAATAATAACCGAAAAAATAAAAAAAATATTTTGGAACAAAGGAAGGAAGTACTATTTAAAAAATGCCATTTTCTTCATCTCACCTCTTCTTCAACTTCATTTTCTAAATTCATTCCACTCCTCCTTGTGAGTTCACTTTATTTTTACTATTTTAAAAAATGCCATTTTCTTCATCTCACCTCTTATTAAATTCAATTTCCCCACTTTCCGAAGAACCCCTTCCTCTTCATTCTTTCCATCTAGGTCTAGAGCCGTTACCTGTTTTTTATCCTTCTGACCCCATTATCTGTCACACGAGTTGTTCAAGTTCGGCTTGACTTGAGAAAACTTAGAACTTGGGTGAGCTCGAATACAAACTTGGCTCGAGCTCGAACAAAATTTCAAACTTATTTTGTTATCGAGTCGATTCACACTCGATTCATTGGTTCGATCGACCAAGGTCAGTCCCGTATAATTAAGGGGCCAAGGCCAACTTATCAACCGAGAACCTTATTTGAAATTAGGGTTATACTTTTCATTTCAGTTATACAATTTCAACTTTGCAGTTTTTAGTTTTGAAATTAGGAAAAATCTTACATTTTTGACATTGTTTAGCTTCACAATTTCTCAAACAACTTTCATGTAATAACGGAAACATAGTTAGGGGTCACAATTTCCAATCCAATCCCTTAGCTTACCGATTAACCAATTAAAAATAATAATATATTGAGTTATTCATTAAATATTTATTTAAATTATTAGATTATATGGATGTGAACCATTAAAAGAGACTATAACACAATTTTTTTTTTAAAGTCATTTTTTAATAATAATAATAATAAAAAAATCAACAGTTGTTGGGTTCGTTGGTTGTGGAATGTGGGCTAGCTGGGATTAGATTAGTGGACTGAAATTTTAGCCCATAATTTTTTAAATTTTCTTTAGATTGTTCATAATTATATTATTTGTATTAAAATTGGGCTTAACATAAACACTATAAAGAAAAAAATTGGGATCCAATATTTGTACATTTTTGGGAGGCCTAAGGCCATGGCCTTACTGGCCTTGAGGTATTGACAGCCCTGAGTAGAGCTCGACTCATAAACTCGTTAAAAATTTATATATCATTGTTTCTTATTAGCTCGAGCTCCAATTCGACTCGATAAACTTGTAATAAATTCAATATTTTTGTTTTAGCCATAGGCTATGACTCGAACTCGCCCCACATTCTCTCTAAATCAAGCTAAGCTTCACCCCAAAATTCAAGATTTACGGTCCGATTCTAGTCAAGCTTTCAAGTCACCGCGTTTATCTACTTCAGTGTCTTCCTCTTCCTCGTTGTTAAGATCAATTTGTTCATCTTTCAATTAACTCTATATAACTTTGAACCCCCGAAAATGATGAACATAGTCTAAATCGCACCTGAATTTGTTCAAGAGCAGCCAAAACGAAAATAGAGTAAAAGTTAGAGTGAGAGAGGCACTTTACATTTGCTGGAGGTAAGGGAGTTTAGCCATTTCTCGTGGGAGTGTGCCCGAAAGATTTTGTGATTTCAGTGATCTGCATTTCCAAGAGAGAGAGAGAGAAAAGTGAGTAGTTGATGAGTGTAAATTTAATACTCCATCCGTCCGAAAATGAATGTCAAATTTGCTCCGTCCCAAATGAATGTAATTTCATCTCAAGTGATGTCAAAATTTCATTTTAGGAACTATGCCCGATAAGTTCTAAAAAAAATTCATAATGCCCGATGAGTTCCTTCCCCATGTTGTATTATGATGTTGTATTATGTTTCGAAAATACAACATCAATTAAGGCCATAATACTGCATTCCGGCGGCCGCCGGTGATCGGAGTCCGAAGCCCATGGACCGGCGACCAGATTCCGACCTCCGGCGACCGGATTCCGGCAATCGGCGGCCGGATTCCGACCAAAATTGCCGGATTCGGGTGAAAATTGACCGGATTCCGACGAAAATTGACCGGAATTCGGCATGCGGCGATAGCAGACGGCGGCGGCGGAGCTGGGCTGTGGCGGATGTGGTGGTGCGGATGCAGTATTATGATTTTAAACTACTGCATAACTAAATGTTGTATTATACATAATACAACATGAGAACTTATGGGACATTTTAATACATTGAGGAACTTAGTGGGAAGTGATTTGTTCCAAAAGAAACTTATGGGGCAAATTCCCTTCATTTTAAAGATACTCTGAAAATATATGTTTTTTATAATTTTAATGACATGTTTTTTATAATTTTAATGACAAATATGTATATATATATACTCCCTCCGTCCCGGAACTTGGTTCACAAACACTGTTTGCACTGGTTTTAAGGAGGGAGTATTATATTGAAAGTGTTGTGAGTGTGAAAATAAAATAGGAGAGAGAATGAATGGAGAGAATAGTAAATTATAATGGTGTTGTGAGTATTAAAATAATGTAGGAGAGAGAATGAGTGGAGGGAATAGTAAAGATTCCTTTCCATTTTAGGTAAGTTTTAAATGTGTGAAGTAAGTTTTGGGACGCCCAAAAGGGAAAGTGTGAAGATTGTTCCGGGACGGAGGGAGTATATATTCTTATTTCCATTTTCCAAATATTTAGTTTCACGAATATAAAGTAACTGGTGAAAAAAATCTGTTAAAAAATAACATTTATTTTGGGATAATTTTTTTTTTTTAAAACGACATCCATTTAGGGAGAGGGGGAGTATTTTTTTATTTTTTTTTTGGGAAAAATAATTATTTCCTTCATCTTATAACACATAATAAATGTCACATTTGACATGTCAACATTTAATTATATAAGAAATGTTCTTTATATGTTTCTGCATTAATTTCTTGTACACTGATAAATGTCACATTTGACATGTAAACATTTCTTGTGCTTAATCAATTTTCTTATATGAAAACAAGATATATATTTTTGAATGAATGAAAAAACAAATGTGACATTTATTATGAAAATAGGAATTATCAGTTTTTATTTTTAGAACGGAAATAGACATGGATTGAGGTAATAACTTTACGGTGTCAAATTGTTGATTGGTTTGAAACAATTACTCTCCCCGCTCCAAAAAATTAGTCTAGAAAATAATAATAAGTTAAATTAAATTCTAAAAGTTATGATTAATACACACCAGAATTATTATCAATAACAATATCTAAAATTTATCAGAGTTGATAAATAATTAATTGAGTACGCAAATAATGTATATATATATATGTGTATATATGTATATGTATATGTATACGTACATGCTAACAATATGGCAAAGGTTATAGTTGGAGAAGGAGCAATTGCAGGAGACGTTATTATCAAAATATTTGTGTGGATTTTTAGTGATCCAACCCGATTCTCCGCTGCATGGATCAACACTGAAATTCCAATCCTTCTTCCCCAACATTGATCCTATTTCCTTCAATGCTTCCACTGTACGTATATATTGTATATTTAATTTATCTCAGAATATGGAGTAACAAATTGAAAAAAATAGAAAATAATAATCTCATATATATATATATATATATATATATATACCTTCATCGTTAGGTAGACGAGGGAATGCAGAGGAAAGCTTGACGGCAAAACATAGAATTATTGGCAGAAACCGAGCAACACTTATTGGTGCGAGTGTGAACATCTTAATTTTCTCTCTCTCTCTCTCTCTCTCTCTCTCTCTCATTTACTCAACTGGGAGCAAATATATCGTTTATATATAGAGAACCACTTATGTCAACAATTTGCACATCTCCTATGCGAGTTATTTCGATATGTCCTCTTTTAAAATGAATGACTGATATTAAAATAATATTGTAATAAAAAAGTTTTAGTCAAATTAATTGAATTTTTTGACCAACATTTTATGATTTTTTTAAAATGAAATTGTTTTTTTTTATATAAAAGAATTAAATGAAAATAGTTATTATATAGTGTCCTGTTGATTTCAACAATAACCATTTTTAGATAACATAAAGATAATTAAATTTTAAAACATTTTGTCGAAATTCAATTAAATTGACAAAAACATATGGAGTATAGAACATGGAAAAACTGGTGAAAATAGGTTTTGAAGCCAAGACGAAGACTTTGACCTGACCTGAGCTGAGCGTGGGGCGTGGGTTATGGGTCAAAAATGTGGAATTACTGTACGACATTGACGCTGAACATACCACAGTCGTTTACTTCTTTACTTTTCAATATTCGTATGTATGTCGATAGCTTTTCTTTTCATCTACTTGTTTCGTGTATTTCGAGACAGTTTCACCGGACCACAGTTTCTTTTCACTTTAATTTTGGTTGTTTGTTTCGATTTCGACGAATCACTTTTTTACCTTCACTAAAGATATTTTAATCTATTCACCTCTCAGTGTGCGATTTCGTCCGTATACCCCATTGGCAAGCTCGGCTAGGGATGACCAAATTGGTCCGAAACCAGAACCGTCAAACTCGAAACCAGCCGGAATCAGTAGGAAACCGTGAATTGGTATAACTGGAACCGTGGTTCACCCGGTCCGGTTCCGATTTAAGGATGTCAAAACCGGTGAATCACCGATTTTGAACCGGGAAACCGTGTCAGAAACCATCCTTTTCGTTAGTTTTTCGTCAGATTCGTACTTTTCGTCGGATTTTTTGTCAGATTCATTATCAATATGTACGTTAGCTAACGGCTAATTGACAAAAAATAACCGTTTTGACCCTTTTTTTTAACCACAATCAGTCCATAAAAAATATTTTGGCTATCCTAACATATTTTCTCTAACAAATTTCGTTAATTTATTTGATTCTCAAACTCACATCATAATCCAACTTTCATATTTTCAATCAAAATCTTTATTTTCATCTTCTTTTCAAAATCTTTTCATATTTTTAAAATATAAATATGCTTAAAAATCTCACAAGCAAAAATGACACATCTTTTGGCTTTTAACTATTGTCAATTGATTTGATCTAATAAATACAAAGACTTACTCTCACGCCGGAGGCATTGGTGGTGAAGCCCCGACTTAATTTACATGTTTGTTCATCTTTTTCATGCTATTTAAGCATTCAGGATATATCTGAACCGCTGAATTTGGGCTGACCCGACGTTTTTGACATCATGAATACCTGTTTTTTAAATTTGATCATCAATGTAATTTTTTTTTTTTTTTTGGAATGTTATAGCTCATTTACTTAAATTTTGTAATGTCCTCGTTCTGGTAGCCGTAAATTATTTAACGGGTGATGACACATGAAGCTATGATGAATTGGAGACTCGTTCTAATCAAGTCCTACGGCTCCTTAACAACATGTAGGTCCAATTGTGCTAGTTTTGGAATATCTCAAATTTGAACCACGAGTGGTGCGAAGCACCATCTGAGCTCGAGCATGCGCAAAGGGCGCTTTAGAGGCGCACTTTGCACTTTGTGCGTGCACGCGCATCGATTGCTGGGCTGTGTAGCCTTAAAGTTTATATAAATTCAGTCAAGTTTCATGATTCAACTAGCTCGGGTGCATGTGGCTGGTTCGAGTTTTGCATTGGTTCAGACAAGGTGCCGGATCAGTTCGGTCTGGGCAGCCCAGGTGGGACGGGCCGCGAACTAGGGCGAATAGGTGCAATGGGTCGAACATGTGTGTCCTAGGCGGATGTATCCATTCGAATGTACATGGGTCGGTTCAGATGGAGGATTCGCATCTACTCGAATGGGTGTGGGTCGCTCTGCTCAATCTCTGGTGTATTGATCAGGATCAGATCGTACGGTCCATATTCATCTGATCTGAATTGTGTCTATTCCCTAAAAGGCACCACAAATCTTGGAGAACTATAAAAAGGCCCCCCAGGTTTTTATTCGGTCATCAAGCATTTAATAACAATTAGAGAGATAGCATATTGAAGCATAAAATTCCTTTCAAATTCAGAAGTTTCAAACATTCAGATTTGTTGTCATTAATTTGGAGTGCTCCTATTAAGGACAGTTAAAGTCGTATCTTATGAGAATATTGACAGTAATCGTTAGCACCAGTGCGGGGCAATTACTTTTTACGGAGATTGTGTCCAAAACAAGCCTCGACGTTCCGCATTATTTCATTAATTTTGGGTTTTATTTATTTTTCAGTAAATTATTTAAGAAAACCTTTTTGAATTTCCATTATTTTCCCTACAAACCACCATAGAACCTGTTGAAAAATTAGTAGTATTTGTCTTATATCAAGTGTACAAGAAAAACAATAACATGCAACAATATTCATATAAAAGCAATAAAAAACAAGAACACGAGATTTGTTCACCTATTTCATCCCACAATTGGGCTACATCTGGGGGCAATTTCAGGACCGGATATTCAATAATATCAAATCGTGATATTACAATCAAAGCCCATGATCGCCCTCCGAAGTCATCCCCTCTATGTATATAAATACAAACTACCCATACAATCCATATACATAACATAAGTCATCCATGGAATGCCCCTAAGGGCACCCAAAAGACCAATCAATCTCTTTAACTCTCTTTGTGGATTTCAAATATTCTCTTTGACTATTTTATCTAGCACACATGTTTATGGCCGTCACTTTGTCTTAGATAAGATACAAAACAAAGCTTTATAAGAAACCTACTTACTCCCAAATAAGGAATCCAGTGCAAATAAGGAAACCAAATCTGACTGAAGTCGGCCCAATGTGCGCTCACCAAAGCGCTCAATTGATCTGCGCTCATAGGCCTCCAAAATCCGGCCTCCTTCCCAGTAAGCTATGCGTCACATACCTTGTGCAATTTCTCTGCATGCCGGGTTCCCAAATTCTATGCGCGTTCTGATGTGCGATCATTCAAACGCTCCTCGACCAGAACATCCATTTTTCACTTCTTCCTCTTCCCTTAGCCTAGTAGTTTTCTAGCTTGTATACAATCCCAACAAGATCAATCACTTTGATTGGGTGAAATTGGTGTCTAATATCCTCAAATCTCATACTTCATTCATCTGTCCCAAAATGATCTTTAATCGATAAATTTAGGTTAATTTTGTTATTTGAACGGTATAAACCGAGATACGAACATGGGTTTGCCCGAGCTGGGCCCAAATGGATTGGGCCATAAACATAATTCAACACACAAGTATCAGGGCCGAGGAACACTTTCCTCGTATGACGAGGATCATCCACGAGTCCTTATATCATCATGTTTGTGCCATCATACTCTGAGATATCATCAGGTGACGAGGAGAGAAAAGTTCTTACCTCGGCATATCCTAAAATACCGAGGAGATAGATTTGTTTACCCAGGCATGTTACCTTGCCGGCCAAGCACCAAATAACGAGGAAGCAGAATCATTCACCTCGGCATACCTGCCAAGGCCGAGATAAAACACTTCTGTTCCTCGGCGTTCCGGCTAGCAGATCACACAGTCCTTATCAAACAAGGATTCTACAATCACGATCCAATGAGGGTTACAATCACCAACATCAATTCAAGTCAAACAATGACTCCTCAACAGACATAATTCTCTTAGGATTATATCTTATCTCTTTACAAGTTCACTTCAACATGGATTCTATCAATCCATCCCTATAAATACAAGCCCCATGGCTCATTATTTGGTACGTTACTTTTTACATTGCAGAAACTCTGTCAATTTAGTTTCTCACCTACAAACCGTGAACTTACTCTCACGCCGGAGGGCCTTTAGCCGGATCCGCCCCGGCTTAGTTTACGTGTTTTCTCTTATTTTCAGGCCTTGCAATCACCGGAGCATTCATCGCTTGGATTTGGGCTGATTTGACGATTTCGGCATCATCAATTGGTTCCATTGCCGGAAAATCGATTCAAACACCCTTTGTTTGGCCTGGAAAAGTCGCATGCAGCCTGTTTTCGGCCGGAAATTTTCTAGTTTGAACGAGAAATTTTTGTTCCGTTTGGGCTCTGTTCTTGTTATCGCCGGATTCTGCGAAAAATTCGGTCGGAATCTGCCAGTTCGCGTCTGAAGTGAATTGTTTGGCCTGAATTTTTTGTGTTGAAAAAATCGCAATTGGATGTTTGTTTGTGGTCAAAATTTGCCCTAATTTCGGCCAAAATTTTGGATCTATTGGAAATTGTGATTTTTGGAAAATTTGCACTTGGTAATTTGCTGTCGACTTACAATGGACGGACAGTTTACGAGTGTTACGGCTGAGGACCCTACCCAAGTGAATGGGGGGAACAGTGGAGCCGAGGAGTTGCCTCCTCCTCCTCCTCTACCTCAGCCAGATGCCCCTCCTCCCCTCGCCATGACCCTTCGTTCCAAGGGTCAGGCGAATGCCGAGGGAGAAGGAGCTGAGCTTCCTCGTCCCACTCGTGCTCGCGGAAAGCAAGTGGGAAGGAAGGAAACAAAGAATGCCGACGCCGGTCAAGCAGGAGGAAGTCAACCCATTGACCGACGCTCTTTGTTACATAAGCAAATGGAGACATTGCAAAGGATGTATGAAACACAGGCTGCTCTTTTGCAATTGGACCCAGAGCATTCCATGGCTGAATTCATTAGGCCATCCATGGGCAACCCTCTCGCAAGGGAACAAGGTGAGCAACGAGCTCCTCTCCTCAAGACCGCTGAACTACCAAAGCAAGCACCCCGAGAACCTACTCGTCCTCGGCATGACAGTAAGAAGAGGGATCAGGTAGTTGACCTGAGAAGCCAATTGACTCCTAGGGAAGAGGAGGTGAACTCAAGGGACCTAAGGACAAGGCTCAGTCTGAACAGGCGAATGTCACCACCTCGTCTAGTCATAGCACCCCGGCGTCCTGATTCTCCTCGTCCTTGTCGATCCCGCCATGATTATCCTCTTCCTCGGCATCGTCGGGATTCTCCCCGTCCCCGTGTTCGTGAATTTGCTAGGCCAAGGACCCCGGAACCATATAGGATGATACTTGGTGGCCAAGACCTGGAACTAAAGCGTGATAAGGCCCCATCCAAACGGGACAGCCACCGACATGACGCGGAGCACAGTAGGGTGAATGATCGCACCAAGGATAAATCCATAAGAAGCTCCCAACGAAGCACCCGCTCAAGCAGCGACAAGGGAGTGGAAACCAAGCAATGGGAGCTGTTAAAGCAAAGACTGGATGACATGGAGATGGGAAAGAAGTTCAATGACGATGACTATGACTGGGTAACTCGTCCGTTCTCCTTGAGGATAACTGCGGCTCCACCTAATCCTCACCTCAAGCTCCCTAATTTCGAGAAGTACAATGGCACTACTGATGCAAAAGACCACGTACAAGGTTTTGAACAAACTATGAATCTCCTCACCACTGCTGATGACTTGCTCTGTAAAGCTTTCGCGAGCACCTTCTCCCGAATGCATTTTCGACCTCGGTTCCGTGAGCTTAAAAGAGGTAGCATTGATTGCTGGAGAGGCATGAGGAGAATGTTCTTGGACCACTTTGCCACTGCTGGTAAGAGGAAGATGAGGCTGGCTGACTTGGCCAACATCGAGCAAGGAAAGGGAGAGACCACCCTCAGCTATTATAATCGGTTCCGAAAAATGGCAGACCAGGTTGAAGAGAGCCTCACTGATAGGGAGGTCATTGTTTGTTTCAACTCTGGCTTAAAATCTGGTCCCCTTGTTTACGAACTCTCAGCCCGGGAACCTCAGACAAAGTTCGAACTATACAAGGTGGCTTATGCCATTTCCATGGCTGAAGATAAAACAAAGAAAAGGGGAGGCGACAAGACGGAAACCGAAACGACGGGCACTCGCCAGAATGACAATGGGAATGGCAAGGGTTCCAAAGGGAAAAATAGAACAAGGAGCACTGAGAAGCTTGAATTCACCCCTCTTACAAAACCCATCTCTGAAATCATGCAGCTAGTAAACCTTCCTCCACCCCGTCCGCTGACTGACAAGCCAAAATTCCCTCGTAACATGAGCAAATACTGTGATTTTCACAAAGACCACGGCACACCACCGACGATGGCCGCTGGGCCCTCAAGAAAATAATCCAAAAATGGGTCGACGAGGGAAAGTTAGATCGTTATGTCATGAAAAAAGACAACAAGCGGAAGCGGAAGGAAGAGGAAAGTGAAGATGACGACAAAAGCGAGGATGAAGACCGCAGGCCTCCTAGGGCCAAGTTGCATGTGATACGGGAAGAAGTAACTTCAACCAGAAAACTAAGGGACCAGATCCACGAGCTGAGCAAAGTATACCATGTCCCTGCTTGGATCCATAAAGCAGAAGAGGTCATTAGTTTCTCTCCTAATGAGTTGGCTGGAAGCCGAGCAGCTCTTGAACAACCCTTGGTGATAAAGGGCCGAATTGACAATGTTGAATCCGAAAGACTTCTTGTTGACACGGGGGCCTCCCGTGACATCCTATATTATTCAGCCTTCCAACAGATGGGCTTGAAAGACACCATGCTGGAACCTTATCATGGAAGGCTAGAAGGATTCACCAATCACAAGGTTGGAGCCAAGGGAACTGTGGAGCTGGAACTTGAAGTCGGTGATCATCCCTTCCTAGCCAAAGCCACAATCAATTTCGTAGTCATGGATTTGACTAGTGATTATCATGCGATCATAGGCATTCCAAGTCAAGCTAAACATGGGATGGTGGCCTCACTTCCCCACCAACGAGTTAAATTCCCCACTCGTGCAGGGATTGGATGTGTGAGGGCAACCCCCAAAGACTTCTTGGAACATGTCGTGAAGAGCAGAAAGAAATCCAAAAGTGTGGAGATAGATACCCCCGAGGAAAACATCAAGATCTCAAAGTCTCAGAAAACCACCGAAACTAGCTCCAGAATGAGCTATATTCGTGAGGTGCTTGAAGATGAGGACGAACCTATGGTCCTAGAAATTGCAGATGACCAAGGCATAGTCCTACACATGCACGAGGAAGAGCCTATGGTCCAAGAAATTGCAGATGACCTAGGCATAGTTCCGCCCGTATCCGAGGAAGACCCTGTTCTCTTCAACGGCCAGAACTCGGGGGCCAACCACGACCTAGGGAAGGTCAATCTCCCCGATGTTGATAAACTTATGGAGGAAGAAGGCCTCAACGTGAACGACAACGAAGGGAGAAGAATTAGAGAGATCATTATCGAGTCTCTAGAATTCCGTGACGGTCCTGAAATGAAGCCTGTAGATGAACTGGAAGAGGTAGTCATCAATCCTGACTATCCTGAACAAAAAATCAAGCTCGGGGGCCAACTATCTCCAGAAGAGAAAGAAAAAATCATCTCCCTCCTGAAAAACAGTCTTGACGTCTTTGCTTGGAGAGTCGAAGACATGAGGGGGATCAATGAAGAAGTAGCCCTCCACCGCCTGGAAGTTGATCCTTTAGCGAAGACTATCTCCCAGACAAGGAGAAATTTTGCAAGGGACAAGGAGGAAGCTATAAAAGAAGAGGTGCAGAAATTACTTAGCGTCGGAATAATTCGTGAAGTCAAGTACCCCGTTTGGTTGGCCAATGTAGTTATGGTGAAGAAGCAAAATGGGAAATGGCGTATGTGCATAGACTTTACTGATCTAAACAAGGCTCGCCCAAGGACGACTATCCTCTCCCTAGAATTGGCAAGTTGGTTGATTCCATTCTTTGGACACCAAACTCGCGCTTCCTAGATGCCTATTCAGGCTATCATCAGATAAAAATGGCGGAAGAAGACATTGAGAAGACGGCCTTCCAAACACCTGGGGGAAATTACTGTTACATCATGATGCCTTTTGGGCTCAAGAACGCGGGTGCTACATACCAACGGATGGTGAATCGAGTTTTTGCAAGCCAAATAGGTCGCAACATGGAAGCTTATATTGATGACATGGTCATAAAGACCAAGGAAGGCAGTCACGTTCTGACCCGGGAAGAGACAATCCACAATCTCAGAGCTAACAACATGAAGCTGAACCCAAGCAAGTGCGTATTCGGAGTAACGGCTGGAAAATTCCTAGGCTTCATGGTATCACAAAGGGGAATAGAGGCCAACCCTGAAAAAATTAAGGCGCTCATGGACATGAAGGAACCTACCACGATCAAGGAGGTTCAAAGACTAAATGGAAGAATAGCGGCCCTTGGAAGATTCATCGCCAAATCTGCCGAAAAGTCACCGCCCTTCTTCAAGGTATTGAAGGGTACCAAGAGCTTCTCCCGGACTCCCGAATGCTACGAAGCCTTCCTCCGGTTGAAGGAGTACTTGGGTTCCCCTCCCTTGCTCGCGAGTCCGACTATCGGTGAGATCTTTGTATGTCTTCCTAAGGCTGTAACCGATCATCTCTCATTCTTTGTCCTCCTAGTTCGGAATGATGAAGGAATTGAAGGTCTGAAGTCTACTATGTCTCTAAGGCACTGTCTGATGTGGAAAGCAGATACTTCAATGTGGAGAAGATAGCGTACGCGCTAGTCATTGCATCGAGGAAGTTACGTGCCTATTTTTCTGCACATCCTATTGTAGCGTTGTGAGAAAGAATTTTATCTTTTTAGAGTCGCCACCTATATTATTCGTTTGGAAACATAGGAAAACCGTTTTGAAAAGAGATTTGAGTTCGGGGCTTAGGTTATGGAATGGGTAGGTCGAGGAGCATCCATTCCACCCGATCCGAAGATCGGTCTTGCTAAAGAAAAGAGAGGTTTTCAATCTTTTAAAATATATAGAATTAAAGAAAACAAGTAAACCCTAATCAATTTCTTGATTAGGAATGTCGGATTGTATGCTTCGAGATCGCCTTCATCGATTGAAGGGACTCTAGGCCAATCCTTTTGATGGGATTACACCACTCTAAAAGCCGATAGAGAGAGATTGAGAAGAATAGAGTAAAAAGTGAAGGAGTTTACCTAGCGTTTGGGGAGGATTTAATTTAGAACGTGGTTCTAAGATGTCTTCTCGATCGAGAAGTGATTTGGGCAGAGTTTCGACTCAATATGAGAGTCAAATCTTGATGCGGACAGAGCTTCGCCTCAATCCTTGATTCGGGTTTGGATGTTTGTTGATCAACAGGGTTGATAAACAAACTTTAGGTGATTTTAGGGAGGTTTTGTGAGTGATTTGAAGGAATCTTTCGTGGAGAGAAACCAACAAATTGTGTGTGTTGTGTGGAAATCTGGACCTTTGAAACAGTGGAAGTCACCAAGTATTTATAGGGGTTTAAGAGGTAGAGGTGGAGAGGTAAAACACTTCTAGGAAGCTTCCAGAACCCACTTGTGATTGGAGAACCGGATTAGATGAGGTTTATCAAGAAAAGAGTTTGGGACGGAGAAGAATTGTGATTCTGCACATCCTGTCGAGGGGATATCTCGCGCGAGATATGATATCTCGTGCGAGATATCTAGTCTGATGACTATTTTGTCCTCTTCGCTTATTCCGTTAGTCGGTTAGGGTCCAAAACTAACGAGGTTAGTTAGAAACTTAACGAAACATGACGAAACTAATGTGCTTTCATCAAAACACAAAAAGAGAGACGAAGAGTAGTGTAATCATGAATTATTGGTTCGTAATGGGGTGTCTACAGAGCCCCTCGGCGACAGGTCTTATGAAAGAAGAAGTGTCGTCGATAGAAAGACATCATTCTGAACATTGGGATGGTCGTGCCGCACGGCTGCCTACGTATCTCTAAGAGAGAATCAGACCAAACGTAGTTCGACTCCAAAACACTAAAAAGGCTATTTTAGGTATTTTGAAAAGGGATTTTTTTTTTTTTTGAAAAGGTAAAATCATACTGAGGAATCAAGGACTTGACCCAATTCTGAAGATACCAGTTTGTTGATGATGTTGTTGAAGTGCGTCGCTTTGAGGTTACCGACGTTCTTTGTTGCCGAGGTCACGGACTTTGTTGACGTTGCCGAGGTCACGGACTTGAAGTTTGCTGCCGTCACAGACTTTGAAGTTGTTGCTGAGGTCACGGACTTGAAGTTTGCTGCCATCACAGACTTTGAAGTTGTTACCGAGGTCACGGACTTGAAGTTTGCTGCCATCACAGACTTTGAAGTTGTTGCCGAGGTCACGGACTTGAAGTTTGCTGCCATCACAGACTTTGAAGTTGTCGCCGAGGTCACGGACTTGAAGTTTGCTGCCATCACAGACTTTGATATTGTTGCCGAGGTCACGGACTTGAGGTTGCTGTCATCACAGACTTTGTTGATGTCGCCGAGGTCACGGACTTGAGGTTTCTGTTATCACAGACTTTGTTGGTGTTGCCGAGGTCACGGTCTTGAAGTTGTCGGTTGAGATGGAGGTTCTGTCGGCCCCTGTAATGCAAGGATATATGCATGCTGATCTCGGATAGACCCGAATGATTCTTACCTTTCTGTACCTGTCAGCACATAAAGATTTCAAGTAGATTTTTTTTCAGATTTTAGTTGTTTAACTGGACTTACGTGGTGGTGCTCACGTCTGTTCGTGTGAATGGCCGGTCGGACGTTTTAGTAGTGAGTTTATGTATGAGTATATGGTGTATGGATATGTATAGGGACATTTGTATGGATTTGTATTTGAGAGGGGTGAACTGTATGAGTGAACTTGTGTTTGACAAGTTGGGACCAAATCAGGTTTTGCAGAATCTGTTGCTAGTCAGCGAGGTTGTATTGTTGTAGAATTTTGATGAGTATCCTTGTGTGAACACATCTAGGTCTGTTGCAAATGTTCATTCTTAATTCTCCTTTGAATCGTGTCTCTAGGAGGCAAACGACTACAAATCTGTCGACTGTCGTAATAGCTTTATGTCCAAGGCCCTTTGGTGTCTCAAGCCCCAGGTTGCTTGCAAGTGGTAGATGACTTTGTGAACAGGCTTGTGAGTCTGCTCTCTTGATTTGAAGGTGATCGAAGAAGACTCTCCTTGTAACTTTGATTTGAAGAAGATCGAATGATGTTCGATGAAGAAGGTTGAAGAATACTCTCCCTTTGACCTTTGATTTTTTTTTCTTAGTGACGCACCCTGATTTTTGCCTAGACCGCCCTTTCGGGTTTTCAATCTAGCGGGCATCTCTTTTGCGTCTTTTTTTCATTTTTTTTGATAGTATGTAACTCGAAGAGAACTCAGAGAGAGAAAATCTTATTGAGGAGAGAGAAATGAGATCTCAAGTTAGTTTAGGAGAGACGGACTCTATTAATTGGAAGGTGATCCAAGCATTGACTTTTTGGAGAAGTGTATTCTCTAATGATGAGAGTGAGAAGCAAAGAGGAAAGCCCCTAATGTAGATTTGATTGTTTTGAAGAGTTGAAGTAGAGATTGACTGGGGGAGGAAAGGTGAGGAAGCCCCAGTTTTGATGCTTGGATTTCAAGAGTGTGTATGAGAGTGGCTAACAGGAAGCCCCTAGACTCGACAAGAAACGCTACTTGGCTCAAAGATCTAGAAAAGTTATTCTACCTTTTAATGGAACGTGTATCATCTAGAAGTTTCTAAATAAGTTTGAGAAGAAAGCCAATCATTAGTATGACTTAAGGGTAAACATTTTTCTTGATACTGAAAGTCTTCTTTACTTGATGTAGGAGGATTTTGAGGAATCCTCTTTTCTTTTGTTGGTATCACTTGACTCCTCTTCTTTGTGGGAGAGTCCTTCTTGTCTTTGTTGAAATTTCATCCTTGTTGTGGGGCGATGAAGGCTTGAGAGTTTTTCTTTCTCTTTTTTTTTTTTTTTTTTTTTTTTTTTTTGATGCTCTATTTTTGCCTAGGACGATTTGAGGAGTTTCGACCTAGCGAGCTTTTTCATTTGTTTTTGTACTCTCAAAAACCTTGAGTTGAGTAGCCCCACTCTTCTTGGGATGAAGGTTGATAGCAACGCCTTTGGCTTTCTTCTTTTGTTGATCTTTGACTTTCAGTAGGGTAATGTTTAGCCCTTAAGCCTCCTAAGGATAACTTTCTTCTTAAAGTCACTTAGAAGTTTCTATTTTTGCGATGATTTAGGGAATGGAAGGTCCATTATTTTGCATGAGTTGAATGATATTCATGAGGTAGAACAACTTTAGGGAAAGTGTTTAGGAAAAGAAATTACTTTAATTTATTGAGAAATTTAAGAACAGACTCGATAGTTTAGAAGACACAAACTAGAGGAGGTGAGGAGTACTAGAAAGACAGAACGACTCTTCGAGTTCATACTTGGAAATTTAAAACCTAATCTACTTCTATCAAAGGAGAAAGGGAAAGGATAGTGGTAGCCCCAAAGTGGTAAGTGTAGATTTCTTCTTGGAGCTTCATCTTCTTCATGGAGTACGAGGAAGAGGATTGGTGATGACGTTGGGACGTTCTAGATCTCCATTATCAAAGAGGTCTTGGATGATGTCCTTCAAGTGGTGGCAAGAGTTGGTGTCGTGGCCGATGAAGTTGTGGTACTTGCAGAATAAGTGATGAACATGATTCGGACCCATATCCTTCGGAGGACCACCTTCCCTTGGTTTGATTTTTTCATTCTGGACAAGCACGTCGAAGAGTTCTTCTTGAGTGATTCCTTCGATTTTGTCGTAGTGCCTCTTTTTCTTTTCGGGAGGAGGGACGCGAGTATATTTTCCGGTGTTGGGGCGGCTGAGTGCAATAGCGTTGACTGAAGCATCCTTACTTGTGGTGGGCTTGTTGTAGCAGAAAGTACTTTCCTTCTTTTTGCTTTTTAGGAAGTCGTCAACCCTAATTCCGGACTCGAGGAGTTCATTGAAACTAGGAAAGTAGTTACCGGCGAGCTTCTCTTGAAATTCATCACGAAGGCATTGAAGGAAGATGTGGATTTGCTCTTTGAGAGTAGGCCTTTCGACGATTTCAGTGAGTTTGAGTCTCCATCTTCTAGTAAATTCAGCAAATGACTCATTTGCATGTTGCTTGGTTTGTTCAAGATCCCTCCTAGTAGGGCGGTAGGTGGAGTTGTCTTCAAACTGTCTTTGGAAGACTAAACATGCAGACGACCAATCAAGCCTTGTAGTCGTAGGAAGAGACATGTACCAATCCCTTGCAGCACCTTCTAAAGTTTGAGGAAAGCATTGGGCCAAGATTGTGTTATCAACGCCCATCGGAAGCATGGCCCAAGTGTAGGTCTCAACATGAGCTCGAGGACAGGTAGTACCATCAACTTGGCAATGTCGGGTGTCTTGTACTTGCGAGGAAACTTGGTGATGGATTGTTGAAGAGCATCGGGATCAAATGGAACGAATGACCCTTTTGAAGTGTCAAGAGTCGCAAGCTTCTTTTCGAGGTAGTTCTTAGTAACATGGTCACCAAGTTTAGTAGTTTCACCACTGCCTTCTTTCTTGGTTTTAGCACCCTTGGAGGTATGTTCCTCATCATCGGAGGAGGATGAGAAAGAGGAGGAATCGGATTCTTCCTTTTTCTTGCTTGACTTTTTGGTTTTTCTATTCACTTTGGTGTAGGATTCCTCTTCGTCGGAGGAGGATTCCACTTTCTGCTTTTGTTTTCTGCCTTTCTTGACTTTCAACTCGTGGAGTTCTTTCATGAGGGCGGCCATTTGGGCGTTTTGCTCATCAATTTGCTTACTTTGTTCATCCAACCTAGTCATGGCTTCGATGAGTTGGACCTTAGCATCGTTGAAATCGGCCTCGGTGGTAGAAGGAGAAGCAGACATCGTGTCGAGCTTTGGCGAAGAACCTAGACGTGTAGCAACCGTGTTAAACCATGATCGAGTCCCAACAAGTCGGCTGAATAGGGAGAATGAAGGCTCAAGGTTTGAAGGTTTTGGCCAAAACACGAAAAGACCGAACACTTATCTCGTACGAGACAAGTAGTCTCGCGCGAGACTTCACCACGGAAAGTCACAATTTTCTGATTTTTAATCCTAATTTTGGTCGGACGGAAAATCCGTTTTGGGGGTTTCTAAAGTTCAAGAACCAAACCTAGGGACCTAGGGGTCGGAGTAATCCAAAGTAACATCAAGTTTTGTGCAATAATTTTGATGAGAAAATTTTCTCTTTTTAGGGGCAAATCCGAAGGGACAACCGTAGGGACATTTCCGAAGGGACAATTCCGAAGCGACCATTTATTGATTTCCTTTTCGTGGATTATTGCACAAAACGATCTTGACAAGGGATTACAAGGACTCCAAGATCAAACCGACCGGTCAAGGAGTGTCTTAAAAAGTCAATCTACATGAGATGTGGCAATGCAGGGCTGGAAGGCTAGGCTCCCCGCGATATGACAATCTAGGTGGATTGAATACGCGGAGTGGGATGATCCAACTTCGGAGAGACCGGCGACTAGGTGGTTACCGTCATCCGTCCTTAGTGTGGGTCCCGGGTTTATAGAGGGTATGTAGTGCAATGACAGTTATATATGAGTGCGCGTGTGTGATAGTTCAATCTAGGTGATAGGGTAAAATAGAAAGTTTTTTTTTTGAAAACTAAAAGAAAAACAGATAGTGGCCGCACCAAGTGGTTGCCTACGTTTCTCCCAAATTAGGAAGACTCAGGCCGTCGTAGTTCCACTTAAAGAGAGATAAAGAGAGATAAATAGATTAATTTACAACTCCCGAATCCCCAATGGACCGGACTTTAATTAAATAAAACCCAATCGCACGCAGTTCATAAATAATAATCAATTATTTAAATGAAATACAGATTCGAGTTCTACATCTTAAGGGAGGCCTTAAGATGCGGGAACTCTGCAGATAATGAATTCTGGGATCCCCCTTGCGTGTTCGACCCTCGTCTTGGACCACGGGATGAACAGGAGAAACCAGAAAACAACCAGATTGCCGAAGCAATATCTCGCGCGAGATATGATATCTCGCCGCGAGATATGCTTCATCTGAAAGCAGAAAATTCGAATTTACAATTTTTTTTTTGAAAACCTCTCTTTTAATTTTGACGCAAGTTTAAGCCTCTTAATTTTAAGTCCCCAGCGGAGTCGCCACTGTAGCGTTGTGAGAAAGAATTTTATCTTTTAGAGTCGCCACCTATATTATTCGTTTGGAAACATAGGAAAACCGTTTTGAAAAGAGATTTGAGTTCGGGGCTTAGGTTATGGAATGGGTAGGTCGAGGAGCATCCATTCCACCCGATCCGAAGATCGGTCTTGCTAAAGAAAAGAGAGGTTTTCAATCTTTTAAAATATATAGAATTAAAGAAAACAAGTAAACCCTAATCAATTTCTTGATTAGGAATGTCGGATTGTATGCTTCGAGATCGCCTTCATCGATTGAAGGGACTCTAGGCCAATCCTTTTGATGGGATTACACCACTCTAAAAGCCGATAGAGAGAGATTGAGAAGAATAGAGTAAAAAGTGAAGGAGTTTACCTAGCGTTGGGGGAGGATTTAATTTAGAACGTGGTTCTAAGATGTCTTCTCGATCGAGAAGTGATTCGCGTAGTTTCGACTCAATATGAGAGTCAAATCTTGATGCGGACAGAGCTTCGCCTCAATCCTTGATTCGGGTTTGGATGTTTGTTGATCAACAGGGTTGATAAACAAACTTTAGGTGATTTTAGGGAGGTTTTGTGAGTGATTTGAAGGAATCTTTCGTGGAGAGAAACCAACAAATTGTGTGTTGTGTGGAAATCTGGACCTTTGAAACAGTGGAAGTCACCAAGTATTTATAGGGGTTTAAGAGGTAGAGGTGGAGAGGTAAAACACTTCTAGGAAGCTTCCAGAACCCACTTGTGATTGGAGAACCGGATTAGATGAGGTTTATCAAGAAAAGAGTTTGGGACGGAGAAGAATTGTGATTCTGCACATCCTGTCGAGGGGATATCTCGCGCGAGATATGATATCTCGTGCGAGATATCTAGTCTGATGACTATTTTGTCCTCTTCAGTTTATTCCGTTAGTCAGTTAGGTCCAAAACTAACGAGGTTAGTTAGAAACTTAACGAAACATGACGAAACTAATGTGCTTTCATCAAAACACAAAAGAGAGACGAAGAGTAGTGTAATCATGAATTATTGGTTCAGAATGGGGTGTCTACACCTATCACCGTGTACACCAACGAACCGCTGAAGAAGATACTACATAAGTTGGACGGCTCCGGACGTCTCCTTAATTGGTCCATCGCTCTCACTAAGTTTGATATCACTTACCAACCAAGGAAGACCTTCCTGGCACAGCCTCTGGTTGACTTCATGGTTGAGACTGCCTTTATGGGTGAGCATCTCCCCACCTCTCGGAAGCAAAACGCACCAGAGGATAAAGACTCTCCCATTGAACTCCCACCCAACTGTTGGATCCTGTATACGGACGGATCAGCCACAAAGGAAAGAAGCGGAGCTGGAATTGTACTAGCAAGCCCAGAAGGAGAGTTTACTACTCAAGACGCCATCCGTTTCAAGTTCCTCGCTCCAATAATCAAGCTGAATATGAAGCTCTAATATTTGGCATTGAGTTAGCCTCCTTCTATGGAGCAACTAAGGTGGCGGCTTTCTGCGACTCCCAACTCGTTGTCAAACAAGTAAAGGGAGAGTATAATGCCCAAGACCCCACCCTTGCCAAGTATAGAGACCTGGTCCTAGATATGACGAAGAAGATGGAATTTTTCGAGCTCAAAAAAATTGGCAGGGAAGATAACCAAGTCGCAGACGTTCTTTCCAAACTGGCAACCATGGACGTGTCTAAGACCAGCCCATATGTAGTTTATGCCAAGGAACCTGCGTACGAAAGACTACAAGTCATGCTCTTAGATGGAGAGGAGAGATGCTGGATCGATGACTACATTGAATACATTGAGAAGGAGAAACTCCCCGAAGATGAAGCTCAAGCTAAACTCATCAAGAAGAGGTCTCCAAGGTTCGTGGTAATGAGTGGAGTCCTCTACCGAAGATCTTTCACGAAGCCCCTGCTAAGGTGTGTCTATCCCAAGGAAATTGAGAACCTCTTGGCCGAAGTACATGAAGGCGTTTGCGGCGGACACCCGGGGCCAGAACCTTAGCTGACAAGATCATATCGCTAGGTTACTACTGGCCAAACCTAAGGGAAGACGCGCACGCCTATGTTAGAAAATGTGACAAGTGCCAAAGATTCTCTGACATTCCTAGACTACCTAGTCTGAGCAAACACTTGTAATACCTACGTGGCCATTTGATATGTGGGGATCGATATCATCGGACCCTTCCTCCCACCCCGTGGTAATTGCAAGTACGTGATAAGAGTCTCAAGTGATTACTTCTCCAAGTGGATAGAAGCCAAGGCATTAGCCAAGATAACGGAAGAGAACGCGATCAACTTTGTTCATGACAACATCTGGTGCAGATTCGGCCTTCCACATACAATTGTCTCTGATCATGGACTGCAATTTTCTACGGCATTCACTACAGAGTTGGGAAGAGTAAAAGTCCGCCATGCAAAATCTTCAGTTAGCAGACCACAAGGCAACGACCAAGCTGTGGCAAAGAAACAAATCGGTCCTAACCGCCCTACCAAGAACCTTGAGGGACGCGAGGGTAGATGGTTGGACGAACTTCCCCTAGCCTTATGGGCTGTTCGCACAACCACCCGGGGGCCAACCGGGGAAACCCCATTCGCACTAACCTTCGGTTCTGAGGCTATGGCACCAGCGGAGATGGCCATCCCAACTGTGAGAAACTCCCATTATGATGAGCAAGTCAATAAGGTCAATAGGCTCCTAGACCTGGACCTGATAGATGAGAAACGACTAGCTGCACAGATGAGGATGGTGAATTACAAGCAAAGGACCAAGGCGTATCACGACAAGAGGGTCATCAGAAGAGTATTCCAAGTAGGCGATTGGGTACTTAGAAAGATTGAAGCTACTGGTCGGAAGGCAGAACAGAACAAGCTCTCCCCAAATTGGGAAGGTCCCTATATCATCACTCAAGTCATTCGAGAAGGGACCTACAGATTGAAGACCAAGGAGGGGAAGGATCTCAAGCATCCGTGGCACTCCGACAACCTTAGAAAATATTACCACTAGTCTAGTTTATTTTGCAGTAAATTAGTTCCTGATTTTTCTGTCTTTTATTTTCTGTCTTTTACTTTTTAGTTGATAGGATTGCAGTTCGATGTAATCACATTTCAGTTCTACGAAAGCAGTTTCTTACAACATGCAAAGCAACTATCAACTCTTCACACCAGCACCGGAAGATGAGAGCTTTATCCCCGACTCTCCAAAACATACATCATATCAAGGGTCCGCCTTGATTCAGGATTACAAACAGCCAAGACCGAGGGTCCTCCTCGGCCTGATAGCTTAACACACATCCTATCAAGGGTCCGCCTTGATTCAGGATTACAAACAGCCAAGACCGAGGGTCCTCCTCGGCCTGATGGCTTAACACACATCCTATCAAGGGTCCGCCTTGATTCAGGATTACAAACAGCCAAGACCGAGGGTCCTCCTCGGCCTGATGGCTTAACACACGTCCTATCAAGGGTCCGCCTTGATTCAGGATTACATGACAGCCAAGACCGAGGGTCCTCCTCGGCCTAAGGGCTTACCATACATCCTATCAAGGGTTCGTCTTGATTTAGGATTACCAACATGACAGCCAAGACCGAGGGTCCTCCTCGGCCTAAGGGCTTACTTTACATCCTAACAAGGGTCTGCCTTGATTCAGGATTACAAGTATCACAGTCCAAGCCGAGGATTCTTTCCTCGGCCCATACGACTTAGAGTATAGTTAAAACCGAGGAGTCCTTCCTCGGCCTAACCACTTCGCCTCAACAATCAGGGAACGAGGGGCCCTCCTCAGATCCCACCTTCCTAAGTCTAGTGTCTCTGCCTAGCATACAGAAACATAAGTCATTCATTGAAACAACATGAATTAAAACAAAGGACTTTTCATTGATATTCAAGAAAAATTACAAGTCCTATCGTCTAATACAAAAAGCAAGAAAAGAAAAATCCTATCTAAGCTTGCTGATCATCATTAAAAGGCTTATCAAGCCAGTCCTCCGTCATAGAGCCGGGGGGAGGAAGGATAGTTTGGTCAGCATGGGCTTAAATCCTCTCAGCCTCCTCTCCCTCGACCTCGGCCTCGGGCTCCCCCTCATCCTGAATCGCCTCCACCAAGGCTTTGATGTTGCCGGGGACGACGGAAGCAGGCTCCCAGGTTGCTCGGCTTTCTCGGGCATCCTTATCAGCTATAACTGCCAAGTTATAATCAGAAAAGGAAACCAGATGATGAAGAGCCCTGACCTCTTCGGCGTACTGATCCCGGCAAATCAGCTGAGCAACCTTGTTTATATCCAAGCCGGTGGAGGGGTCAGCCAAGATACTTCGGGCCAGGTGGAGATAGCCATCTTCAAACATAGTGGCCGTTTGCTCATCCACGGCGTCTTGAAAGGCCGAGCTAGCCATCATGGCGTCCTTGAAGGCCTGGCTTTCTTTAAACCGGGCAATGCCTTCCTCTTCCTAA
The DNA here is from genome assembly GCA_022495995.1 of Adenophora triphylla var. japonica. Lineage (NCBI taxonomy): Eukaryota > Viridiplantae > Streptophyta > Magnoliopsida > Asterales > Campanulaceae > Adenophora > Adenophora triphylla. The sequence continues at coordinate 284,776 of JAFEMH010001934.1, read as the reverse complement.
CAGGAAGGGTGGCCTCAAACCCTCGGCATTTTGCTTCAGCCTCCTCGGCCCTTGTTTGGACCTCGGCCTTAGCCTTCTTTGCCTCCTCCACCTCAGCATTTTTCAGCCGGAGTTGTTCCTCGGCTTTATCTCGGGCATCCTTGGCCTGAGCACGAGCTTCCTCGGCTCTCTTTACCTCGGCCTCAACCTTGGCTTATGCAGCTTCAAGCTCGGCTTCTTTGGCCTTCAAGAGTTCAGCCAAGTTGGTCGTTCGGGCTTCACTCGTCTTCAGAGCAGCTTTGGCATCAACCACTCGTTTCTCTTGGGCCTTGGCCAAGACATCCTCATAGGCCGCAATGCTAGCTTGCTGCAAGGAAAACTTGTATTAGAACCATGAGCAATCACAAGTAAAAACAACTAAGTTAAAAGTACGAGATCACTACCTCAGCCAACATGAGTCCCTTACGGCAGAGCAAATGGTCCCTGCTCGCCTTCCCCTTCACCAGGGTGTCATATACATCCTCATCCAAGGCCCTTTGGATGGGAGCTCGGCCCAACTTCATCATATAACTCTTCCTGTCTAGCACAGGAAGGCCCTTCAGACGAGGGACATTTTCCACCATGAGCTGAGCAAGCTTCTCTGCATTAGCCTGAGTCTTGGCGGTTTGGATGGTCAAGGGAGGAGGAGCCTCAGGAGTATAAGTCCCACCAACAGTTGCCCTCTTGGCTGCAAGCTCCTCAGCACTAGCAGCTTGGGCTCTCTTGAAGCCAGAATGCCTAGGTACGAGGTTGGTCACCTCGGTCTCCACTTCCTCGGCATCAACATGGAGGCTATGCCCCTCTACAGTTGATGGGTTGGGTTGTTCCTCAGTCGTCGCTTCCTCGGCATTTACCTCCCCATGCAGTTTGAGGGGAAGGGGTTGGTCACCCTGCACATTAAGCAACAAGTTACGGGCATTGGCTTCCTCCCGTCTCTCCACCAAGCCCGATTTCTTGCTCAGCTTTTTCTTTTGCTTCACCAGTTCCATGGGGCTCAACCTTCTCATAGACATTTCGGCCTCTTCCTCAGGGGTTAGATCTGCAAAGAAAAAGACGAGGAGGTCAAATACGAGCAGAAGAAGAAAACATCCAAAAAATAACCAAGTACCAAGAGTTAAATATTTACATCCAACTATGTTTATTTCTTCCAGACATTGGTCCGGGGGATGGGACTTGCACCTAGTACAATCCTCATGAAATACTAGGCCGGGGTGAATTGTCCAGTCGTTAAATCGCCTCCCCCTCTTTACGGTGACGAGGGGAACTACCCCGTCCCTCGGCCCCGGCATCAATCCAGCTTGGACGTAGTAATGATCCGAGGATTCTATCACCGACCAATCAAGGACCCCCACCTCGGAAAATGTCTCTAAACGCTGGATTAAAGCCTGAGTCCACTCATATTGCTGGACGGGAAATGACGAAGTTGGATCCTTGCAAGGAGATTGGAACTCCCATCCTTGGAGACTCTCAACACGGATGACATGGTTATCCCAGCCTGCAACTTTGCTAGACATGGGGAGAAGCAACTTCGGTTTTGTGGACGCACTCCTAATGACGAGGAGCCAACTCTCCTTGACAAATTGGACATTATAGAAATGCCGAAAAGCTCCCATGGTCGGCTCATACTCTAAGCTACGGCAGAGGACAATGAAGCTAACAAGAACACGGGCACCATTAGCTCCTAGCATGGCCAGCACTGCCCTTACATCGTCCAAAAATTCACAGATGAAGGGGTCCAAGGGAAGACGAAGTCCCTGTTGAAACTGTTTAAAGTAGAAATGGACATAATCTTGATTGTAGTAGAAGCTCTCCTCCTCCTTCTTCGTCTTAAGCTCAAGCTTGCCCATATAAGTTAATCTGTACTTAGCTTTATCTACCCCGTATTTGGAGTACAGCTTTTCCAGCATGGGATCCCCGGCCCTTGGGGCCCTCTCTTGTCATTTCCCCGTACCTAGGCCTCCTCTTCCTCGGCCTCCCCTTCTTCGAATCAGGCGGGCATCAGCCTGGGCACCTTCCACAAAGGCATCAACTATGTTGGTGGACGAGGAGGGCTCTCCTTCTCTTCCCGTCATATCTGCATAAGGACGAGGAGACAAAGTTAGTTACCTCGTCGATGGCTGATCTTAGGACGGGGAAGGGAGATTCCCCTCCTCGTCATTTCATAAGGCCGAGGAGGGAGCCTTACCACTCGTACAGCTCACGCATTTCACGATCTGAGGCCGGATAAAACAGTTCGATGTGCTCCACTATCTCGGCCCTATTCTCAAGCAACACAATATTACGAGTTGACGAATCAATTCAATCTATTCTTGTGCTATCGGGATATTGGATGAACATCCGGGTACGGCCATAACCCCTCAACATCTTTCCTATGTCATCCAAGGTGAGCATCAACCATGGACCTCTCTCCCTCCGATAAACCCTCAGGTTACCGGTGTGATATCCGTAACGGAATCGGGGGGAATGGTCCCAAGAACGAGCCATTGCTAAGGGGAATCAAAGATTAAAGGGGGAGTTCATTCAATATTCAAAAAAGTTCAACAAAATGCAAAGAAAATCAAAAATTCAAGTGTTTGAGAGTTGACAACAAAAAATGCATCAAGAAAAGCTTCAACCTTCAACAATGGCGGTTCATTTTTCTTGACACATTCAAAATCCTTCCTAAAAACCCTAGAAATCGCAAAGTCATGGACGGATTACACAGAAAAAGAAAGATTTCATACCTGATTGAGAAGAAATGGTCGGAATCGCAACTGCAACAAGCCCGCCGGAAAAAGGAAGCTTCGCCGGAAACTGGGTAAGAAGAAAATCGGAGAATCGTCGGTGAATCTTGCTTTCGTTCTTGCAATATGCTCTCAAATGCTTGGGGTTTGTAAAGAGTGAAATGAGAAGGGTTTAGCTTTTTATAACCCCTTAATCGGGTCAAACCCATGGGTAAAGCAAAAATCCGGGTCTGGCGCCCCCTAAATTAAATGCTGGTAACAATTTTCAAAGAGTGACAAGACATGGGGGGCCCCGGGTAATCATGAGAATATTAACCGTCAGATAATGAAGAGACGCCGAGGAGACGTGTCAAAACCTGTTCGTATCCCATAAGCCGAGGACGAGATGACTTTCTACTCGTCCTAGTACGAGCTAGAAAGTCGGGGGCCACTGAACGGTATAAATCGAGATACGAACATGGGTTTGCCCGAGCTGGGCCCAAATGGTTGGGCCATAAACATAATCCAACACACAAGTATCAGGGCCGAGGAACACTTTCCTCGTATGACGAGGATCATCCACGAGTCCTTATATCATCATGTTTGTGCCATCATACTCTGAGATATCATCAGGTGACGAGGAGAGAAAAGTTCTTACCTCGGCATATCCTAAAATACCGAGGAGATAGATTTGTTTACCCAGGCATGTTACCTTGCCGGCCAAGCACCAAATAACGAGGAAGCAGAATCATTCACCTCGGCATACCTGCCAAGGCCGAGATAAAACACTTCTGTTCCTCGGCGTTCCGGCTAGCAGATCACACAGTCCTTATCAAACAAGGATTCTACAGTCACGATCCAATGAGGGTTACAATCACCAACATCAATTCAAGTCAAACAATGACTCCTCAACAGACATAATTCTCTTAGGATTATATCTTATCTCTTTACAAGTTCACTTCAACATGGATTCTATCAATCCATCCCTATAAATACAAGCCCCATGGCTCATTATTTGGTACGTTACTTTTTACATTGCAGAAACTCTGTCAATTTAGTTTCTCACCTACAAATCGTGAACTTACTCTCACGCCGGAGGGCCTTTAGCCGGATCCGCCCCGGCTTAGTTTACGTGTTTTCTCTTATTTTCAGGCCTTGCAATCACCGGAGCATTCATCGCTTGGATTTGGGCTGATTTGACGATTTCGGCATCATCATTATCCTAATAAAAATTTAAAATTTGTAAATACACCATTATAAATACTATTAATAGCAATTTATAAATGTTCATTTGGATAATTAAATTTTATCAAAAATTATTGCTCAAATTTCATTCGTGTTAAAAAGAATAAAATAGGAAGATCATTTTATAACGAAGGGAGTACTTACCTCCCCATTAGATTAGGTTTTCTTGGGTTAGATGCGATTTATTGATTGTTTTATTGCAAGAAGTGATGAAGGTGAGAGTGACAATTAGTAAGGGTATTTTTGATACTTTGTTCAAACTGCAATAATATTTACTTTTTATAAAATTTGTAAAAAATGCCAAACTGACAAGCTATTTTGAACCGATATTTATTTGGATAATTAAATTTTACAAAAAAATATTGCTCAAATTATCTTCGTATTAAAAGCAAAAAAATAAATAAAAAAATAGATTAGGTTTTCTTGGGTTAGTAGTAATTTATTAATTGTTTTATTGTGAGAAGTGATTAATGTGAGAGTGACAATTAATAAGGGTATTTTGATACTTAACGAATACTCCCTCCGTCCCAGCCCAGTGTAAACTTTTGGTCAACTTTGATCAACTTTGACCAATAATTTAAGGCCATAATAATGATCCTAATAAAAATTTAAAAATTTGTTATTGTATCACGCTTAATAATATTAACAATAACATTTTTTGGATTTTTATTAGGATCATTATTATGGCCTTAAACTATTGGTCAAAGTTGGTCAAAGTTGACCAAAAGTTTACACTGGGATGGGACGGAGGGAGTATACATCAATGATTATATTATAATGATATCACTCGTAACTACTCTTGAATTACATTTGATATGAAGTGTGATACACAAACAAAAGTGACAATGTACCAAAAAAAAAAATAAAAATTGGCACAGGTTATCTCATACTCCCTCCGTCCCGGCGAAAGAGCCACCAAATTTGTCCGGCACGCAAAATAAGAAATGTGATGTAGGAAAGAGAAAAAGTTTAAATGTTGTGAGTATGAAAAATTAAATAGGAGAGAGAATGAGTGAGAGGTGATGTAAGAAAGAGAATGTTGTGAGTGTAAAAGTAAAGTAGGAGAGAGAATGAGTGGAGAGAATAGTGATTTAAGGTTTCCTTTTTGGGAAAGTGGCTTTTTAAATGGGACGCCCAAAAAGGAAATAAATGGCTCTTTCGCTGGGACGGAGGGAGTATCTCATAATGACAACTGATATTTAAATTACCGACGATGGTTCAAAACTCTGAATCAAGGGAGTAAAATACATAGATAACGAAGACTAATAAAGTAAGCACCGGAAGCATACTTAGATCTCACATAATTATCACAAAACCTTGTCCTCTGCACACATAGGTTCAATCATTCCTTGCAGCCCCCCCTGACTCAACAACATAGTTATTGTTTTGTGGATCTGTTTTCATGGTTATCTCTGCTTTACACTTGCTACACTTTAAATACAATCTAAATATTTGAATTCCATGATATGTCTGCAAATGATATAGCATATCTTTGGTTAGCAATAAGAATAGATGCGTGTCACCAGAAAATGTCAAACAGTCAATATTTGCTTGAGAAATACAAAAAGCTGCAACTGATAAAACAAAGGGTACATAAACTAGGTCTCAAGTGAGAAGACAATTGTATTTCAACATGCTATGCATCTTTCTCTTATCATAGTACCTATACCAGGAATTCATACTTCACTGTGTGCATACGTGCCAAACTAACTAAACGTGAGCTTGTGCAAAACAGAAAAAAAGGGAAGTAGATTCACTTCGAAATGAAAAGAGTTTTATTCCTATAAACATTTAATGTAGGGTAGACTTGAATCATATCCAAATATCAAACAAGAGGCCGAACATCGCAAAGATAGGTGAAAGATAGTACAAGTACAAGGTAGACATGCTAGACCAAGCAGTGGAAGAACTGAAGATAATACCCGTTAAACAGGAATGTAAAACAAGAATATATGAATAATGTCATGGCAGTACGACTTAGATTAGCTATTGATAATCTTTCCACAAGCTAATAGAAAGCAATTCAGTATTTAACTTGTACTCCCTCCGTCCCAAAATGTTTCTGACTTCATCATACATAGGTCTAACTAACAAAGGTTACTCAGGAACTAGTCCACGGACGAAACATGAGTTGCTTTAGCAAAAATCATAACCAGAGAAACAAGTTAAAAATAGAGTAATAATAAGGATAATCCAACTATATACAGTAAATAACCTATGCAGCATGATAAAAAACGAAATTCATACCCAATAAATTCCCACGGACTTCTCTATATATTAAACAAAAATAACATCTGAAACAGGTTAGGTTGCCCGAGTTCAATCAATTACAACCCTAAATTCAAACATTATAAAAAAAATTGATGAATAATTGAAATAAATAGGAATAACGAGGTGATTAAAGAGTCATACCTCCCCAATGACGGCTTCTCCCCTGGAATTGAATTTGGTCCCTTTTTGCATATAATTTTCGCAGGTGTTGCATCGAATGCTCATCGGAAGCATCAATATAAACTTTCTCTCCCCCATCGTATTTCTTTCTTTCTTTTTCAATTTGAATTGGAAATTGTTATCGATCTAAAAGCAAATAAGCGGAGGAGGAAATTTTTTGACTTATGAAAGCAGGAATAATAACGGAAATAGGAGTCCATGAGTCTTAGATTCCTAAACGGATTAGGGTTCATCTCCTTCCCATCCCCCACCCATTTGGGGTCGATGGAGTAGTACCTCACATAAGTTGTGTTGAGGTGCACTAAATATTTAAAATGAAGGGCGAAAGATGTGCACAAGTTGTAAACTTTAAAAATGATAATTAAATATCATTCATTTTAAAAATTTTATTAAGTGTTTAATCATTTTTAAATAATAATTAGGTGTCGTTCACTCTAAAAATGGAGGTTATATATGTTTTGGACAAATTTTAACAATATATATTTGTACTAATGAACTTTGGGCACAAATGAAATATGATCTCTCTATCAAGATGAACACGTTTTTGTAACGAAGAAAGCCTTTGAACAATCGTTCTCCGGCACAAAACCTCGGGAGGTTTTAGGAAAAATCTATCTGAACCAAAGTATAATTTTATTGATCTGGAGTTCTTTGGGTACAAAGCAAAGGCGTATGAATGAACATTAGCTAAGTGTGCGTGTCTGTTACAATGGTGTATTTTAACTTTATATATTATCTAGCCTAGCCTTGAATCTCGAAATTTTGTTAAAGATCATAGTCGTTATAGCGTTTAACGATTTGGACTGAGTCTACATGTGATCGTGGTCGAGTGGAGTTACCATTTGACTAGGTCTTTTATGCATAAGTTTATCCCTGAAAATTAGGAAGAACAAATAACAAACAGTTTTGCAAGGTGTTAGTTCAAGGTGTAAAATCAAGATGTTACCTCAAGACGTATTACCAAGATTCTGAACATGCTGAGCTGAATTTTCCTACCCCAAACAATTGCCCCCAAAATATTTGAATCTCTAAATGGGACACAGAGAGTCTAATATTTTGCCAAGTGTCGCCCAACTTCCAAGGAGTTACTGAGGTGGTTGAATTGTGTGGTTAATAGGAGTTTGTAGAGTAAATATAGGGGTAGAGGTCTATAACCGTCTTCAATAGTTTAAATACCCTTTTGGAAGGTTAAAAAGTAAATCTTTTCAAATCCTTTTGAAGTCCGGCACTAGGTCTTCATATTTTTCGGTGAGTTTCTTCTTCCTTTGCTTTTCATCTTCTCCATCAATTTCTAGGTGTAAAAAAATGACAAAGGGTAAGAGAAAAACTATAGATGTAGGCTTAACTTTACCTAGGGGTTTTAGGTGTTTGGGTTTTATAAGGAATCGTGAGGATGAGTGTTGTAGCTTTAATGCAACCCACGTTAAAGCTTTAAGGAAGAACCACGCCTTTCCTGAAGGTGTAGAATTTTTGATTCCTACTGAAGCCTTTAGTGCAGATTGCGTTTCTGACAAATGGGTAGGATTTTACGAGTACCCTTTCAGTGTAGGTCTGAAGTTCCCTTTTTCCCCTTCAATCACTCGATTTTTCAAGATGACCTAGTTGGCTTATACCTAACTAATGCCTATTGGTTGGCGAATTTTGCTTATCTTAGATAGGATTGCTGTTGAACACGATGTAATAGCAGGTTTAGAGGAGTTAGCCTTTTCTTCTGAAATTAGGGCTCATGGAAACGGTAGGTATAATTTCAGAGTTAAACCGGGTAAGGAGTCTTTAGTCTTAGATATGGAAGCTGCAGATAGGGGGTGGAAGCATAGATTATTTTATGTGAAGAAGAGTAGCCTGGTGGGAGGTGAAGATTCTGTTACAACATGGAATCCCAAAGGTAGCCATTTTAGTTCCACGTTTAGACTTTAGCACCTTGCCTATTTCCATCTTGACATGCTAGTAATCCATTTTTTGCAGTTAGCAAGTTGGGAGATCTATTTCCTCCGCTGGAGGATACTTTGCTAACGTTGATTGGATCATCTGTTTATTCCCTAAGTCTCTTCAAAAATTTCAACCATCACTTGCAGAGTTTGCTGGAGACAGTGTAAGGGAAGGCGAAGTAGAAAAGGTTGGAAAGGCTTCTGTCAGTACAAGCTTGAGCAAAATGTCGTCTGGTACGTTTCTCTCTTTATCTATTTATTTCTCCATCTTGATTTTAGCATCCATTTTGACATTCCTTATATGAAGTAACTCGTTCCAAGGCTGGTTTCAATGTGAAAGACATAATGTCAGGGATTAGAGCAAAGGTAGGAGTTAAAACCGAAGGTGAAAAACCTCCAATCCCAAAGGGGGATAGCTCGACCAGCAAGGTGGGAATTGAGAAAAAGAGGAAGTTTGAAGAGGTGGAGATTGTCAAGATTGTGGAGAAGGATGAATGGAAGGTTGAGACCGCATGGGCCAACATGGAGGGTTTGTCTAAGAAGGTAAGGTTATTTTTTCATGCTTTGCTCAAGATTTTTTCTTTATCATCTTCATCAAATACAACTTGCTGGCACTGGGAACTTCCTAGACGCCTAGTTGGTAACTCTGATATGTCCTCTTTAGAATCTTTAGCATGACGCTCCACAGTAGAATAGGTAGTGCCACAGATGTCAGAAACTTCTGTAATATAATTGATCACCTTGGTTGTAGGTGGAGGCGAAGATGGAGCTTCAGTTATTGCTTCTTTTGTCTCAGCACGTCCTTTCCTTTTACCAAGCAAATATTTAAGAAGCCCTTTAGAAAGTAGATGGCTGATTTCCTTTCTCAAGGCGATACAGTTATCAGTTATGTGGCCAAAGTCCTCGTGGTAAGCACACCATTTAGACTTATCTTCCCAAGGCGAGGGCTTGTCATTTATCTTTGGCCACCTCGCCTTACCACCCAAGCTGTCCATTGCATATAGAAGCCCTGAAACATCCATATAAAAACAATAGTCACTAATCTTGGGATAATTTGTATCATCTTCATCATCATTATCATCTACAACATTAATTTTAGATGAGTCGGTTTTAGAGTTTCCCCTATTAGATCTATTATATGAAGAGTCCGCCTTTCTGTCAGGATGCTCGTATACATGTGTCTTGTTTGACGCCTTGCCATGAATCAAATTATCTTCTTCCAGCCTGATGAAACGAACAGATCTTGTTCTGATTTCCTCCAGGCTTTTAGACGGATACATAACCAAATCTTGGTAGAATAATGATTCTCTCCTCAGGCCCATCCTAAAGTCCTCTGTCGCAGTCGACATGTCAATATGGGGTACACTTACAGCCTCCTTGTTGAACCTAAACAAATAATCCTTACGCATTTCGTCAGGATGTTGCACCACCCTGTAAAGGTCACTAGTTAGTTTCTCAAATACACGGTTACATGAAAATTGATTCAGAAACATATTCAGTAATTGAGAATAAGATGAGATAGAGTTCATGGGCTGATTGGTTAGCCACATCAAGGCTAGACCATATAGGGTCGATCCAAAGCCTCTACACAAACAAACTTCTTTAAGGTGGATAGGTCGACCAGCAAGGTGGGAACTGAGAAACAGAGGAAGTTTGAAGACGTGGAGATTGTCAAGATTTTGGAGAAGGGTAAATGGAAGGTTGAAACCGCACTGGCCAACATGGAGGGTTCGTCTAAGAAGGTAATGTTATTTTTTCATGCTTTGCTCAAGATGTTTTCAGTATATAGTTTTTGACATAATCATTTTTTAAATGTAGTCCATGGATCTGGTGGACTACTTGTTAAATGAGGTAGAGATAAGAGATGACAAAATCAAGATTTTGGATCAGAAGGCCAAGGCTGAAGCTGTGAGAGCTACGCAGGCTGCTAGTGAAACTAACAAAGTGAAGAAAGATCTTGAAAATCTGACTATCAGGATGTTGGCAGTAGAGGAGGAGCATATCAAAGAACTGGATGGAGCAAAGGAAAGGTTCATGCATTGCTGGATGCAAGCAAGTCTGTGATGGAGAGCAGAATTGAGATGATGAAGGAGTTCGATATGGGGCAGCAAGTCAACTGGCGGATTGAAGATGAAGTGGCCATGTTGAATGCGTTCCTTGGTGAAGTTACTGATGCTGGTGAAGTCAATTCCAAGGTGCAGGAAGTCAAGGTGACTGACCAAAGTGAAGCAGATAAAGAGAAAAAAGAAGATGGTAAGAAGGAGGGTGAAGTGGCCAGTGTACCTGCAGCAGGAGTCTGAAAAAACAATTTTTATTTTTAAGTTTTAATTTGATGAGGGGGATCCTCATAAACAATATTTGGGTTTGTACTTTAATTCGTCATGCCTTTGTTGGCATGCAAACTTGGTTTTAATAGGGGTGTGTCCCTAAGACATCCTTATTTTTGGTTTGTAACAAACTCATAAGAGTTAGTACATTTCTTTGAAGGTTTTGGGTTGGTCCAACATCTTAAGCTTGTTTAGAGCAGGGTGTTTTAAACTTTTTACATCTTAATGGTATCTTCAAAGCCTGTTGGTGCTTTTGCTTTTGTTGACATCTTGGATTATCAATACGTTATGAGCATTTAGATTGAAGATAACATGTAACAATGTTATAACCAAATGATCTATGATAACAGGCAAATGTTATAACCAACTTTGTAAAGCTAACATGTAACAATGTTATAACCATATGATGATTGATGATGACATGTAGAAATGTCACAATCTTATGCTCTTTTGGTAACATGTACAATGTTACAACCTTAGTTCACAACTTAATCTAAATGCAAGACATAATTAATCACATAGCAAGATGAATTAAGTCCAACTTTTAAATTAACTAATTAAGTGTGAAAATCGTGCACCCAGGCGATAAATTGATCAATGTTCTAAACGCATGATATATACTGCTTTTGAGTATGAAAAAAATTGTGTACCTTACATCATCAAGAAAAGTTTGACTTTTGTATTCAAGGTGTTAACATATTGCTCCAGATGTCTCTTGACTAACATGCTGGGAGATTCCCATCTTGCAAGACAGAAACATGTTAGGTTTGGGTGTTAGCTTAGCTAACACCCCTCTGATGCTTAAGTCAGTAAGGGTTTTATCAAATAGAATAAACAAGACAAGAATTTAAAAGATGTAAAAAAGAAATTCATACCTTACTATCAAAGTTTAAATACATTTTGACTTACATGTAGTACTGCTTAAGATGTAGGGCATTCCAGCTTCTAGGGATTCTGACACCGTCTGGAGTTGATAACCAATATGCTCCTTTGCCAGCTTCTGCATCAATGAGATATAGACCTTCCCATTGTGGAGCCAGCTTGCATGCATTCAACTCTCTAGTGTTCTGGAACACTTTTCTCAATACTAGGTCCCTAACTTGGAACCTTCTTATTCTGACATTTTTATTGTATGACCTAGCTATCCTTTGCTGATAGGCTGCCATTCTAATCTTGGCTATACCCCTAAGCTCATCTATTGTATCCAAATCTTGATCCAATAGTTGATCATTACTATCTTGAGTCAGCAAACCATATCTTGCAGTCGGAATTGTTACTTCTACTGGGATAACAGCTTCAGCACCGAATACTAATGAGTAGGGTGTTTGTCAAGTAGCATTTTTAGATGTAGTCCTATCAGCCCATAACACAAGTGGTAAATCTTCGGCCCATCTTCCCTTTTTCTGGTCTAGACGCTTCTTCAGGTTATTGATGATCAACTTGTTACTTGACTCAGCTTGACCATTGGCTTGAGGGTGTTCAGGTGTAGAAGTTATCAATTTGATTCCCCATCTTGAACAAAGTCCTTAGTCTATTTACTGATGAATTGGGACCCATTGTCACAAATGATTTCTGAGGGGATACCAAACCTACTCAAGATGTTCTTCTTCAAAAAGAAAATGACTTTTTTGTCTCTCACTTGTATGTAAGCTTCTGCTTCTATCCATTTAGAAAAGTAATCCGTCATGGCTAACATAAAGACTTTTCCTCCTGGAGATTTTGGTAATTTGCCAACTATATCCATGCCCCACTGCATGAACGGCCAAGACGAAAATACAGGATGTAGAGGTTCTGCAGTCTGATGCGGGATGTTGCTATACCTCTGGCAAGCTTCACATTTTAAGGCATAATCCATTGCATCTTGCCTCATTGTTGGCCAGTAGTATCCTATTTGAGTGCCTTTGAGGATAACAACTTGCCCCCAAAATGATTTCCACATTCACCATCATGTAGGCCTTTCAATACATCCTTTACTTCCTCTGGTTCTAAGCATCTCATGTACAAACCTGTTGCAGATTTTATAAACAAAACATTATCTATTAAAACAAACCTGGATACTTTCATTCTGAATGATATGTGGTTCTTGACATCTAGAGGAATTGTCCCATCTTGCAAGTACTTTATGATTGGTTGACTCCATGTTGTATCATCATCTAGACCTTGAATTTGTATATCAGATTGATCTACAGCTGTACACTCTTCAGGCTGGTCAACGGCTGGATTTTTAACGTAGATGATTGGAATATTGGTGTTTATCATGGCTATGCATGTTGATCCCAGATTAGCCAAGGCGTCAGCTTCAGAATTCTCCTCATGGGGTACTTGTTCTAAAGAAAATCTAACAAAATGTCCTGCAAGAATTTTAACATGTTGAAGATATAGCATCATCCTGGAATTCTTTGCTGCATAAGATCCATTAAAATAGTTAACCAATAACAATGAATCACTAAAGACATTTATATGAGTGATATTTAAACTTAAGGCAGTAGATAAACCCATAATTAAAGCTTCATACTCAGCTTCATTATTGGTCGCCTTAAACTCACAGGAAACAGTTTGAGGGATTAATTCACCTTGAGGTGATTTCAATAGAATACCCAAACCTGAACCTCTAGAATTGGATGCTCCATCTGTAAACAAAGTCCAATATCTAGGGGGTTTTTCCTTCAAGATGTTGAACTTCTTGCTCTACCTCAGGCTGTACGAAATCTGCAAGAGCCTGCGACTTGATTGCACTTCTTGGCTCATAAGAAATTTCATACGTGCTTAGCTTTACTTACCACTTGGCCATTTTCCTGACATTTCTGGAGTTCTCATAATCTTCCTGATAGGATAGTTAGTTTTCACAATAATATGATGTGTTTCAAAGTAAAGTTTAGTGGATGCAGTAATTAAAGAAAGGATAAGTTTTTCTAGATGGGAGTACCTGGTTTCCGCATCTAGAAGAGATTTACTTTCATAGTAGATAGGATGTTGTTCACCTTGGATTTCTTTAACCAAGACAACACTTACTGCACTTTCTGATACGGCTAGGTACAAGTATAAAAATTCACCACGTTCTGGCTTGGTTAAAAGTGGTGAAGATGTAAGATACTTCTTGCGGTCGAGGAAAGCTTCTTCATGTTGTTCTGACCATTGAAATAATTTATTCTTCCTCAAGACATCATAGAACAACCTGCATTTCTCTGAAGACTTTGAGATTAATCTGTTCAGGGCTGCTACACGTCCTGTCAATCTTTGCACATATTTGATAGATTTGGGAGATTCCAAGTTGAGGATGGCTTTGATTTGCTCCGGGCTGGCTTCAATTCCTCTTTTGATCACCATGTAGCCCAGGAATTTCCCTGCTCTAACACCAAAGTTGCATTTTGACGGGTTCAACTTCATATTGAATGTTTCGAGGCTATTGAATGCTTCTGCAAGATGCTACACATGATCCTCCATGTTCTTGGATTTTACCACCATGTCGACTTCTATGGTCTTGCCAAGCTGATCCTTGAACATCTTATTCACTAGCCTCTGATAAGTTGCCCCTGCATTTTTCAGTCCAAATGGCATAGCAATATAACAATATATACATTCGGGGGTTATAAATGCAGTATCGTCTTGATCTGAAGGCTCCATTTGAATCTGCTGGAAGCCTTAAGAAGCATCCATAAAAGTCAATACATCATGGTCTGCAGTTTTGTCCACTAGAGAATCAATATGGGGCAACGGGAATGGATCTTTAGGACATGCTCTGTTCAAGTCGGTGAAGTCTACGCATACACGCCATTTTCCATTTTTCTTTTCCACGACCACCACATTGGCAAGCCACCTCGAATATTGCACCTCTCGAATCATCTTGGATTTCAACAGTCTTTCCACATCTTCCTTAATGATTTGATTTCTCTCTTGTGCAAACTTCCTTCTTTTCTAATGAACCGGTTTGATAGTAGAATCAATATTCAACTTATGAGTTATAACATCTTTGTCAATTCCTGTCATATCCTCATGTTTCCAAGCGAAACAAAGTTTTCTACTCTTAGGAACTTAATCAATTCTTCTTCGACTTCAGGAGGTAACTCAGCTCCAACTAGAACCTTAGCTTCAGGGTTGGAGACATCTACAGGGACTTCTATCACATTATGCTCTACGGCCTCTAATACATCCCTAACGCTCTTCTTTAAATGCTACGCCAGGCAAGAAGTGGTGCATGCTTTCATATCTGTCTTGTAACACTCCTTGGCAGCCTGTTGGTCACCTTTCACCCTGATCACTCCCCAAGGTGTTGGCATCTTGATACACTGATGATAAGTTGATGGAATTGCCATCATGTTATGAATCCAAGGCCTCCCCGGAATAACATTATACGATGATGGGCAATTGATCACACAAAACATTTCCATAGAGTTCATACCTTCAACATAGACGGGCAACTTGATCTCACCAATTGTCTGCTTGGTTTCCCCACTAAACCCTACTAGAACCGATGAATTCTTCACAACATCAGTTAGAGGAATCATCATTTCCTACAAGGTACCTTTCATGACAAGATTGACTGAACTTCCGTTGTCAATCAAGATACGCTTCACTTTACAGTTAGCAATTTGTAAAGTAATAACTAGACCATCGTGAAGAGGATCCAAGATGTTTTCTTTATCATCTTCATCAAATACAACTTGCTGGCACTGGGAGCTTCCTTGATGCCTAGTTGGCAACTCTGATATGTCCTCTTTAGAATCTTTAGCATGATGCTTCCCAGCAGAATAGGTAGTGCCACAGATGTCAGAACCTCCTGTAATATAATTGATCACCTTGGTTGCAGGCAGGGGCGGAGCCAGGAATTGGCCGAGGGGGGGGGCAAGATTATACGGGGGTTCGGGGGTAGCGCCCCCGAAATTTTTTTTCGCCTGGACAAGTAAAAAATGGGTCGGATCCATGAAATACAATGTATTTTAGTTAACAAAAATGATAAAAGTAAATAATTCAAAGAACGATTGAAATAATGTTGAAGTATTTAACGCAAACAATTTATTAAAATATATTACTCGTACAAAAAAGAAATTCAAATTTGCTAATTAAAATTGGGATAATAGGAAGAAAGACCAAAAACAAAAAAAATGGGAAAAGCCTAACGAATTAATTAAGATTGAAAAAATGTGAGGAAATTAGGAGAAAGAGAAAAACAAAACTGTTAAGAGAAAGAATAGCAAAGATGGAAGACAAAATTAATTGAAAATGTAGGTAGCAGGGTTCGAACATGGATTTAAAAGGAAACACATAAGGCTTTAACTTCACCCCTTCTACCGCTAAACCACACAACTCACTGTTGTTAATCTTGAAGTTAATTATATATATACATATATAACAAAAATATGGTGGGGGCAAAAAAAAAAAAATTCCACTGCATTTCCGCCGCTGGGGGGGGGGGCGAGTGCCCCCACCTGCCCCCCCTGGATCCGCCCCTGGTTGCAGGTGGAGGAGAAGATGGAGCTTCAGCTATTGCTTATTTTGTCTCAGCACGTCCTTTCCTTTTACCAAGCAACTCTTTAAGAAGCCCTTTAGAAAGTAGATGGATGATCTCCTTTCTCAAGGCGATATAGTTATCGGGCCAGTGTGGCCAAAGTCCTCATGGTAAGCACACCATTTAGACTTATCTTTCCAAGGTGAGGGCTTGTCATTTGTCTTTGAACACCTCGCCTTACCACCCAAGCTGTCCATTGCATATAGAAGCCCTGAAACATCCACTGAAAAACAATAGTCACTAATCTTGGGATAATTTGCATCATCTTCATCATCATTATCATCTACAACATTAAGTTTAAATGAGCCGGTTTTAGAGTAGGGTTTTCCCCTATTAGATCTATTATATGAAGAGTCCGCCTTCTCGTCGGGATGCTCGTATACAGTGTCTTCTTTGACGCCTTGCCATGAATCAAATCATCTTCTTCCAGCCATATGAAACGAACAGATCTTGTTCTGATTTCCTCCAAGCTTTTAGACGGATACATAACCAAATCTTGGTAGAATAATGATTATCTCCTCGGTCCCATCCTAAAGGCCTCTATCGTAGTCGACATGTCAATATGGGGTAAACTTACGGCCTCCTTGTTGAACCTAAACACATAATCCTTAAGTGTTTCATCAGGATGTTGCACCACCCTGTAAAGGTCACTAGTTAGTTTTTCAAATACACGTTTACATGAAAATTGATTCAGAAACATATTCAGTAATTGAGAATAAGATGAGATAGAGTTCATGGGATGATTGGTTTGCCACATCAAGGCTGGACCAGATAGGGACGATCCAAAGCCTCTACACAAACAAACTTCTTTAAGGTGGTGAGGGATACTAATAATATCTATTTTCTCCTGTATAGGGCTATATGCTCTGCTGGATACGTAGTGCCATCATATTGCTTCATTAGCGGCACTAAAAACCTCTTAGGGATCTCCACACCGGCTATAGCAGGAACAAAACGAGAGTCATGATGACTGGTTGGAGATGCTTGATTGAAGGGCAAGGTAATTCCTGGAACATTCATGAGAATCTCCTTGATATGCTGCAACTCTCTTGCTAAGGGGTTATCTGCAAAAGTGTTAGTGACAACAAATTGATTCATAGGAGTACTAAACATGTTAAAACTTCATGTTTGCCTCAGAGGAGGTGGAGTTGCAAAAGTGAAACATGTTGACTATGGAATCTGTCTAGATGTAACAGTGGTGCTTTTCAGTCTGAACGGTGCCAGCCATTGGAATAAAGCCATGATTGCCCCTTGCACTCGTCCCAGCATCTGAGAAAAGAATCCTCGATTGCAAAGGTGAAGTCTCAGGAATGTTGTCTGCTGGACCACTACGCCTTGAGGCTGCTAGCTCTTGCTGCACCCTGGTGACCGCATTGATTAACATGTTGTTGGTATGCTGCTGAGCATCCATCTGGTTCTTCATGTGCTGCATCATGGTTGTCATGTTGGAAACAATGTCAAGCGAGATTTCAGGCACCGTCATGGATGAAGAATCTCCCTGGTTAGGACGTTGGCTTTGAGATATCACAGCACTGAACCCAACAGTTGAATATGCACCAGATGTCATGGGCAAGCTTGATGCATTGGTCCTTGCCCCAGTTGTAACAATGGATGTAGGCATTGCAGAGGTTGGATTTCTCATCTTGATCGAAATCTAAAAAACCAAAGTTCCCACAGACGGCGCCAAATTGTTTTGGACAAATTTTAACAATTTATATTTGTACTAATGAACTTTGGGCACAAATGGAATATGATCTCTCTATTAAGATGAACACATTTATGTAACGAGAAAAGCCTTTGAACAAAACCTGCCTAAACCAAAGTATAATTTTATTGATCTGGAGTTCTATGGGTACAAAGCAAAGGCGTATGAATGAACAGTAGCTAAGTGTGCGTTTCTGTTACAATGGTGTATTTTAACTTTATATATTATCTAGCCTAGCCTTGAATCTCAGAATTTGGTTGAAGATCATAGTCGTTATAGCGTTTATTGATTTGGACTGAGTCTTCATGTGATCGATCGTGGTCGAGTGGAGTTACCATTTGACTAGGTCTTTTATGCATAAGTTTATCCCTGAAAAATAGGAAGAACAAATAACAAACAGTTTTGTAAGGTGTTAGTTCAAGGTGTAAAATCAAGATGTTACCTCAAGACGTATTACCAAGATGCTGAACATGCTGAGCTGAATTTTTCTACCCCAAACAATATAAAAAGGAGATTGTGGGAGCACAAGTTGTACACGAGATTGAAGAAAAGAAGACCTGGCACAAATGACTTTACGGATATTACAACATCTGACACAACATATTTTACATATCAAATTTTTGCTACTGCATATTTTTTACTTATTATTATTTATTTTCTCATTTTTTAACCTTTTTGGTATGTTGGAAATCTACGTCGTATATGTTACAACTTGAGTAGGGTGTTAGGATAGATTCTTGATGAAAGCAAAGTATTTAGTTAATTAAGTTGGTCTTTTTCATTGAGTCAACTTAGGAGAGTTACCTAAGTTAGAAGTATTTTTAGTAAATATTATTTTACTATTAGAATAAGGATACTTGTTAAAATTCCAATATAATTGAGATTCAAATGGATTGTATATAAATATGAGTCGTCTATGTAACTTTGAAACATAAATAATATATAATATATTTGTGAGTTCTCTATATGTTACCGATACACATTTTAAAACCGTGGAGGGAGTATTAATCTATTGCATTTGATTTTATTTTTGAATTCACACATTTTGAGATGACAAGTGTGTTAGAGAGTAATAAAGTCTGTGATTTCAGCTTAAAATCAATTGATGTTAATGAAATTAGTTCAGGATCGTTATATGTTATAAACAAGTATCGTTTATTCTCGATATAGGATAATGTTATCTTACACGCCCCCTCACGTGTATTCGGGCTTTGTCAAAAGCTTACAACGTGAACTGGTAGGTTGGGATGTCATGGTTGACGCGTAGGGGGCCGCTGGGCCTTCACATTTAGAAAGCCAGCTCTGATACACATTATCCTAAATCGAGAATAAACGATACTTATCTATAACATATAAGAATCATAAACTAATTCCCTTAATATTAATTGATTTTAAGTGTACTCCAAACTTTATTATGGTATCAGAGCTCATGGTTTGACAATGTTAAAGGTTTAAATCTTCTCGCTTGCATTTATCCTAAAAAAAATAATAATAAAGGGTATGTATTGACCCAATTGCACCCATACAAACAAATCCATGTATACACGTAATAAAGAGTATTAATAACTAATCATGATATAAATTGTGGGTGACTTTTTTATAACCTTAAGGTTTTATAAGAGTTGGTTACTTTAATAAGGCTTCGTTTGTTTGGAGCAAAATGTTTTTTGGAAAACGTTTTCATCATTTTTCGGTGTTTGGTAAACACTGAAAAATGGAGAAAATATTTTCCAGAAAATGTTTTCCCCAATTTTCTAATTAAAATGACTTATGCATTTTTCCTAATTAAAACATTTTTAAAAAAATGGTAACTGTTGTGAAATTGGTGATACCCCGTTGCAATCAAGACAAAGAAATCAACACACCCACACGTACAAGAAAGAAACAATCACACACAAGAACACAAGAGTTGTTTACCCGGTTCATTCACCAACTCGTGAACTACGTCCGGGGGCAATTGCCAAGCCAATATGTATTAGACACCTTCTAATATGTTGCTACAATCAACTACAATATGTTCTAGGCCGAAATTATGCTTATATAGTTATACAAGGAACCCTAACTCAGTTTAAGAAGAGATCTAATCAAAATAGGAAACAAAATAAAAATCTGCTGCAGATTCGGACCGAGCGCGGCCGCCCTCAACGGCAGAAGCTTATACACCCTCGTTGAACCTCCAGCGCGGTCGCCCTCCACCACGAGCGCGGCCGCTCTCCTTGACAGAAGATCCCGACGAATTTTCCCTCTTGATTCATCACCTCCGACTTAGGCTCCTCCTCTTCCTTGTAGTTTAGGATCCAATCCCAACAATCTCCCACCGGAGACTAAACCAACAAACATAAAATCACCCATCAACTCCCACCACGGAGTAAAGACCTTCGAACACATTCCCCCTTCATCCATATTGGCTTGACACTACCGCACCTCTCCTCAAGTACTAAGGCGAGTTGAAACCAAGCGACGTTTCAACCTCTCCGTGTTAGATCGTTCTTGCCTCCCCAAATCAGCTTCTACTTTGATTTCTCCCCGCAAGTCTAACTTCGCCTTCTCCCTCCAGACCCACCTTCCTCGCAATGCTTCCCCTTGAAACTCGGACACACCTTGTTTCTTGCATCACGTTTTTGGTGCAGAAACCGCTCTCTGTTAGGGCCCTTGGACTTCCACACCACGTTGATCAACTTTGAGTCCCCCCAACATACCGTTTCTTGATGTCTCCCCTTTTCACACCAACAGGCCGGTTCTTTAGCCTCTTGCTCCCACCGGAACGAACATCGATATTGTAGGTAGAGTACAACATCTTCCCCTTAACCCCATGAGCCAACACCTTAGCCCCTTTTGTGACTTCCCAAGACCCACCAATGAAAGAAACACCATACCCTTCACTGTCAAGTTGTCCCACAGAAATCACCCTTCTCCTCAAATCCGGAACATGCATCACGTCGTGTAGTTGTAAAACAGCCCCATTAGGTGTCTTCATCATCACATCCCCCTTACCTTTGATCTTCAATGGTTGACCATCACCAAGATAGAGAACCCCAAAATCTCCAGTTTTGTATCGCTTCATTGATTCTGCATCCCCACTAGCATGACAAGAAGCTCCAGAATCCAACACCCAATCTTCACCCGACTGCTCCTCCCCTAGGATTAATACATCACCACCATCATCCACCACGTTAGCACCGCCACCTTTTCCCGGACAGTCATAACTAATATGCCCCAATTAACCACAATTGTAGCACTTGACCTTTTTCCCCTTAGGTCTTCCTTTTCCCCTATTTCTCTCCACCCTAAGTGCAACCCCATCTACGGACGATTCTCCCCTTTTCTCCTTCCTTCGCAACTCCTCTTGAAGGACGAGATCTCTAACCTCCGTATACACCAATGCTGTTTTCGACGTACTAATCGTTGTGACAGTAACCTCCCAACTATCAGGCAATGATTTTAGTAGAAAACAAGCTAGCACTTCATCGGAGAAAGTAATATCAACACTTTTCAATTGGTCCACCATACCTTTGAAATTGCCGATATGACTTGCCGCTGTCTGCCCCTCTGACATCTTCGCATTCGCAAACCTCTTTATCAAATGCACCTTATTGATATTCGACGGCTTCTCATACATGTCCCAGAAACGGCGTTTGCCAGAACGGCTCCACCGTTGTCTTGGCCTCCATAGCGTTCCGTGCAACGTCGTCGGTTAGGGCACTCCTTACCACTCCTAACGCCTTCCGATCCAACGTCTCCCAATCCCCTTGTGACATGTCTTCGGGCTTCGCCTTCAAGGGTCCATGAAGATCCTTACAATAAAGGTAGTCTTCAATCCTTGTCTTCCAAAACGTGAAATTCACACCGTTGAATTTCTCGATTGAGTTCTTCATCTTGACTGCTTCACCAAAATCCCCAAGAACGCGATTCAAAATTAATCAACTAATGAAAAGATTTTGAATCCTCCGAACCAAAGCTCTGATACCAGTTGTTGTGAAATTGGTGATACCCCGTTGCAATCAAGACAAAGAAATTAACACACCCACACGTACAAGAAAGAAACAATCACATACAAGAACACAAGAGTTGTTTACCCGGTTCATTCACCAACTCGTGAACTACGTCCGGGGGCAATTGCCAAGCCAATATGTTATTAGACACCTTCTAATATGTTGCTACAATCAACTACAATATGTTCTAGGCCGAAATTATGCTTATATAGTTATACAAGGAACCCTAACTCAGTTTAAGAAGAGATCTAATCAAAATAGGAAACAAAATAAAAATCTGCTGCAGATTCGGACCGAGCGCGGCCGCCCTCAAGGCCAGCGCGGCCGCCCTCAACGGCAGAAGCTTATACACCCTCGTTGAACCTCCAGCGCGGTCGCCCTCCACCACGAGCGCGGCCGCTCTCCTTGACAGAAGATCCCGACGAATTTTCCCTCTTGATTCATCACCTCCGACTTAGGCTCCTCCTCTACCTTGTAGTTTAGGATCCAATCCCAACAGTAACACCCCCCCCCCACACACACACACACACATAACTTTTCATACACCCCAACGTTACCCATCCCATATCAACCACCCCTATCACATCCCCTTATAAAAGAATTAGTTATATTAAAATTATTTTTTACAATTCTCCCTACCCCTCACCACCACCCCCGATCGGGTAAAAAAAAAATCATTTTAAATTTATTTTTAATAACTCCCCAATTCCACCACCACCACCTCAAGATCAAAATTTTTTTTTTATTCATTTTAAAATTATATTTTAACAAATCCCCCACTCCCAATAAATATTTTTTTTATTCATATTAAAATTATTTTTTAACAACTCTCACCACCCCCACCAGCCCACCCACCCATCCACCAACCACCAATCCCCCTCCCACAGTCAAACTTTGTTACATTTTTCCCACTACCCTACCCTACCCCTACCCCTACCGGCCTACCCTACCCTACCCCACACTCACCCTCCTCACCCCTACTAATCCCCACCTCCTACCTTACTACCCCACCTCCATCACCCTATCCCATCATATCTCTTTCAACTTATCTCAAATTTTGTTTTTATTGAAAAATATTTTATTTTAATTTATTAAACAAATGAAAATATTTTTAATAAAATATTTTACGAGAAATCATTTTTCGTAAGTAGTTTTACTCAAAACAAACTGAGCCTAAGATATATTCAATCATTCAAAAACGTAAATTATTATTCCTTAGTTACAAAATAATAATGTTTTTTACTTGATTCGTGACATGACCGTCAAAAATATAAAAGAGTCATATATATTGAGACATACAGAATGGCACATGAGTACCTTAAATGTTACACTTGAACATAAACAACGGTAGTACTGATGATGTCGGAAATGAGTAGATCAAATCTAGTTTATTGGGTCGGATATTCCAACAAATAATTATTTTTGAAAAGGATGAACAAATGTAAATTATTCGTATGGTTTTCAGTGTGAGTAAGATCACATTATGTATATAAATTAATTGGCAAGAGTTTGTAATACAAGCGTATAATACAGTTACATAAAAACACTTAACTGAAAGTAGTTCTTCTTATGTCGGTCTGAGTTGAAAAGACGATCAAACCTGCATTGGGATGCTCTTTAACAATCTGATGGGAAACAGGTTACTTCAAGAGTGAGCTTGCCACTCCGCTATCCCTGTTCAACAAGTATTCATTGTGGTTGACCGGGTAAAGATCTACGCCAGATGTAGAACTGGCCAACCATGACCCCTCCTCGATCGACATACTCTGGACCTGGCTATCAGTTGTGGATGTTACTTGACTGAATTGTGGGTATTTTTTCATTTCTATGGTTGAGAGGCTCGACAGAGTTCGGTCTAACACAAATTCTTGGCTTATGTTTCTTCCTTCGAGCATGCTAACTACTGAGGACATCATAGGCCTATCTTCTGGCAATATATTTGTGCAGAAGAGAGCTACATTAATCACCACCATCACCTCTTCCTCATTGTATTCCTTTCCCAACCTTGGATCTACTAGCTCCATCAAATTCCCCTTCTCCTTTAACTCCAGAGCCTAAAGAAACAAAATAATACTCCCTCAGTTTCATTTATATTGACCATATTTCCGTTTTTAGTTGTCCCAATTTTTTCGGCGACTTAGGAAATCAATGCAATTAAATGAATTACTTTTCGATTATATCCCTAATTGAATGTCCAAAGTTCAATTTAAGGGATGCAAAAAATAAACAAAGCAATCATTATGATTTCTTAAACAAAGAGATTTTGAAAATTGACCAATATAAATGAGACAGAGAGTAATAATAATACTCATAATAGTAATTAGTATCTCAAAGGCCAAGAGTGCATAGCCAGGAAATAGGAGTTACCTTATCAAGAAGAATAAAACGATTTTGCTTCGTCCTGTCAACAGAGTTAGCCATGCCACTCACGATTTCCAATGCAACAACCCCATAACTATAGACATCTGCTTTATCAGTAAGGTAACCTCGCAATGCATATTCGGGCGCCATATATCCACTGAAATAATAACACCCATGAAAAAAGAAAAACTCCTTTACGATTTTCTGGTTGTAAAAACTTTCTACAATTACAGTTTGCAGAATTTTTACTTCATTTATGTAACCAAGGATCAGAACGTGCGGTAATGCTAACTCCAAGTGAAGTGGATGGAAGTATAAATGGCAATGAAAAAATTAAACCTTTGACAGGATTATAAATAGAATAGCTACTCACTAAGTTCCAGCTATTCGAGTGCTAATGTGGGTATTCTCCTCTTCATCAAGTTTGGCCAAACCAAAGTCAGAAATCTTGGGGGTCAGATTCTTATCAAGCAGCACATTGCTTGTCTTGATGTCTCTGTGAACAACCTTAATTCTTGATTCTTCATGAAGGTAAGTCAGGCCACTTGCAACACCAATGCAAATGTTGTACCTCGTTGGCCAATCCAATTGCAATTGGTATTCTTCGGGACCTCCATATAATGAAAAGCACATAAAATAAGAGTGAGCCAAACCATAACTCCTAATCCAAAGTCACCCATCGGAAAAGATTATATGCTAAAAAGGCAGTTTAGTAAATAATAAGGTCAAAGTTACCAAACAAGGCACGAGCAAGGCTGTTATTTTCCAAATATTCATACACGAGCAACAACTGATTTCCTTCGGTACAACATCCGTGCAGCTTCACAAGGTGCGGATGTTGCAGAGCAGAGATCATTCCTATTTCATTCACAAACTCACGATTTCCTTGCTTCGATTTTGAGGAAAGCTGCTTCACTGCAATTGTGGTGCCATCTGATAATAATCCCTTCATTAAAGACAAATATTAAGATCTAACTCATTAGAGGAATGTTGGCAATTATTCCATGTCTATAGCAAACAGCTGCATAATGAAATCTTTAGTTTACCTTGTAAACAGAACCAAAACCACCTGCCCCAATTATATTAGCTGCATCAAAATTGTTCGTTGCAGCTTTAATTTGGCTTAGAGCAAACGAGCCAGTGTTCAGGTCTGTAGCCTTCAGACCTGTCAAATTGCATTAGACAAACATGAAAATGGCACTTGAGAGTGAGAATTACGATATTCCCTTTGATATGATTGTCTTGAGGTCGATTGGTTCAGTTAATGAATACCTCGTTTTTTGTTAAATAGTAAGCCTGTCCAACAAAGGATTCCTAGAATCAGGACGATAGCAAATGCACCCCCAGCCACAGCCCCCACAATGGTGCCAACAGATACCCTCTTCCGTTTCTTCGGTGCAATTCCAATGTCTATTGGAGGATAAAAGTCTGAATGTACAAAGAAGACGAAAAATAACGATTAGATACAACAATTGAGGTGGAGAAATAAGCAAGCAGAATATTTTGACCTTGAGATGTACTTTGAATGTTCCACTTCATGTTTATAACACTAACATAATGTTTTTATAGATGTAACGATTTTATTGATGTTTTTAATTAGAGTGTAGCGAGTCCACTATCGATGCAACCAATATAATATCGCCAACTCATTTTGTGAATTTCTTTTGTGCCTCTAGCGTTGCTTTTAATATATTTGGACCAATGATTGTAAATGTTTATGGGTTAAGACTATTCGGGCCAATTAAGAGATAATATATTTGGGTTAGTATATATTAGTATGAGATGATTGATTGGGCCAATAGAAACGAAATAAGTTCGAAAATATTATCTGGGCTTGAGTTACATAGAGGCTAATTGGTAAATTGAAATTACTATAAATATTACCCTAAACCTAAGGCAGTCACAAAGAAAGGAATTGACTGCAAATAGAGGAGAAAAGAAAATAAAAGTGCAGAGACACTAAGATAAGTAATATGTTTATGGCAGGTATGGCCTAGGTGCAAGGTCAATTGTGGAGGAGAAAAGAAAATAAAAGTGCAGATTAAATTTGAGAATGGATTGTGCGGAATAATTATTTAGTTAAGGTTTAATTTCATTTTCGTACTTTATCTCGACTTTCACTTCAACCATTATGCTTTGTTTTTAGCATGAAAACCACAAAAGTTTTGAAAAACTATCCTTTTTAGCCACAAATTCGCAAATTAAGGCACAAATTAGCCAAGGAATAGACACGAATTAGTCACAAATTTGTGGCTAAAGTGATAGTTTCACAAACTTTTGTGATTTTCGTGCTAAAAACAAAGTATAGTGATTGAAATGAAAGTTGGAGTAAAGTACAGTGGTTGGAAATGAAATTAAACATTTAGTTAAAGATGATGGAATATTTGGTGATCCGGTTTCAGCAGTTTTGAGGTAAGGGATACTATATAGTATTGATTACGTGTCAGTTTAATCACGTGATTATTTATTTAATATCCCTACTATCGTTGTGCTCTATTTTATTGAAACGCATTTCAATTATTCAGTCAGATTTGATAACTGCTTTGCCATTGAAATTGCTTCGTAAAGTATTGATTATATTGAAAGCCTTTGAGTTTTAGTTCTAAAAACGAGATTTGTTATATGTAATACTTTTGATGTGGCTAATTATGTAACGGTCGCAGTGGAATTGGTTATTGTGTTTGTATTGGAACGGCTCCGTTGTTAGCGCCAAATATTGTGTTGGGTCGACACCATGGGTGAGCACCAACAAGTTTGATCAGTTATTGTTATGCTACTAGACTCGAACATAATTAGTGCATTGACCGTAAAGTATAATTAATTGATATCCAATTTTGATTGACTGACATTTGATTTATGAAATGGGTCTTATCGGCATGTCCATATTTTTAATTTAATGGACTGTGTTATTTGATAATTGTATTTCATTGGCTCCTGTGATACCGTGTACCCCTTTCTTAGTGGCCACCAAGCTCACCCCCTCCGATTTCAGTTTTGCAGTTGATTGTTAATCAAGATTTATTAAGATGACAAAGATGTGATTTGAGCAGTTTTAGAGCATTTGGGATTATTAATGTTTTTTGGTACCATGTTTTTTGAGACTTAAAGTTGTAATATTATTGTTTATGGATATTGAGCTCGGAGAAGTTTATAGATCTTTTGAGGTTGTTAGACAATATTTTGTAATATTTGGAGACTTTAAGTTGTAATATATTAATTTATATGAAATAATAAGCTATTGAAATTTCGGGTCGTTTCAAATGTAGCATTGCTCGAGATAAAACTGATAAATTAAGATATTTTGGCAATTCAATTTCTCTTAGAAAGACGTGTGGACTCTTTGAGCATAACACCATGAGTATTTTATGAGAGATAAAAGAAGCTTGGAGAAAGTTCACCACTTACTAGGATCAACAGAGATAGCTGAAATGAGAGGACCATAAACACCTCTGTTGGGAATAGACGTTGTCCCTTTTCCGGCCCAATAGAAGCGGATATCCAAGGTAGTACTAGTTACTGACGCATTATAAACTTTTACTATCTCTTTTCCAACTCCCCCTGCTTCATCCACAATATTGAAATCTTTTTGCACCAACACTCCCTGCAGCAATTAAAAACCAGATATGGTAAACTAATCAGATGCCAATAATGGTCTGAACTCTGTTCGAAAAACCAGTTTTTTCATAGTACAAGATGCTTTCATAAAGTTCAGAAACAAAGTTAATGGAAATATTCAATATTTCCATTAACTTTGTTTGTTAACAAATCTCCAATCGTGCTATGTTTTTGGCAGATCGACATGCATTACTCAAATTAATTTTTGAAAGCCCATAAACTCGGCCCGACGTTTATTGCCACCGAGGGGAATGTAGTACTTCCACAAGGCAGCCCTATATCATCCATGTTACTTCTGGGTGGGCCAAGCTGACTCAGGCAGTAGCGGAGAGCTAGAATTTTCTGTGAACGGAGGCAAAACATTGTAGTGCATTTTTTTTCTTACATTAACGGGGGATAGTTTGCATATATTGCACTAAATCTCCTATGTTAAAAGTAATTGGAAAAAAGTGTACAAGTAAAATTATTTTGTCACTATCGATTTTTAAAAGGGGGCAAAAAAATTGTAGTGCATTTTTTTTCTTACATTAACGAGGGAAAGTTTGCATATATAGCACTAAATCTCCTATGTTTAAAAATAACTGGAAAAAATTGTACTAGTATTTTTTTTAATTTTTTAAAACAAATGGGAGCAATTGCCCCCCCCCCCCTTTACCTATTGCCTAGCTCTGCCAGTGGACCCAGGTATTTAATGAGCCAGTACTTGGGCTATGCAGACCACGCTTTCGAGCTCGAGGCGTTTAGAGATAGCGACAAAGGGGGTCCACCACATAATGGTTTCAGAGCAGATATAAGCTGTCACCATTTACCGCTGAGCACCTACATGATCCATTGACTTTTGGGTAGATTCGTGTGTGGGCCTAGGTTTACTCAGATGCTTGCCGTCCAGTACGTGAGTCATGTGTAGCAGTCTAGCAGACCAGCGATTTAGGCATTGTTCTTTATGAATAGGCATCATTGTTATTTCAGATATTCCAACGTCATCCTTAGCTTTTGGTGGGTACAATACCCACTCAAATACTTGAGTTCAAAAAGGACTAAATGAGGAGTCTGCTATTGCTAGATCAACATCTTATGGTAGAGATAAGCAACATTACAATTAAGCAAAAAAAAATGGAGACTATATATAAAGTACAAATGTCAATATGGGGAAAAAGTAGCAAGTTTGACTTAGTTGTTAGAATACTGTGAATACCCACCTGGATGAAAATATCAAATATGCGTCTCCCAAGGCTGCTGTAGGTTTTGTCATCGGTGAAAATTATCTCGGCAAAGTGAAGCCTAACCGTGTAGTTTCCGTTTACCAGACAAAAGCCATAATAAGTTAGAGATAGGGGAGAAAGTCGTGCATCCCTGTACAAGTTGGAATTGATCATAGAAAGGTTTGAAGTACTGGTATAAATATAAGAGTCTTTTGCAAGGCCGTTGTCTATAAAGTGACCAGTGTTGCTAAATGCCCAATTCGTCCCGCTCTGAAAGAACTTTGTAGCCTCGCCTGATTCCATATCAGCTTCATAGGTTGTTTTTCCATCAACATATTGTCTTCCACCACAATTTACATGAAAAGATGACATTTCTGATACAAAACCTCCAGATAGATATGTTACAGAAAACAAATAAATGAAAATGAAAAGAATAGATGTCCAGTTCAAGCAACTCACCATTATTTCCTAAGAATTAAGTCAACAGAAGAAAGTTTAGATACAATTAAAACAGTTCCTACTTGATTTAACTTAATGTCATCCGGCAAGTGAAGTGAGCATAGTTTTAATGCTAGCCAAGTAAAATATTAGCCTTTAAATAAATAGATAGAATTAAACTTACTTGTAGGACAAACAGGGGTTGTCAAGCATGAAACAATTCCACTGGCACAACAATGTGAAAGGAAGAAAACTGAGTTCATATGAGGGGAGAAAAACCTCAAGGAAGAAAACAATGTCCTACACTGCATGTGAACTATAATTGATACTGCAATGGATATTCTTAAATAGAAACTTACGACGAGATGTTCTTTGAAAAGCTAGCAAACAAGTTTCTGCAGGAATCAACAGCAAGGCAAGGTTCAGATGGGATAGATAATATGTTACGAAAAATCGATAAATCATAAAAATTGCTTTAAGAAAGAGGGAATAATTTTACAGGTTGCGTGGTTGACAGCTTAACTCCCTCGAGCTTTCAAATGTAAAATTGTTATATGAAAGATCACTGCACAAAGAACACAAAATAAAAGTTAGAAAATGGTGTTTTCAGTAATATCCAAAGTACATACACACACATAGATATAGGATGGATGGATCGACTGACGGATGGATGGAATATTGTGCATGTGCTTCTGCCTTAGTATGCTGGGATTCTTTTAAACCTAAGATTGAGCTTGACAACATACTTAGACCCATACTTTAACCCAGGTTCATAGGTATCTATTGTATCATATTAGTTGTGTTTCGAGTACAGTGACAAACAAGTTGTAGATTTAACCTATGATGCTCGGACTCGGGTATGAGTGTCTGACATGGGTACGGATCCGAGTGAATGATCCTCCAAAATATTAAGATTTGACACCAAATGTAGTTTAAAATAGCTACACCCATAAACACACCCACACCATATTTAAAACCTAGAGAAAAAGACTAAGACAACATTCCATAGTATTTTACATCACTCATACTATGAATGTCGTTGAGAAACTTACATGTAGTTTCCTTCCTTCAGCATCCAATCAGGCACAGATCCCGTAAGCAAATTTCCAGTAAGATAGCTTAAGAAAACCAATATCAAAAATAAGTATGCATTGGCTTATTTTGTTCAATCAAGTAACACCATTAGGATGCCAACTGCACAATGATGGCGTATTCATATCAGAATCTCAATATCATAGATGGCAATTAGGCCCTTCT
The DNA here is from genome assembly GCA_022495995.1 of Adenophora triphylla var. japonica. Lineage (NCBI taxonomy): Eukaryota > Viridiplantae > Streptophyta > Magnoliopsida > Asterales > Campanulaceae > Adenophora > Adenophora triphylla. The sequence goes on along the minus strand of JAFEMH010001934.1, from coordinate 254,029 downwards.
GTCTTTTCACTCTTTTTCATAAAAAACCTTAATCTATGTGTTGACTTGTTAGCGACCTTTTGGACTTGTTCTAGAGTCTTCTCTATATGTTGGAGTGCAAGTAAAGAGTCATTCATATAAAAAAGAACTCTAGGTAAACTTTTCTTCTTTCCATTTTTTAAATACCCATACTTGATTTCTTGCTTTAGACACCACATATTACACTCTTCTCTATCCGAAATTCTGCTACAACACAAAATATCCATAATTCTTAGCGAAGCTATGTCGAATTGTAGACACGTTCTAATCAAGTCCTACGGATCCTAAAAAAATCTAGGTAAACTTTTCTTTTTTCCATTGTTTAAATTCCCATACTTGATTTCTTGCTTTAAACTTAATCTTGTAAACCTCTTATAAACGCGGTTGTAAACAATAATAGGGTTAGGAATGGATTATCTTTATAAATGAATAACTCCAATCCAACAACCCGGCATTCCAAAATCTTGTTAGTTTCTATATGTTTTCATGATCTTCAAACCACCATAGCAAGACCAATAATTTTGATTGGGTAAGGTAGACACCTAACACCTTCACATCTCATACTCAACCCCCAAACCCATTAAATTAGGTTTTCTCGTGTTGACTTTAGAATAGAACGTAGGTGTAACTCATTGCTTTTTAGGATACTCACACGCACAAGTGTCTTCCTAAGACTTTATTATCTTTAGTTAACTCATCATATAGTATAGGCCTATCAAACTTTTGACCCATTGTACAATCAAACTTTTGACCCATTGTACATTGATGAAGGCTCCAGATTTAACCATCCTTGTTTTTTAGCAGTTTTAACCACTCTACATACGCGTTCTCCCCAAAAAATGCTAAAAATTTGCACTTATTTTGAGTTTTTTTTTTTTTTGGGAAATGAGTGTGTATCTAAAGTAGAGTGGTTAAAACTACTAGGAAAAAAAAACAAGCATGGTTAAAACCGGAGCTTCACTATAGTACGGTAGGTTAAAATGTTGATAGGCCTATATAATAATATCTTATCCATAGTTGCGAAAGGCTAGCGCCTCTCTCGCCCACCTCGCCTTTTTGGCGCCTTTATTAGTTGACCGCCTTTTGATTTTGTTGCGGGCTGTTGTGTACCTTTTAGGCCGGACAAGGTCTTTCTTGGTTACGGCGAGAGGCGTGAAGAGTCCGCATTTGTCGAAAGGAATAATAGGCGTATGTGTAGTGTTAAACTAGGTCATACAGAATGAACTCGATCTGCTTGTTTTAAGCTACTTGTTTGGTCCTTGATTAGACATTACTAATAATTGCGTAACCCATTCTGTGGGTCAGCAAAAAGATTGCATCCAGATCACTGCAAACTAGCATTGTACTTTAGGTACCCAAAAAAGATTGAGTTATGGAATGTTTACATTTTTCTGGTGAGTTGTAACTCATTAAAACTGCTGGGAATTGGTCCACTTATTTTGTTAAAGCTGAGATCTCTGCAAAAGAAAACAGGTATAGTGATGGTTCCAGAATAGCTTTAATAATAGCAGTACCTCAGATAATAAGGATAGCACTACAAAGATGCTATTTGCTAACAATAGAAATGAATAATCTGCCATTAACGTGTGCCAACCATGAACAAATAAGGATACCCTCAAGGCTAAAATATTCAGACATATCATCATTCAATTAAATACAGTGAATATAAATTGCTTTTAGCAGTAAAGTGGGCATGCTCTTTCCATCAGAATGTAATATGCTGAAGATTATTTTACAACAAACATTTTAAATGATCGGTTTTTCTAACGTGTGCCAACCAATGTATTTATATGCTTCTATAAATATGTAATTTTACACACACACACACACACACACACACACACACACACATATATATATATATATATATATATATATATATTATAATTATGCAAATGAATAGGTTAAAGTTTATTTATGGAAATGAATAAGTTAAAGTAAGTTTAATAAATACATTGGTTTCCTTATTTAACAAGCTTAACGTGTGCCCTTAGGGCACACATTAGAAAACCCATTAAACGATTAATATGTCCTGTCCTTATACGAGTATAAAAGCACACAAGAAAGGGCTTAAGCTAAGGCTCCAAATTTCAAATTATAATATACGGTAGATTAAAAAACTCATTATGTTAAGCTGTGCAAAGGCTAGCCCTTTTACCTGTACATAACATAAAAAATACAGGCCATTTGCAGTATAATGTTGTAAAAGTCTTTTGAAATGTAAAAATGGAGGATGAGGAGAATGAAAGATTATAAGTACGAACAAGAGTTTAAGATCGGTTGTCCCAAGAGGTCCTGGTAGATGTCCAATAAGATTGCAGCTCCTCAATACCCTGCATAAGAGAACTAGATTGAATGCTCAAAAGGCACCGTAGATAATACTTCCCTCCGTCCCATTCAGATGTTCCCATTTGCCATTTTTGTTTGTCCAAAAAGCTACTCATTTCCAAAATAATTAGGTTAAAATCATTGAACTTCCAACATTGCCAACCAATGAAGAAGTGGAAAAGAGAGGAGAGGATGAGAGCCAACCAAGGAAATAGAGGGAGTAATGGAGTAACAAGTAAACCTCATTAAGGTTATTGATGAAAATGAAAATAGGTTGTTAAAATATTTGAATAGTCAAATGGGACTATCATTATGGGACGGAGGGAGTATATAATAAAGAGTAAAAAAGAATAAAGAGTGGTAGAAGAATTCAGCTCACAGTTTTTTTAGTTTTTTCATATTTTGAAAGGGTGGAATAGTTGCATCGGGTCCATTTAAGTCGCTGATTCTCCTGCATCTCCCGATTCAATCAACAACAATTCAAAACTGATATGTATGCAAATTAAAAGAAAAGGGGTATAATATGTCTAGAGGTATTACTGACAGGTCTGTTAAATTTGTCAGGAGCGCAATGCCAGAAGGTATTGGCCCGTCCAAACCACTACCCTGAATACACCTGTAATTAAAAAAATCTAAATTTAATCAAAAGTAACATATATAAGGATATCAAAAAACAAAATGCAGGTTAAGGTTAAGGTCTCACAATATCTCAAGATTGGTCCATCCCTCAATGAATTCAGGTATCTTTCCGGTTAAGAGGTTATCAGCAATTCGGCTATATAACAACAACTGTCTCATCAGTAAGTTTCAAATAGAAAATACTCTCTGCGACAAAAATAGTCATGCTTCCCTTTTCAGTTTGACCCAGAAAAAAGTCCATTTCTAAACATTCGAAATACAAAACTTCAGATTTCTTTCAGTATTTCAGTAACTGCATTAATTTAAATAAGAAATATGAAGGAACAAAAGTATGATGCTAAACTTTTTGAGTTTTAGGCCTATCTTTTTAGGACGGTGGAGAGCATTTAAGGGTGAATCAAAGCCATTATAAGGACTTACAACTCCAGCAACGTGGTCAACCTTGAGAGTGTTTCAGGCAACTCCCCAGTAAAATTGTTGGAGTTTAGAAACCTAAATTCAAAATAAAATAAAATGAAAACCTAAAAAATGTGTACCAAAAGTAAAGGGAATAAGCAAATAAAGCAGAGGAGAAAAGTTGCAGAAATTAACAAAATAAAACGGTGTTTCTTACAATCTTTGTATGGAGGAGAGATTCCCAAGCTCGGGAGGAATTGGTCCAGAAAGCCAATTGTGTTCTAGGGTTCTAAACCAATAAAATCAAAAAAACCACGAACAAGCAACTAATTAACTACTCATGGGTAAAATTAAAGGAAAATAATGGTGTAGAAGAAGAATTTTTTTTACAGATTTTTGAGGGTAGAGATGCTTCCAAATTCTTTGGGGATTGAGCCGGTGACGCGATTTCCGAGCAGCGATCTGCAGTATCAGCGCCATTTTTGGAGAATGATTAGAGCAGTCGACTGCTTAGAGTTCGAGATGATGCGATTGCAGTTGCAGCTGTGTGTGTGTGTGTGAGAGAGAGAGAGATGTAAGAGTTGGGCACATACATGTTTACAAGGGGGAGAGAAGCCCATTCTGGAGGAATTGTGCCGTTGAGATAATTGCGGTTGAGGTAGCTGCATGGAATGAAAATGAAGAGCTGTTATTTCCACTCCTTGTGAGTTCACTTTATTTTTACTCACTCACTCCGTCACTAAATAAATTTTCTAATTTTTTTTTGTTATCGTGAATATATTTTACACAATAATTTTAATTTTAGTTTAATTTAATTATTCTATTATTAAGCATCTAAAAATGGTTATCTACTCTAAAAAAAATCCCTCCGAAATACTATGATTACATCATCAATTGTATATTTAATTAATCTAATTTATATACTCCCTCCCTGCAATTCAAAATAATTTTCACTTTTGAATAAAATGTTTGATATAAAATAATTATCGCTTTGAGAAAATTACGCCATAATCCCTCAATAATATCTAATTTACATCCTAAGACACTCTATTTCTTAATTTACATCCTAATCTTACAAAATATTTTCTTTTACCGTATAATCCTTTTCCTGTTTTAAATGTTTTAAAAATGAGAAAATACCAAATAATAATAGTACCTCCTCACCCCCTCACAAACAGTCAAACACAACTCTCTCTCTCTCACACACTTTCTCTCTCTAAATTTCTCCCTCCACTCAATCTCTCCGATCACCCTCCCTTCCGGCGAACTCCATCTCTCCCGTCATCATAATTCCGGCGAACCCCTCTCCTCCTCCACTTCCGGCGAACGTCACCCCCACCTCCGGTGATCTATTAATCCGACGACCGTCCATATCTTCTACTCTGGAAACCTGTTACTCCGGCGACCTCACCACACCGGCCAGATCTGCAACTCCAGAGACGATCTACCTCTTTTCCACCGCCGTTTCCTCTATCTCCTTGTGATATTCCAGCAGCAACTATCCTATTGCAAGGACATCGTTGCCGATTTGCTCTAAGCCCTCCATCTCCGGCGTCTCCATCAACATCATCTCCGGTCGTCCTATTCTGGCAACTTCTTCATATCTTGGGCCTCCTCTGTAAGTTTTCCCTCATCGGAATCTAAGTCGAAAACTGAACACCGGAATCTGAGTTTGGCCTTGCGTGAATTGAACATCACTGAAGCTGTGGATTTTTTAGTCACTTTTTGGTGTTGGATTTTTTATCCAACGAGATATGAAGATAAAGTGCTAGAGTCCTTTTCATTTCTTTTCTTTTGTAAGAGTCACATAATTTAATTAATAATCTCCACACTTACTTGTTCTTTTTACATAATTATAATTTTATGTTTATGCTATTTCTTTTTCTTTCGTTTAAGTAATTATCTGACAAAAATATCGTTGAACAAATTATTTTCATTTTTTATTTATAGTTTATTATATTATTGCAAAACTAAATTTTTGAAATTGAATAGAAAGAGTGAGAACTTACTGATAAATTAAGTTATTAATTGTTTGGTTGCCGGAGTTGGTGTTCGCCGGATTTAATCGTGTTCTTAGTATTTTAGTTGACAACTGAGAACTTATTATAAGTTCTCAGTTGTTTGGTCGCCGGAGTTGATCGTGTATTTAGTAGTTTAGTTGACAACTGAGAACTTACTGATAAGTTCTCAGTTGTTTGGTCGCCATTGTTGGTGATCGTTGGAGTTGATCGTGTTCTTAGTAGAGACAACTGAGAACTTACTGATAAGTTAAGTTTTTAGTTGTTTGGTCGCCGAAGTTGGTGGTCGTCGAAGTTAATCGTATTATTAGTAGTTTAGTTGATAACTGAGAACTTACTGATAAGTTAAGTTCTCAGTTGTTTGGTCGCCGGAGTTGGTGGTCGTCGGAGTTGATTGTGTTCTTAGTAGTTTAGTTGACATCTGAGAACTTACTGATATGTTAAGTTCTCAGTTGTTTGATCACCGGAGTTGGTAATCGCCGGGAAGGTCGCCGGAGTTGATCGTGTTCTTAGTATAGTAGTTAAGTTGACAACTGAGAACTTACTGATAAGTTAAGTTCTCAGTTGTTTGGTCGCTGAAGAGGTCGTCGGAGTTGGTGGTCGCCGGAGTTGGTAGTCGCCGGAGTTAATTGTGTTCTTAGTAGTTTAGTTGACAACTGAGAACTTACTGATAAGTTAAGTTCTCAGTTGTTTGGTCGCCGGAGTTGGTGGTCGCCGGAGTTGGTAGTCGCCGGAGTTAATTGTGTTCTTAGTAGTTTAGTTGACAACTGAGAACTTACTGATAAGTTAAGTTCTCAATTGTTTGGTCGCCGGAGAGGTCGCCGGAGTTGGTGGTCGCTGGAGTTGGTAGTCGCCGGAGTTAATTGTGTTCTTAGTGGTTTAGTTGACAACTGAGAACTTACTGATAAGTTAAGTTCTCAGTTGTTTGGTCGCCGGAGAGATTGCCGGAGTTGGTGGTTGGTAGTCGCCGGAGTTAATTGTGTTCTTAGTAGTTTAGTTGACAACTGAGAACTTACTGATAAGTTAAGTTCTCAGTTGTTTGGTCGCCGGAGAGGTCGCCGGAGTTGGTAGTCGCCGGAGTTAATTGTGTTCTTAGTAGTTTAGTTGACAACTGAGAACTTGCTGATAAGTTAAGTTCTCATTTGTTTTGTTGCTCGGGAGAGGTCGCGGAGTTGGTGGTCGCCGGAGTTGGTAGTCGTCGGAGTTAATTGTGTTCTTAGTAGTTTAGTTGACAGGCGAAAACTTGCGATAAGTTAAGTTCTCGGTTGTTTGGTCGGAGAAGGTCGCGGCGCAAAAAAAAAAAAAAAAGTCGCCGGAGTTGGTTGCCGGAGTTGATGGTTGCTGGAAGTGTTGACCGGAGAAGATGGGGAGGGAGTGACCTAAGGTGAGGGTGGTTGGAGAGAAATTAAATTGTTAAAGAGAGTGAATTTAGTGAAATGATAGGAGGGTGAACTTATTAAAATGTTGGGAGGGTGTAGTTATTAAGCTAGGGACTAAATGGTTAAGCAAATTATAAATTGTCCTAGAAAGTAGTATTGTTTCTTTAGAGGGATTATTTGGTAAATGCCTCTATCGCTTTTAAGGTCAAATGCATTCAGATTCCTATTTTTTCTCCGCATAGAAACTTGTTAGGGTTAAAAGCATTAAGATCCTTATTTTATCTCTGCATTGAAATTTGTTTTGATTTTTTAATTAAGTTGTTGTGTGAAATAATGTAAGAGAGTGAAACATAAAATAAGGGGAAATCTTAATACTTTTATAATTAAGTTGGGGTATTTTGACCTGGAGAAGTATAACAATGATTTATTAAAATTAATTAAGAAAATAAATATACACCCAAAATCCAGATTTCGAGCTAACTACGTCATAAATACTTGGATGATTTTTAAAAGAGTCAAGGACTCTTAAACCCATAATTCAAATTAATAAGCCATTTTAACCCATTTGAGATGAAAATCCCACTAAACCCCAACCTTAACGGACATAAGCGCTGTTAATTTTCCGTTATCAAAAAAATCAAAACAATCTCCGTCCTCCTCACTCATCTTCTTCTTCGTCTCTTCACACGATTGATGCCTTTAACCCGACCCGTATCACCAACCGCCCCAACTCCAACCCGACTTCCTTTTCCACCCAGTTCATCTTCTCCGTTTTACCGGAGATCTCCTCCAGTCCCGGCTTCGGTATTGCGTTCGTTCTCTCCAATTCCACCGAACCCTACAACTCCCCCCCCCGGCCAGTACTTCGGCGTCTTTCCTTACAGCGCCGCCCATACCGCCGCCCCACTTATTGCCGTTGAATTTGACACCGGGATTAATAATGAACTTAGCGATCCGGATGGAAACCACGTCGGTATCGACCTCAACAATATTGTTTCCGAGGAAACCCAAACGGCTGGTTACTACAATTCCAGTAATGGATTGAATTTGTGCCAGTCAATCGAAGCTATTGAAGCCTAATTTAGGTCTCTTTAAAGACATTGATAACCTTCATTGAAACTCTGTGTCAATATTTGTGTGTAGTTTGATGAGGAGAAAACGGGGCGGCTAGGGCGATTTACAGATCCTATAGCACTTGCTATAGGACCATTCAAATGAGTAAGTCTTTTTTTATTTGGGCACATAATAGATTTTGTCAATTATTGTAGATTTCAATTTAGTTATGAAATAAGCTATCAGATTTGTTAGTGGGGATTGAAACTAGTACCAAGTATCAAAACAAATCATTTAACTAATGCAGTTAGCATGCTTTACTGAAAAGCTTGAAAATGCAAAGAGGAGAAATTTTATGAAACTGAGGGCATTGTTCATAGCATCTCAGAGCTGTGAATGCTTAGAGATTCGAGAATAAATGTCAGTAAGTTTAGTTTATCTATTCATCAATGTTTTTTACGCATATGTGCTAATTGTTTGAAATTTCCTTGATATATTTATATATTTGTTTACATCTCTTCATTAAAACTTCAAAGCACTTGGATTCTGATGACTATATTATGTTTTCAGGTCCTATAGCAACTGATATAGGACTTGGATTCTGATGACTTATAGCTATCCAAATTAAACATTTATTAGTGCTGACATTTGTTATAAGACCTTTGAATGGTCCTATAGCACTTGCTATAGGACCATTCAAATGACTTATAGCTATCTATATTATGTTTTCAGGTCCTATAGCAACTGATATAGGACGATTCAAATGACTTATAGATATCTATTTTATGTTGTCAGGTCCTATAGCACTTGCTATATGACCATTCAAAGGTCTTATAACAAACGTATGGGGTGTTGTTAGTTCTTATAGTACATGTATAAGAAATTTTTAGGTCCTATAATACTTGCTATAGGACCATTCAAAAGCTTTATAGCTGTGTATATCATGTTACCAGGTCATATACCATTTGCTATATGACCTTTCAAAGGCATTATAGCTTTGTATATGATGGTGCCAGGTCCTATACCAACTGCTTTAGGACCATTCAAATGTATTATGACTGTGTATATCATGTTACCAGGTCCTATAATACTTCCTTTAGGACCTTTCAAAGGCTTTATAGCTTTGTATATAATGGTGCCAGGTCTTATACCAATTGCTAAAGGACCACTCAAATTTCTTTTTTAATTGTATGAAGTCTGATACCTGGTGTTTGATTTCACATATAATAATTGATTCCTTTTTTTCAATTTCAGTTTGATCATGTCAAGGCACTGTACAAAGGGATAGAGGAGACTCAAAAGGACGTGGCAAATTTCATAGAGTTAAAACGCGGAGAAATTCCACAACAGTGATATGATAGTTTGGATTGTGGAATAATCGTCCTAATGGAAGCAGATGAGATGTTTGATAAAGGAGTATTAGCAAGACATATGAAGACGATGCTGTCTCGACGTATAGGGGGAAAATGATATATGACATTTTAGCAAGTCCACATTGTCCTCATCATTCATAAATTAAACATCTTAGTTTTTTTTTGATGGAATGATAAAAATTGGTTGTTGTTGAACAGTTTGCTTGTATATTTGTTAAATGTTGGTTAAATATAATTCAAATATTTTTAAGGTCTCATATTGGGTTTTTTGTATGTGGTAGACGAAATCCACCTATACCAACTGCTATAGGACCATTCAAAGGTCTTATAACTTCGTATATGATGTTGTTAAGTCCTATATCAGTTGCTATAGGACCATTCAAAGGTCTTAATGCGTTGGTATAAGATTGTGTGATGTCCTATACTACTTGCTATATGACCAATTAAAGGACTAATAGCTATGTATATGATGTTAGCAGGTCCTATACCAATTAGTATAGGACCAATTAAAGGGCTAATAGTTATGTATATGAAGTTGGCAGGTCCTATATCAATTGCTATAGGATCAATTAAAGGGCTTATAGAGTTATGTATGATGTTAGCAGGTCCTATATTAATTGCTATAGGATCAATTAAAGAGCTTGCATCTAAGCCCCAAGTAAATTTTTATTTTTTACCCATTTAAATAATCAATATTGATTTTTGGAATCTTTGCCTGGGACATAACTAAGGATTACTATGATGTGACGAACAAATTCATAACCAATCAGAAATTTCGTTTCTCGATAGTACAATTTCACGCTAATCAGATCAAAATACAAATCCAGAAACTTCTTCAACCTCTTCCTTGGTCAATGGATGGAACGCAATTTCTTGATCAATTTGAAGAACTCCTCTATTCTTACGTATTTGTTGATGAAAAGAATTGTCCACTTTGAAAATGCTCGATATATTCAGGTCGAGATTTGCAGTTCCGTCAACCTTTGAATGTTGAGGACATCTCTTCCTTAAGTCGGCCAGGAGATGAACATCCATGCTCGGATCAGGCTTTCCCGTGTTCTTGAACATCCATGGTCGGTTGAATGATAGTTAACGTCGTCTGTATCTCAATTTGGCCGTCTTAGCATAATGAGGTTTAAAGGAATTTTAATTTGGGATAATAAAGGAGGTAGTCTTTTTTTATTTGGGCTGGGTTTTGATGGGATAAGGTATGGGATTTGTGGTTAAAAAGGAATTTTTCCTTTTTAAAACATGCTCGTGTGATAAATGGTGCAAAAACATAAACATGATGATGTGGAAAGTGGTGCAATACATTTACATCTTCATTTACTTTTATAAATCTTTTTTTTTTTTTAAATTACACATTTATATCCTGTAGTAATTAATATACATAACATATTTATAACATTTAAAAATTAATACAATATGAAAGAATAGTACTCTCTCCATCCCTAAAAGATTGTTATGTTGTACATTTTGCAATTATTAAGGAAGAGCTTCACCTTCTTGTACCTTAGTAGATTTGCACTAACATTTATGCCTAAGTTTAGAAATGGGACATACTTTTTGGGACAAGCCAAAATGACAAATGGGACAATCTTTTGGGACGGAGAGGGAGTATGTATTAACCATACCAAATATTTATTCCATTCATTCCTAAATATTCGTTGTCAAACTAAAATAAAATAATTAATTCTTATTCCTCCTTCATAAAATGGGTATTAATTTCAAATTTAAGAAATTTTGATATTTTGATATTTATATACTGTACATTTTTATTTATAAAATTGGCCATTCATTTAAGCATGAGTAGGACCTTTTAAATATCTTAGTGTTTATAAAAGCCATTCAAATTGATTTTTTATGATGTGATGTTATAATTTTTTATACATTATTACACGATTTAACAATATTAAATTTAATAATTTGTTTAGTAATTTGTTTTTTAGTTTTATAATGAATGTTAAAAAATAATTTTTTTATTTAATTTCTTAATAGTAGGTTTAATAAATTTATAAAATAATCTCATAGAGATAGTCTCACCTTTTTATATAGTTGGCTGAATTTTGAATGACAATTTTATGTTAATTTATTTATTCTAATGTTAATCTAAAAGTTATTATTGATAGGAAAAATTTCTTTTTAACCACAATGACCAGATCTTATCCCCTAAAAACCCAGCTCAAATAAAAAAAGACTAACTCCTTTGTTATTCCAAATTAAAATCCCTTTAAACCCCATTATACCGTGAACGGCCAAAATGAAGTTAGCACGCCGTTAACTTCCGTCCGACGTTCTTTGCGGAATTGAAAAATTGAATCCAAAATTGAAGAATGGTGAAGATGGAAACATTCCCATGTCGGTGGTGGCGAAGCGGTAGAGCAAAACTACTCCGATTTTCTAGTTCTTTTCACAAAAGGGTCTCTCAATCTCAATTAGACGAAGAATCTCTTTGTTTGTGGCCCTAGATCTTGACCAATATACATTTGCCTGTCCGTCTCCTCCGGCGGCCGGTGGATTTTCGGGACCAAGAGTCCAACGCCGTGCTTATTATCTCTTCGACAATTGAAGTTTCTGGTAAGTCTTTTTACATTCTGGTTTTTATTGGCTTTGAATCTTCTTTATTAATTGATTGAGATGATTGTTTTTATATGGTATAAATTGATATTTTTTGTATATAGCGTAAATAACATTTTCTTGACGTGGGTTTTATTTAATTTACTGTGTCTTCTTTTTTGTATTATAATTCGTCTGCAATTTTGGTATTTTCTTCTTGCTGCAAAGTTGAGGGAACTGATTTTTTTTTTCAAACTTTGAGTTGTTTAACTGTTTTAGGCATGTGTTTTCATGGAGTAATTTTAGTGGGAGGTTGAATTACCAACAGACCTTAACATTTCGAGAAGAAGTGTTTGAAAAGTGAGAGAAATCTGAGCTTTCTCATGCCAGAACATCTTAAACAGGTGCATTGTAATATAGGGTTTTTGACTATCCAAAGTCAAACATGTTGTTTGAATTTCTCATTCTTTTGCAAAAGAGTTTCTTTGTTTTCCAGGGCCCCTTTTTTCTGCCAAGCTTAGCGATTCCTTCTCCAAATATGCATCTTTGAATGACACACGCAAGCTGTTCGACGAAACTCCCCCACCAACTATTTACATCTGGAAATTCTGATCCTGAACTATGCGCGAGGTGGCAATTGCAGCACAAGTCAAGGGTGCAATGAGGCAGCAGTGTGTTCCCCATATTGTTAGGGCGTGGTACGACATTGTTGCTATGTATAGAAATTCTGATCCTGAACTATGCGCGAGTGTTTTAGAATGTATGAAGAGATATATTTCTTGGATTGAAATTGTTTATGTTGTTTTTGATGGTATAAGAACAGGTGTTATTATTCTTACAATTTGTGTATGACTAATAATAGGTCTTATACCTGTTACTATGAGACCTCTTATTAGTGTTTTAACATTTTATTGTTGGTCCTATACCAGTTGCTATAGGATCAATTAAAGGGCTTATATCTTTGTATATGATGTTGCCAGGTCCTATACCAGTTGCTATAGGACCAATTAAAGGGCTTATATCTTTGTATATGATATTGACAGGTCCTATACCAATTGCTATAGGACCATTCAAAGGTCTTATTGCTTTGTATATGATGTTGCCAGGTCCTATACCAGTTGTTATAGGACCAATTAAAGGGCTTATAGCTTTGTATACTATATTGACAGGTCATATACCAATTGCTATAGGACCATTCAAAGGTCTTATAGCTTTGTATATGATATTGACAGATCCTACAACAATTGCTATAGGATCAATTAAAGGGGTTATAACTTTGTATATGATGTTGCCAGGTCCTATATCAGTTGCTATAGGACCATTCAAAGTTCTTATTGCTTTGTATATGATGTGGCCAGGTCCTATACCAGTTGCTATAGGACCTCACACAATCTTATACCAACACGTTAAGACCTTTGAATGGTCCTATAGCAACTGGTATAGGACTTAACAACATCATATACGAAGCTATAAGACCTTTGAATGGTCCTATATCAAGTGATATAGGACCTCAAAAAATCATATACCTATGCGATAAGACATTGAATGGTCATATAGCAACTGATATAGGACATGACAACACTATGAATGGTCCTATAGCAACTGGTATAGGACATGATATCAGTTGCTATAGGACCATTCAAAAACAAAAATAAAACATAAGCCACAAACAAGGACAGTTCATATATACATGATTTTATATAATTTAGTGCAAATTAGTACATCCCCTTTATAAAATCATAGGCAAAACAAGTGGACATACAATGCAATGCATAATAGAGCAGGTCCTATATCACTTGCTATAGGACCATTAAAAGGTCTTAAAGCTTTTGTATATGATGTTGCCAAGTTCTATAGCACTTGTTATAGGACCATTTAAAGTTCTTTTTAGCTGTGTATTTGATGTTTCCAGGTCCTATACCACTTGCTATAGGATCATTCAAAGGTCTTACAGCTTTGTATATTATGTTGCCAGGTCCTATATTCATTTCCTATGGCAAGGGATATAGGACGTGGAACAGGTCCTTTTCCACAAACGAGATGAATCAAGTAACCTCAAAAAAAAAAAAAATTAGATATGATACCTTACATAAACACAAAGAATTTTTTTTATCCCCTTTTCAACCTTAATTCTTGCCATTAAGGACATAAATGTCCAAGAAAATATCTGGAAGACCTTTGAACAATTCAAATTTCAAAAACCCCTTCTTCAAACCCTAACAATGGTGGAAAGAAAATGATTGCAGGCTCAGAATTAAAAATCGAAGGGGATCTGATAAATATTACTCCCTCTGTTCTAAAATACTTTGACAATCACCACCACCATTTAATCCACCTCCAAGCCACCGTCGCCTGCCATGGCGAATGTTAGATCTTCAAGCCACCGCCGCATCGGGCGGGGCAGGTACGTGAGTTGTGGTCGTTGTTGCTACAATGAGAGCACCGGCGAGTCATGGCCTCGACTTGACTCTCTTTTCCGTCGATTAACTCAGTCAATTTCAGGAAATTGGGTTCAGACTTGTGAGGAGTGTTCGTATCTGAGAATGAAAGGAAGGACGGAGAGACGAGCGATGGAGTACGGCTGAGATTGGTGGAGACAACACGGTGACGACGAATGGAGGAACATTAACAGCGCTTATGGTCCGTTAAAGGTTGGGATTTAGTGGAATTTTTATCTCAAATGGGTTAAAATGACTTATTAATCTGGATTATGGGTTTAAGAGTCCTTGACTCTTATTGATAGTAGTTTTAATGTCGTACCTATAACAAATTTTAGAATTTCATTTGAATAATAAATTAACATAAAATTTTTGGTCAAAATTCAATTTAAATTATCAAAAAAAATGAGGCTAATTTTATGGAACAAAAGGGTTATAGCTATGTAGTGGTTATGTGGTTAGGTGTATTCTAAGGATATTCGAAGAGACTTGCAAATACAAATCTATATATAATATTAAAGCAGAAGATTTTCCAAGCACCACATTGCGCCACGTGTCAAATCCTTATTCGCCAACATTTTGCATTTTAGTCCTTAAAATTCTTCTATTTAGGCCAATTTTTTGCATTTTCGTCCTTGAAAAAGTCTTTAATTTTATCCAATTTTTTGCCTTTTGTACCCTAAAAAGAATTACTGCCCGTTCACATTTTAAACTCTCTCATAATTCAACATTCTCAACAGACAATGGTTCGTCTCCTATCCCAAACCTTAATTCGAACCTCATCTTCTTCATACCAATCTCTACTCCATGGAAAGTCACCGCCTTTAGTCTGCCTGATGCAACACCACCGCTCAAATCAATCGGGATAGGCTCAATTGATCCAGGCCTCGAATATGACGGCGATGCGGAGGTATTGGTTGCAGTGTTCTTTGATTTGTTATATAGTTGATGATTCTCTCTTGCCGCCTTCTTGATTGTTAATCCTGAGCCTGGGTGTTGTGATTCTTGGTGGGTAATTGTTTTCTTTGGTAAATTCGAAGAGAAAGAGAGAGAGAAGTTGGGATTTGGGGGAAAGCATTATAGGGGAAGAAGAGAAAGAGAAAGGGGAAAAGGGATTGTGGTGGTGTTCGCATGGATGTCAAGTCCAGATAAACATGTCAAGAGACCTCTACTCTTCTCTTGGATGGAATTCCCTTATTTGCCATTTCCAATTCCTCAATCTGTAAGTTATCCTCCTAATTTATTTGTGTTTTTTTTGCCTCATAATGCTCTTTGAATTTTGATATATTTCTAATGTTGTGTTTATCTTGATTACAATCTTCTGGGTTTTAGAGTTTTACCAAGTTTTGCTTGAATTGTTTGTTGTTTGAGATTTCCAATCGTGATTTCTTTTGTTGTTGAGATTTTTGGATTAGTTATGGATATATATGGGTTTGGATTATCTTATTTGACTGGATTTACTGGTCTAAAAAAATTGAACGATTGGATGCTGTAGCGTTGAGATTGAACTGGGAATATAGTAGTTTTTTTTTTTTTTGGCACAATCCATTATTAGAAATTAGCACAATCCATTATAGAATAAAAAAAAAAAAGAATGAAAGGATTGATTCTGTTACGTGCTATATTCAAATTCAAGGTTTTATTTCTGCTGGATTCATTTTACTCTTGGAAAGCTGATTCATATTGATTGATTTAAGAGTGTTCTTGCAAGTGGTTTTTAACCATAAAGTAAGTTTTTCTTCTCAATTATCTTAGGAAAATGTACATATTGTCACAGATAGGCTATGTGTGCATGTCCCACTTTACTGTTATGACTCAAGCTCATGACACATTTATATCATCTTCAGAAACCTTGAATTATATCGTTTTATATGTCTAGGCCATGACCAAGGCCATGCCAATCGCGATAACATTGTTGATGATGGGACAAATACTAGCAACAATATCCAGTGACTACCAATGGACTGATAAATGCTACAGTTCCTGCTAACAAAGGAATAGATGATCTACAGTCAGTGTCTTCTAAGGTTACTGTTGGCCATGCTTCTGTTTCTCCTGTACCTGCATCTTATATCCCTAAGCCTGTGTTTACTAGCGGTCCCATTGCACCAGCTCCTTCAGAAAAGAAGTTGAAGACGTTGGAGGTTCTGAAGGAGGAAATCAGAAAGAAGTAGCAAATGCTTGACCGTAAACGAAATGACTTCCTGGCTTCAATTGGACAAACTTCTAAACAGAAATACACCATTTTGCCGAACTTAAAATTTTCCTTTTTAGTTTTTGTCTTGAGCTATTTGCCATTCTGATCCCTCCTTTTACTAACTGCATGAATCTATAAATATTATATAGGAGAGTCTTTTGCCATTCTCAAGTTTAAGCCACGTGGAATTCCATGTCATCATTTCATCGTTTCATTGGCTGCTGCTCCATTATTTTTCAAGGCGGCTGATGCTTAAGGTGACGTGGAAAGTTATTTGAATGAGAATTTTGGGGGAGTTTCGAAGCATTCATCGGAGGAGGTGTTGCAGAAATGGAGGAATCTGTGTGGCGTTGTGAAGAACCCCAAGCGCCGGTTCCGTTTCACTGCCAATTTGTCCAAGCGCTATGAGGCTGCTGCAATGCGTCGTACCAATCAGGTTTTCTTACCTTTTGATCTTGTAAATCATGTGTGTGTGATTGATGGATATAATGAATGAATGTGATGCGTAATTTCAAGCAATTTTCTGGTAATTTAGGGTTATTTAGTAAGAGATTAAAAGATACAAGTTAGTATTTATGAAAAGAGTGAGATCTGTATTGAATTAGTTTTGATATGTATGTCTTGTAATTTAGTTTTGATATATCTAGGGTTTCATCGAGCACTGATTATGGAGGTTTATCGAATGATCAGTTGGTTACAAGTTGTAGCTCTTAAGGTCATACTTTTTTTGGGGAATGGTGGGGTGAAATGGGTAAATAAACTTAGAGACCTTTCATCTTTTGTAAACTCTGTAGTGGTTGTAAAATAAACTTCTCTATGTAAATAGTAATGTTTAATATTAACATTTAATATCTACATCATTCTGGCAAAAAAAGTAGATATTTATTTTTGAAAATATTTGTTTTTGAATTATTTGCATTTGCGCAGTCTCTGACTACAAATCAAACAGCAATTAACTACTTCCTTCTGTCCCAAAAATGAATATCCAAATTTGTTCTTGGGTACCAAACATGGGCATTCATCATTTTGGGGTGAAGAGAGTAATTTCTATTTTTTTTTGAGTAAAGCTCATTGCACAATAAATTCCTCCGGTCCTGATTAAATGACCAAAAACACATTAAATATGGAATATCCTAGGCATGTTGGGGCTGCACAATGAGTTTTGGTTTGTTCCAAGTCCAACACAGAATACCAGTTTCAATTCATAAATAAGCAGAAACACAGCCACATGTGCCCACAAAAACATTAGCCCATCTCACGTGCTAAAATGTTGCTTGGTTACACTCAGCAACAAAGCCTTTCGGAGTTAAATATCATAATAACTCTTTAAAATAGCACACACTTTACAAGTAACCACGGACATGTATAGTGTGCTTATTGTTCACAAAAACTCGATTAAATGGTACCTAGAAAAGGTTCTGATTCAAATGTTTTGCAATAATGGACTTACTCGGAAAGAGTAGATCCCAATTCACCATTACTTTTCAGCTCCAAGATGATATCACAACCTCTAATCAATTCCCCTTTATAATAAAGCTGTGGAAAAGTAGGCCAGTTGGAGAAAGTCTTCAAACCCTGCCTCACTTCATCATCACCAAGAATATCAAAAGATCCAAACTTTATTCCCTCCCCTCTGAGGGCATTAACTACCTTTGAGTTGAAACCATGTTGTGGAAAATCTGGTTATAATGGACCTTTGTAAGGTATTGTAATGCCTATTTGACCTACTCTATTGTTAGTTTTGGTATTTTTTTTAAAAAAAATCTTTTTCTTTGGTGCCGTCGCCGTTTCATGAATTCTTTTTCTTTATTTGAAAGCTCTCTTTAGATTATTCCATTTCTCACTTCTATGTATATATTTTTAGGCTCTTCCATGGGCCTTCCACCAGCTTGTCATTTGGGCGGTTCGTGCTCTTTTTGATAGAGTAGCTAAGCTAGATATGGAGTGTCGAACACGCCTCATTCTTTGGTTCTCTCACCACCTGTAAGTAAATTATTAGTTATCAAGTATATATCAATTCTCTGTTGCATTCAGAGTGGTTACTTTTAGCTTCGACTTTAAGGATTTCAGATTGGAGGCTT
This sequence comes from Adenophora triphylla var. japonica, assembly GCA_022495995.1. Lineage (NCBI taxonomy): Eukaryota > Viridiplantae > Streptophyta > Magnoliopsida > Asterales > Campanulaceae > Adenophora > Adenophora triphylla. The sequence continues at coordinate 235,553 of JAFEMH010001934.1, read as the reverse complement.
GATTTGTGTTACTTGGTTGTGCTATCATGCTATGGTAGTACCAAAATCTACTAGAGACCATTTCAGGAGTCAACAACTGTTTTCATATGCACGCTTATTCATCCAGGGGATAGAGTGGGATTTGGATTAGGTTGGAAAGGGGTGTAAGTTATAAACATCAATAATAGTACTCCTCCGTTCCAGAATAAATATCGCACGTTTCATTTTGGTTCATCCCAAAATAAATGGTGCATTTCCAAATAAGGAAAGTGATTTGGTGCAATTTTATCGTTGTACAATTAATGTACAATGATAAAATTCATGGTATTGGCATTGTTCGGTGACGCCGCTCCCAGAATTCATGCCCTCTTGGTTTCATTTTCTTGGTATTGGCATCATTTGTTCTTTTTCTTTCTTTCCTTTCCGTTTCCTTTCCTTTTCCTTCTTCTGTTTGTTTGTTATTTTTTCTTTTTACAAGAGGGAGATGGGTTATGATGCCAAGTCCTGGTATTTATTTGTGTCGTTCATATGTTTGGACTCCGCCTCGTGTGGGCCATTGGGATTATGACCTGCAAATTTGCAACAGCTGGTTAGATTTCATGTTTTTCTAAACCGTGTTTGGTACATGTTTCAACTAAATGGGACTCATTCCGTTCCAAAATGAGTGTCTATTTTTAGGTTTTCAAGGAAATTAAGGAAGTTGACTAAGCAGTTTTAGTAACACGTATTTACTTGAATATCTTTAATGATTACTTTTTATCATTGCAAGTACAAATAGGAAACGATAATCGGCGAAGCTGAATTTATCAGCTTAGCTAGAAGATGGACACAATCACTCATTTTGGAACGGAGGGAGAACATTTTTATTACCTTTTTTGACAAGAAAATCTATGCTTTTGGTAAAGCTTCTACTAGATTTGGCGATAAAAAAGGCTTCGAGCAAGTAATTATCACTCATGCGAGACTCTTGCCACATTGCTGTTATGCCGCCACCGGTGGTGTGGTAGTTGCTCCTTTGATAAAACCAGGTGTCGATTGCAAGAAAGCACATTTGATCATAAATCACCGTAATGCTTGGCTCAAGATCGTGTTAAATGCATTGATAGACGGACTGTTGATCAAGCTAAATCCATCTATTACCATGTATATTCTGTTGATATGTTAATAAGCATGTGAGCTTTAGATTTTAATACTTTACAAGATGTTGAATTTTTGCTTCTTATTTTTGTTATGTAGATTTTGCAAGCTTAGCTTCTGATCTTGAACTAATCATCATGGATCGCCATGGACTAACTCTTGATGCCTGCGAAGAGGAAGGGGTAGCTAATGGATATTCTGTTTGGAATTGGGGAGGTTCCCCCAGAAGTGATATGAGAATAGAGAACTGTGTAGTGCTTTTTTCTATCACTTCAACATTGCAGCCAATTTAAGGAGTTGTTAGCTCTATTTTGCACTGCCAAGAAGGAAGAGTCTCTTGTACTCCCATCTGTAGGAGGAATCTTCAGGACAGGGAGTATGATTCAATTAGTAGAAGCTTTATTCTCTGCTTATTATGTGACAGAGAAGAGAGTTATGTGGATAGGAGCAAAAAGCAGAAAATATTTAAGTCCATTTATCACTTTTGAGCATCATGAACAGGACTGCTTATCCTGAGAAAGGTGTTAGAAAATTAAAGGCCCTTGAAACCTATGAAGCTATCCTCACAGGAGATATGTTCATTGGTGATTGAAGGGTGTAAACCAGGTGGGGGAAATGTGAATCATCGTTTGCTGCATTGTCAAGGTGGTGATGGAATTTCCTATTCAATTTATTCCATCCATCATGGTGTATGCAAGGGTTAGTTAAGAAGCTCTTGCTTTGTAGGCGTTTTCACCAGCAAAGAGTTGGAGTCATTTTCACTCCTGCCTCCCTGACGGTTTGCCTCCCTGACGGTTGTTTGAACTGCATGGATCGAAAGGAACCACCAGGCATTTGAGAATTAAGAGATTTTTGTTTTGTTCATTTTTTTCCCCAAAATTTCTTTCCACCTATTTCTTCGTTTTAATTTCTTCTAAGCTTTTAGATTTTCAAAAAAAAAAAAACTTTTTTATTCCCCCCCCACACCTCTTTTCCTTGACGATTCCATATGACAGTACATATTAGCCGACCACAAATCATTATGGAACTAAGGTTATGTTGTTTTTGTTGGAGTACTGCTCTCATTGATTTTTTTTTTTGTAGTGGCTTGGGCAGTTTTACTATTGATTAGGTTGTTTTGGTCGAGTATACTCCTAATGTACAAAGGATGTGCTACATGTTCGGTGTTTTTCCATTATCGTCTATATCTTTGACATTATGGGTATCCCCAACATTTTTAAATTCCAACTTTGAACATTTTTGGCAGGTGGGGAGAATGAGTACATAGAAAGCAGGATCGGGGGAAGGGTAATTGTGGTCAACTCGGGGGAACTCACTCGAAGGATTGGCATATATGGTTCACCTGAAGAAATAAACAACGTGATCAAGGCTGTGTTTGGTATAAGAACAAAATGCTCCTTTTGGTTGGAGGATGACCATGGTGTCGTGCATGCCTTTGACAGAAATATGCCCTTGAAGACTTACACCCTTTGCCTTGATGAGGATAAAACTTTATAGTCCCCTTCGGCCTTATTTATAAGCAACATTAACCATTTTCACACAGATTAAGAAATTAGTTAAACCAATTTAATTGTCTTGATTTATTCACGAAAATGAGTCAATTTACTAAGATATCATCATATTAATTGTTTAGGAAATCTGCATTTATCTTTGAAAAGGGAGAATTAATTAGGGGGGTGCTTTTGGAAAAATGATATCAATACAATTGCATTAAATGATTTTTGCTTGTATTTAGAGCCACCAAAACATGGTGTTCCCTGTCCCAAATTGAATGACCTTTTTGTCTTGAAATGAGACCTTTTGAAACTTTTCCTTTAAAAATTCAGCTACTCTCTGATTTTAGCTACTTATGTTTGTGGTACGACGGATCTTAAGCTTTTCAACCAACATTCTTGGTTTATTGCGGTTTTTTTTTTTTGTTGGTACAAATTGAAATGCAAAATGGATTATTGCGTTACAGTAGTCAGTTTTATGTTAAATTCGGAACATGATGTATAATGTTGGGCAAATGCATGTTAGTTATCCGAGTTTGTTCAACCGTTGCAAATGTGACTACCAACATTGAATTTTTTGCGAACCCCTTTCCCACATTGACCTTTTGCTGCGAATCAATGAAAAATTTGTTAAAAACCTAACTTATGTTATCATGCCCACGTATGATTTGTTATGGGCAAATATGACATTTTACATTAAATTTTAACGTTCTTTGCTATAAAAAAATGACACGTGAATCTTGAGTAATTTGGTAAAGGAAGTATTTTGGTAACTAAAACCTAAAGAGGCAGGCATGGTTGCTTCTCTGGATACAAAAGATTGGATGAACAGAAATGTACTCTGTGTTGAAACGCTCTTCATGGTTCAGGAGTAAAAAACTTATGGTTCCTCTTCTCCGCTTTTGGATATTATAACTGTTTGAAGTTTGATATGTGCTTCTAACACTACACAAGTTGAATAAGCAACTGATAGATTATCGATTCCAAGACAGAGAATGGATATCTAATAATCATAATTCCCCTAAGTAACCATATGGGTGAACATAAAATAACAGTTTAATAATTAAATTTTTATTTCTTATTAATCAATTATTATTATTATGCCCCGTCGAGTATCGACGGGTTACTAACTAGTAAAATACTAATAACAAATAAGGTTATTGGACTTCTCAAATTTTTAATCTTTAATCGGAATAACAAAGTAAATGGCAGTACGCTAAATTTTTTAAAAATATATTTAATAAAAAAGAACTAATTCTTTCGAAGAATTGAGTTATTAAATAATAAATATTTAATAAAAAAATAAATAAACAGTGCATTGCACGGGTATTAATCTAGTTGATAGTATTTATAAATGTTTCGCTCCTCTTCCCCATTAACAATATATTTTAAATTTTCTTTGAATAATTTAATTAATCTAAATTTATTGATCAAACTAATAACCAAAAAAATAGAAAAAATATTTCTGAACAAAGGAAGGAAGTACCATTTAAAAAATGCCATTTTCTTCATCTCACCTCTTCTTCAACTTCATTTTCTAAATTCATTCCACTCCTTATGAGTTCACTTTATTTTTACTATTTTAAAAATGCCATTTCTCTTAATACATCCCCTTCTTCATCTTAATTTTCTAAATACACCCACCCTCTCCATCTTCCTCTCCCAACCCCAAACACACACATCCACACGCATCATATAAGAAAAACTTTTGAAGGAGATAATATCTCCAGCACATTTTTATTGAGTTCACTCCCAGTTTTTACACCTCTTATTAAATTCAATTTCCCCACTTTCCGAAGAACCCCTTCCTCTTCATTCCTTCCATCTAGGTCTAGAGCCGTTATCTGTTTTTGATCCTTTTGACCCCATTATCTGTCACAAGTTGTTCAAGTTCGGCTTGACTTGAGAAAACTTAGAACTTAGTTGAGCTCGAATACAAACTCGACTCGAACTCGAACAAAGTTTCAAACTTGTTTTGTTATCGAGTCGATTCACGCTCGATTCGTTGTTACCGAGACCCTTATTTGAAATTAGGGTTATTGTGAAGCAGCCGCACAAGAGTTACTGGAATCAGGGAGCGTCCGCTCCCAAGGAGGGGGAGCGTTTGCTCTCAGTTAAGCAAATTTCGCAATAAGTTTATGAAATTTGGGAGCGGGCAGGAAGGGGAGCGTCCGCTCCCAATGCCGGCCAGACAGTTTCCTATTTCAATTAAACTTTGTTTTAGGCATAGATTTGATTTTGAGCAGGGCTCTTTTCCTTATTCCATTGTAATCTATATATTCACAAGTTGATCAATAAGAAAGCAAGTTGAAACCCTAAATTATTTTTCTACATGGTATCAGAGCGGCATCATACACAAGTCTAAATCCATGGCGGAGAACGATGCTATCATCAATAATCCTCCTAAAATCGAATATAATTCTCCGTTCTACCTTGGTCCTCAGGATAGGCCAGACGATTTTATTACTCCTACCCGTTTCAATGGTGAAAATTACGATGATTGGGCCAGCGATATGCAAACAGCTCTTGAAGCTCGCCGAAAATTTGGTTTTCTAGATGGTACAATTACTGAACCTATACCTCCCTGCACCATCTCTGATTGGAATACTATTCATGCTATGTTGATTTCTTGGATTATGAATACTATCGACCCTGATGTTAAATGCACTCTCTCCAAATTTAGAGATGCTAAACGTTTGTGGGATTCCCTTAAAAGTCGATATGCCGTGGTTAATGGTCCTCGTATTCAACAATTGATCATCAATCGCTCGTTGTGAGCAAACCAAGGGCATGTCGGTGGCCACATACTTTGGCAAATTAACTGGCTTATGGGAAGAACTTCATAGTCATGAACCTTTAATCAATTGTACTTGCTGTAACAACTGCACGGCTGCTCAACAACATGCGGATCGCAGAGAAATAGGCAAGCTTCATCAATTTCTTATGGGTCTCAATTCCGAGTATCATGCTAATACTCGCACCAATATTTTGTCTATGAATCCCCTTCTAGGGCTTGATCGTGCATATAAATTGGTGGTTCAAGATGAACGGGTTCGTCTTGCTAAGCCTGTTCTTGAGGATGTGGTCAGTTTTGCCCTTCGTGCCGGAGGAACTCGTAGTCGTGACAATCCTGATAGATCTCATCTCATATGTGCCCATTGTAAGAAGACTAGCCATGACAATACCTCATGCTTCGAATTGCATGGATATCCAGATTGGTGGGTTGAACAACGCAACAAATCTAATTCGCGCGGCGGAGGTCGAGGCAGGGGCTCTTCTCGCAGCAACACCAGCAGCACTACAGATACAACAACACCTGATCGCGGTCTTGTTACTATTGGTGCAGCAGCCGTGGGATCTTCTTCTGTTGTTGCTTCTTCATCATTCACAGCTGAGCAATGGAAGGCTTTGGCAAGCCTCGTCTGTAATTCTCAAATTTCGAATGATTGTCTTCATGGTAAGTTTGACGCAACTTCATGGATAATTGATACAGGTGCCTCAGATCATGTTACTGGCAATGCCTCATGCCTTCTCAATTCTCTGACTATACCGGCTTGCCTAATCGATTTACCAAATGGATCTTCTGTATTGGCTCATATAGAGGGATTCGTTCGTCTGACGGATACTATTACTCTTTCTCATGTTCTCTATATTCCGAACTTAAGTTGTAACTTGATTTCAGTTTCACAACTTTCTGACGATATTCACTCCACTGTCCAATTTAACTTCTCTATGTGTGCTATACAGGACCTGTCGAGGAACCTGATTGGAATGGGTGTTAGGCGGGATGGACTCTACTACTTTAGCGGCACATCTTCAGCACATAACGTTTCTGTTACCGAATCATCCTCTTTGTTGGAGCTGTGGCATAATCGCTTAGGACATCCTTCCGAGAAAGTAGTGAAGCTTCTTCCTTCTGTTAGTCGTACTTCTGGTGGTTTAAATAAACCTTGTGATACTTGTCTTCGTGCTAAACAATCTAGAGAAAGTTTTCCTATTAGTGATTATAAATCCACTAATTGTGATTTATGGGGTGCATACATTGTCTTGTGGTGCTCGGTATTTCTTAACCTTGGTAGATGATTATTCCCGAGCTGTCTGGGTTTATTTATTAGTTGATAAAACATAAGTTTTTTGTATGTTTATGGCTTTTATTGCAATGGTAGAACGCCAGTTTTCTCAAAAGATCAAGGTTGTTCAATCGGATAATGGTACCAAATTTAATTGCATGCTTGATTATTTCTTTTCCTCTGGCATCCTCTTTCAAACTTCTTGTATTGGTACCCCACAACAAAATGGAAGGGTCGAGCGAAAACATCGTCATATCCTGAATGTTGCTAGAGCCCTTAGGTTTCAGGCTCATTTACCTATTTTCTTTTGGGGTGAAGCAGTTCTCACCGCTGCTCATTTGATTAACCGGACTCCTACATCTCTCTTAATTAGGTAATAAGACTCCCTATGAGATGTTGTTTGGGAAGTTGCCTTTCTTTGATTCTCTTCGAGTTTTTGGTTCCATGTGTTATGCCCATATTCAGAAAGCCAAAGGGGATAAATTTGCTAGTCGCAGTCGAAAATGCATTTTTATTGGCTATCCCCTAGGCAAAAAGGGATGGAAATTATTCAATCTAGAGTCAAAGAAATTTTTTGTCTCTCGGGATGTGAAATTTTTTGAAACTATTTTTCCTTACAGTGATTAAACTTTGGTACCTCATATTCCAGATTCTGTTGAGATTCTTAACCAAGAGTCTGATTTTGCCTTTTTTGATTTTCCGGACATGGAAGATATTGCCTCAGATTCTTTGCCAGTGGTACCTGCAGATGTGTCTGAGCCTTTTACTATAGATTCTATAGATTCTACGGATACTGCTTCTGTGGCCGTACCATCCGCCTCTACGACAGGCTCTTCTCATGTTGAGCCAGAAGCTTTAGGGAGGGGCTTGCGTCCGAAAGTTCCTTCTGTTCTTCTTCGGGACTATATTGCTCATACTATTGCTCCTGCAAGTCCATCCCCCGCGCACTCCACTTCAGTCGGTTCCTCAGGTACCCCTTATCCTATAGCTCACTATATAAATTGTGACAGTTTTTCTATGAAATATCGTAACTTCCTTGCAGTTATTACCTTGGCTAAAGAGCCTAGGACTTTTTGTGAGGCAATTTTACATGATGGGTGGAAGACTTCTATGCAGGATGAAATTCGTGCCTTGGAAGATAATGGCACATGGACTATGGTTCCTCTACCTTCTGACAAGCGTGCTCTGGGTAGCCAGTGGGTTTATCCGATTAAGTATAATTCTGATGGTGCTATTGAATGGCCTAAATTCCGATTGGTGGTTCTTGGTAATCATCAAAAAGAAGGGATTGATTACACTGAAACTTTTGCTCCCATTGCCAAAATGGTCATCGTTCGAGCCTTTCTTGCTATTGCTGCCTCAAAGAATTGGAAACTGCGTCAAATGGATGTGCACAATGCTTTCCTGCATGGTGATCTTCAGGAAGAGCTCTACATGAAACCTCCTCCAGGTTTCAATCCCTCTCAGCCTAATATGGTCTGTCGCCTTCGTAAATCCCTTTATGGCCTGAAACAGGCCCCGCGCTGTTGGTTCGCCAAACTGGTGGCTTCCTTGAAACACTATGAATTCTTGCAGTCTTATTCTGATTATTCTCTTTTCACCTTCACAAAAGGTATAGTTCATATGAATATACTTGTGTATGTTGACGATCTTATTATTGCTGGGAACGATTCCGCTGCCTTACAGTCTTTCAAAAAGTACCTGAGTGAATGTTTCAAGATGAAGGATCTTGGCTCCCTGAAGTATTTTTTCGGTATTGAGGTTGCTCGTAGCTCCTCTGGTCTATTTTTGTGTCAATGGAAGTATACCTTAGATATTATATCCGAGGTTGGGCTGTTGGGTGCAAAGCCGTCCGGCTTTCCTATTGAACCAAACCATAAACTTGGTCTTGCTACATGTGATCTTTTGGATGATCCAGAACACTATAGACGATTGGTTGGCCGTCTCATTTACTTAGTCGTCACCCGACCAGATTTGACATATTTTGTTCATATCCTATCGCAATTTATGAAGGAACCTCGCAAGGAACATTGGGATGCGGCATTACGGGTTATGCGTTATCTCAAAAGCACACCCGGTCAGGAAATTCTTTTTCGCGCTAATAGTGAGCTCACTCTACAAGGATGGTGTGATTCAGACTGTGCAGCTTGTCCCATTACTTGACCCTCTCTTTCCGGGTGGCTTGTATTTCTTGGTCATTCCCCTATCTCTTGGAAGACGAAGAAACAGTCTACCGTATCTCGTTCCTCTGCTGAAGCCGAATACCGTTCTATGGCGGCCCTTACTTGTGAATTAAAATGGTTGAAAGGATTACTGTTAAGCTTGGGTGTTCACCATCCCAACGCAATTAATATCTTTTGCGATATCCAGCCGTGACGCGGGAACCGGCATCAAGCCGGCTCTTGACATTGCTAAAAATCCCGTATTTCATGAACGAACAAAGCACATTGAAATTGATTGCCACTTTGTTCGTGATGACATTTCGGATGACCTTATCTCTCCTTCCTATGTTCCTACCAAAACGCAGTTGGCAGATATTTTCACTAAAGCACTTGAAAAGCAACATTTTGATTTACTCGTTAGCAAGTTGGTCATTCTTAATCTCCATGCTCAACTTGAGGGAGGGTGTGAAGCAGCCGCACAAGATTTACTGGAATCGGGGAGCGTCCGCTCCCAAGGAGGGAGAGCGTCTGCTCTCAGTTAAGTAAATTTCGTAATAAGATTCTGGAATTTGGGAGCGTTCGCTCCCAAGGAAGGGAAGCGTCCGCTCCCAATGCCGGCAAGCTCCCAATGCCGGCAAGACGGTTTCATATTTCAATTAAACTTTGTTTTAGGCATAAATTTGATTTTGAGCAGGACTCTTTTCCTTATTCCATTATAACCTATATATTCACAAATTGATAAATAAGAAAGCAAGTTGAAACCCTAATTTTTTTTCCTACAGTTATACTTTTCATTTCAGTTTTACAATATTTATTTAAATTATTAGATTATATGGACGTGAACCATTAAAAGAGACTATAACACAATTTTTTTAAGTCATTTTTTAATAATAAAAAAAAATCAACAGTTGTTGGGTTCGTAGGCTGTGGAATGTGGGCTAGCTGGGATTATTAGATTAGTGGACTGAAAATTTAGCCCATAATTTTTTTAATTTTATTAGATTGTTCATAATTATATTATTTGTATTAAAATTGGGCTTAACGTAAACACTATAAAGAAAAAATTTGGAATCCAATATTTGTACATTTTTGGGAGGCCTAAGGCCATGGCCTTGCTGGCCTTGAGGTATGGGACGGCTCTGAGTAGAGATGCTACTCGTTAAAAATTTATATATCATTGTTTTTTATTATCTCGAGCTCCAATTCGACTAGATAAACTTGTTATAAATTCAATATTTTTGTTTTAGCAATAGGCTAGAACTCAAACTCCCCCCACATTCTTTCTAAATCAAGCTAAGCTTCACCCCAAAATTAAAGATTTACGGTCCGATTATAGTCAAGCTTTCAAGTCACTGCGTTTATCTACTTCATTGTCTTCCTCTTCCTCGTTGTTAAGATCAATTTGTTCATCTTTCAATTAACTCTATATAACTTTGACCCCCCGAAAATGATGAACATAGTCTAAATCGCACCTGAATTTGTTCAAGAGCAGCCAAAACGAAAATAGAGTAAAAGTTAGAGTGAGAGAGGCACTTTACATTTGCTGGAGGTAAGGGAGTTTAGCCATTTCTCGTGGGAGTGTGCCCAAAAGATTCTGTGATTGCAGAGATCTGCATTTTCGATAGAGAGAGAGAGAGAGAAGTGAGTAATTGATGAGTATAAATTTAATATTTCATATGTCCCAAAATGTATGTCAAAATTGCTTCATCCCAAATGAATGTAATTTCGTCTCCAGTGATGTCAAAATTTCATTTTAAAGATACTCTGAAAATATATGTTTTTTTTATAATTTTAATGACAAAGATGTATATATATATTCTTATTTGCACTTTTCAAACATTTAGTTTCGTGAATATAAAGTAACTGGTGAAAAAAATCTGTTAAAAAATGACATTTATTTTGGGACAAAAATTTCTTAAAAAAACGACATCCATTTAGGGAGAGGGGGAGTATGTTTTTTTTTTTTTTTGGGAAAAATAATTATTTCCTTCATCTTATAACACATAATAAATGTCACATATGACATGTCAACATTTAGTTATATAAGAAGACAAAAACTTACGTGAGAACAGGAATACCCGTCTCATGGATGAGACGGGTCGGAATGACCCGAAGCCTGGACCCGTTTCAGGGATACCCGACGTAATCCCTCTCAATTTCCCTCTCAACCGATCGACGACCAACCCCCTCTGTAACCACGAACCACAAACCCAGTTTCTCCAATTCCAATCACCGGCGACCCAAACACCAATTCCCTCTCCATTCGCCGTTGCAACCTCACCAACCAACTCCGATCAATTCCACCGGTGGTATCATACCTCAACGAAACAGATCCAACTCACGATCGCCGGTTGAATTTATAGGGAGAGGATCGCCGGTTGAATTTAGAGGATCGCCGGTTGAAGGGGAGAGGATCGCCGGTTGAATTTAGAGGGAGAGTGAAGGTTTTGGCCGGAGAACTGGGCGAGAAACGGTTGGGGAAGACGATCTAGGAGCGGTCATGGGCGTTTAGAGAGAGAAGGGCTAGGGTAGAGAGAGAAATGGGTTGTGTGAGAATGAGCTGTGTGTTGTGTGTGAGAGCCTCTCATAGGCAGCAAAAAAAAAAAAAAATATTAAATTTTTAAATTTTGTTTTTTTTTCGATTTGTGAAAAGTAATAGTTAATATAACATAATGTAATAATTGTATGCATATAAAATAATAGTTTGTATACATTAAAGAAATACATATATACAGAAAAGTAATAGTATTTTTTCCTATGTTTTCTTCGTTTGGCAAAAGTAATACTTCTCATTTGTTTAAGTAATAGTTGGTATTGCTATAAGTAATAGTACTACATTTGTGAAGTAATAGTGTTATTTTTTTTTTTTAACTAATAATAGTTTTAGGAACTGTTTTCATTTTGAGTAATGCTTCTCATTTGTTTAAGTAATAGTTGGTATTGCTATAAGTAATAGTACTACACTTGTGAAGTAATAGTGTTATTTTTTTTTTTAACTAATAATAGTTTTAGGAACTGTTTTCATTTTGAGTAATACTTCTCATTTGTTTAAGTAATAGTTGCTATTGCTATAAGTAATAGTACTACACTTTGTGAAGTAATATTGTTATTTTTTTTTTAACTAATAATAGTTTTAGGAACTGTTTTCATTTTGAGTAATACTTCTCATTTGGTTAAGTAATAGTTGATATTGCAAAAATGTGTATTACGTTTACTTATAAACAATGTTACTTTATATGTATACAAATATTACATTAAGAGATGGTAATTATTACTTTTTCTAAACCACTGAAAAGCCGAAAAAATAATATAAAAACTAAAAAAAAAAAAAAAGCAAAAAGAAAAAAAAAATTAAAAAAATATTCTAACCCAACACAACAGTCATTACATTAAGAGATGTTAACTATTACTTTTTCTAAACCACTGAAAAGCCGAAAAAATAATATAAAAACTAAAAAAAAAAAAAGCAAAAAAAAAAAATTTTAAAAAAAAATTATGGGTCTTCATTAAGACTGAAGTTGGCTCAAAAGATGAAGGCAAGTTATGGGTCATAGTAATTTTGTTGGCCCAAAATGACGTGCTGCTTCTTTTGAGTTTGACTAGGCGCATGGATCATGGATCATGGGGCTGGATCCGACCCGTCTCATGGATGAGACGGATCATGGTGTTCTCATGGAAGACTAGCTCATATAAGAAATGTTCTTTATATGTTTTTGAATTGCTTATACACTGAAAAAATTGCATTAAATCTATTTGGGCAATACAAGAGCACAAAATGCCCACAAAATCCTAGTTATCTGATTGGTGTTTAGATCATGAATAATAGGGGAACAAAATAGTCACAAAAATAGCTAACAAAATCCTATATATAATTATTTTATTAGTGTTTTTAATTAGAGTGTAATGGGTCCAATATCGATTCAACCAATAAAATATCGTCAACTCATTTTATTAACAAAATTTTGTGACTTTATTTTATTCCCCTAGCATTGTTGTTAGATCATTTAATATTTGAGACCACAAGATAAACACTCAATCATTAATTACCAACTAAGATTTTATAAGCAAAATTTTGTGAATATTTTGTGTCCTTATTATTACTCAATCAATTTTCTTATATGGAAACACAATATATATTTTTGAAGGAATTAAAAAAACAAATGTGACATTTATTATGAAAATAGGAATCATCAGTTTTTATTTTTAGAACGGAAATAGACATGGATTGAGGTAATAACTTTACAGTGTCAAATTGTCCATTGTTTTGAAACAATTACTCTCTCTGCTCCGAAAAATTAGTCTAGAAAATAATAATAAGTCAAATTAAATTCTAAAACTTATGATTAATACACAAATTATTATCAATAAAATATCTAAAATTTATCAAAGTTGATAAATAATTAATTGAGTACGCAAATAATGTGTGTGTATATATATATATATATATATATATATATATATATATATATATATATGTATGTATGTATGTATACTTACATGCTAACAATATGGCAAAGGTTATAGTTGGAGAAGGAGCAATTGCAGGAGACGTTATTATCAAAATCTTTGGGTGGATTTTTTGTGATCCAACCCGATTCTCCGCTGCATGGATCAACACTGAAATTCCAATCCTTCTTCCCCAACCTTGATCCTATTTCCTTCAAAGCTTCCACTGTACGTATATATTATTTATTTAATTTATCTCAGAATATAGAGTAACAAATTGAAAAAAATAGAAAATAATAATCTCATATATATATATATATATATATATATATACATATACCTTCATCGTTAGGTAGACGAGGGAATGCAGAGGAAAGCTTGACGGCAAAACATAGAATTATTGGCAGAAACCGAGCAACACTTATTGGTGCGAGTATGAACATCTTCTCTCTCTCTCTCTTTCTCTCAACTGGGAGCATATATAAAGTAGTATATATATCGTTTATATATAGAGAACCACTTATGTCAACAATTTGCACATCTCCTATGCGAGTTATTTCGACATGTCCTCTTTTAAAATGAATGCCTGATATTATTAAAATAATATTGTGATAAAAAAGTTTTAGTCAAATTAATTGAATTTTTTTACCAACATCTTATGATTTTTTAGAAAAGAAATTAATTTTTTTTATATATAAAAGAATTATATAAAAATAGTTATTAATAGTGTCCTGTTGATTTCAATAATACCACAGTCATTTACATTTACTCCTTTACTTTTCAACATGTCGATAGCTTTTCTTTTCATCTACTTGACCTGAGAGCTGAGCGTGGGGCGTGGGTTGTGGGTAAAAAATGTGGAAATACTGTATTACATTAATGCTGAACGTACCACAGTCATTTACTCCTTTACATTTCAACATTCGTGTATGTCGATAGCTTTTCTTTTCATCTACTTGTTTCCGGTGTTTTATAGTCATTTAATTATAGTATTATAATTGCATTTTTTATTCCGCCGCTAAAATAGTAATTTCGTTGTTAAAGCTCATCCATCGGCAGAATTATTCCATCGGTGGTCCGTCGCTGGCAGCCTGACGCAGCAGTCCGGCAGACCAATTTCCGCCTGCACACCGACGGAAATCGTATTTTGCCAGTGGTCACCGGCGGAATATTTCGCCGCTGAAATATTTTATTTTAATTAAATTTTTATTTCAACGACGGAATATTCCGCCGGTGTAATAAAAATTTAATTAAAATAAATTAATTCAGCGGCGAAATATTTCGTCGCTAAGTTAATTTATTTTAATTAAATTTTTATTTCAGCGACGAAATATTCCGCTGGTGTAATAAAAATTTAATTAAAATAGAATATCTCAGTGACGGAATATTTCGTCGCCAATTTAATTTATTTTAATTAAATTTTTATTTCAGTGACGGAATATTCCGCCGGTGTGATAAAAATTTAATTAAAAATACATTAACTCAGCGACGGAATATTCCGCCGCTGATAATGCAATAAATTAAAAAAACTAATAATAAATATCAATTGTAATATTTTTTTTTACCTGATATAACAATTGATACAACTAAAACTAAAAATCTAAAAATCAAAATACAGTACCAAATCAGTGGGGGGTGGGAGAGACTGGAAATCGAGACATCCCAGTACCAAATCGGGGGGAGGGGGAGGAGACTTGAAATGCGGACATCACAAATGTTATTACAAGAAAGTATAAAATAGTACAAAATCGGGACATCACAAATTAAAGTACAGTACCAAATCATGGGTTCACAAAATCACATCGGGGGGAAGTGATACAGTTGCAGCAGATGAAGAACAAATGGCCAAGACATGTGCTGAACTCCAAGCTGGAAGCCAGGCGCCCGCCTCAACCATGGCCAGGCGCCCGCCTCACCATTGGTCGAAGGAGTAGCAGGCACTGCCAACCAGGCGGCCGCATGGGGCTTCACCAGGCGCCCGCCTCAAGGTCGAAGATCCAAGTTTCCTTTTCAGTTCCGTGTCTGTTTGCTGATGTTTTGGAGTTAATTAAGCTAGGGTATTTTGGGATTAATATGTGGGAATAATTTTGCCTTTATTTTGCTATGTTATTTTAGGATTTTATTTATTTAATAGTTCTAGAATATTCTTAGGGTGAGTATTTAAGCAATGTTAGGGTCTTTGTTTAGGGGAAGTTTTTGATTATGAATTAAATAAAAGAAAAGAGTGGCTGCGGCTGTTTGTTTGTGAATCTTGGTTCATTCTTGTTCGGTTCATCTCATAACCTCTGTTTGCCTACATCATTTGGTATCAGTTGTCTGGACGATTTGATGGCTGAACGAGGGCGTGGAGTTCGTGTAGGAAAAGGTATTCGTGGAAGGGGCCGTGCAGCGGATCCTCCGGAAGACGATCATCACCGCGAGCGTGATATACGCGATATCGAGATCGACGATCTGAGAAGACAGGTTCAGGTACTTCAACTCCAAGTTCGGAATCACAAAAATCGTGGGGGGACACCGCCGATTATGGGTTCTGATTCGGATATTTCTTCCGAGGGTGAGGAGTATCACAATGGTGTCAATTCCTTGACCAGAAATCATGATAGGTATGCAACTAACCATTCGAGGGAAGTCGATATGAAGATCGAAACTCCGGTGGTCAAAGGTAAGGCAAACCCTAATGATTCCTTTGTTTCTTGGAATGATACTGTTGGGTTTAACGAGGGTATTTTTGCCGATTCTTCAAGACATGAAAATCTTGTCGATTGGTCAAAACCCCCTTGGTTTGATGCATATCCTGTAGAGTCGATTGATTCTTGGATGGATACTGCTGGTTTTAAAGAAGGTTCTTTGGTCGAATCTTCAAGAGAAGAAAATCTTGTTGATTGGTCCAAACCACCTAGGTATGATATGTGTCATTGTGACGTTTTTCAAGTGTCGACAACCGATCCTGTTTATGACAATACACCATTGGCTGGGTCAAATAAGGAGACCAAGGAAGTATTTGCTATTCAAGGGGCACCCTTGGTGTGGACGTTTGGAACGGTTACCATTGATCTTGGGTACACAGACCCATTCAACATGTATTTCCCCCGTGCTTATGTTCAAGGCAACATTCAGAAATTGTTTATTGAATTTTTTGTATCAATGTATTGGGCTGATTGGATGGATGTTGTCACAAGGGCTATAAAATTTAGAGTTCGTCAAGGATATAGATTTCCTTATGCAAATGGAGTTCGAATTTTTCGGGTGATCGTAGTGTTCCTATCGACGGTATTGACTCGTGGTCGAGTCCTTTTCAAGAAGGGGAGGATGATACAGTTGCAGCAGATGAAGAACAAATGGCCAAGACATGTGCTGAATACCAAGCTGGAAGCCAGGCGCCCGCCTCAACCATGGCCAGGCGCCCGCCTCACCATTGGCCGAAGGAGTAGCAGGCACTGCCAACCAGGCGGCCACATGGGGCTTCACCAGGCGCCCACCTCAAGGTCGAAGATCCAAGTTTCCTTTTTTGTTCCGTGTCTGTTTGCTGATGTTTTGGAGTTAATTAAGCTAGGGTATTTTGGGACTAATATGTGGGAATAATTTTGCCTTTATTTTGCTATGTTATTTTAGGGTTTTATTTATTTAATAGTTCTAGAATATTCTTAGGGTGAGTATTTAAACAATGTTAGGGTCTTTGTTTAGGGGAAGTTTTTAATTAAGAATTAAATAAAAGAAAAGAGTGGCTGCGGCTGTTTCTTTGTGAATCTTGGTTCATTCTTGTTCGGTTCATCTCATAATCTCTGTTTGTCTACATCAGGGAGACTGGTAAAGACTCCTGGCAATAGAGTCAGAAGGGGAGCCGATACTCGAGTGTATGTGGGAATACCCATGATGCTGCATACCCTGCATCTGGGCCATCATCAACTCAATTCTACGCTCTGTATCCTCCCGATACTGCGCATCCAAGTGTCTCTCCTTAGCCAACTTTTCCTCTGTCAAACGTCTCTCCTCAGCCAACTTTGCCTCTGTCTCCTCCCGATATTGCGCAGCCAAACGTCTCTACTCATCCAACTTTGCCTCTAGAGAGGAGATCCTCGAAGCATACTGAGGATCGGGCATGGTCACATTCGAGCGACGGCCGGTCGACGACGATGGGCATTGCAGCCCGCGATCCCCCATCCCTAACACTTGGTCTCCTCTCTTTGGATGTACATCTGAGGTGACCGCTTGCCAAACTTCAGACACGAATGGAATGGGCTGGCCGGGAGGAGTACCTTCGGGCGTAACGACGACAAGATATGTATTCTGTCAAAATAAAACAAACAAATATAATCATATACACAATATAAATAAATAAATTTACATATTCAAAAGCAAGTATTTTAATGATAGTTTACTTACAAAGGCCGATGCAGATCGATCATCAACCCACTGCAAAGGTTGATCGGCGGATGTAGAATTTCTAACATGTGTGCTAACGAACACATCCACAAAACCGATATCGGGGCCATGTTCCTTTTCCTATAATCATTAAAGTAAAGCTATTTATATATTTGACTAACAAATATAAACATAAGTATATAATGATAAAGTTAGTTTCTCAAAGAGTCCTATACTAATCAAGTTAGTTTCTAACTTTATTCCTATATTTTTTAATTTTTTTTGACTTTCTGTTAAGTCATGTTAAACCATTTAATTTTATTGAAAAAGTATGTAATGATCAAATGTTCTTTTCCTAAACAACCTAGAGAACCAATTCAACATGCTTCCACCAGGCACACTTGACGAAATATTAGCATAAACTTAAATCTCGAGAATCCTTGCCAAGAAATTGACACCCTCAAAAATAAAAATAAAAAGGGTGAAGAGTCACAATCTAAAGATTGGATTGAAAATCGTTTTGTAAAGGTACCAGATAAGAAAAGCACGTCAAAATATTGTATGTGCAAAGTTTATAGACAACTTATTCCTTCAAAAAAAAGTATGGGATGGAGAGTATGTGTTACTCATAGAAACTCGATCACTTCGAAGGGCATGAAATGGCAAGTTGTTAAAGATAACATGCCATCACGATACCATTCATCGCCCACTTTAATTAAAGGAAACGGGTCGAGCTAATGGCCTAAAACAAGCATCATCCGTATAATAAACCGATGGATTATTTTCTATTTTTACTTTAAAATTATTTAATCATTTATTATTTTTATTATGTTGTGTACTAATTAATTATGTTTTGTAGGTTAAAAAAAATTAATAGGAAAGTGCTCGGCTGAGCATCTCACATGACTCGACCGAGCAAGACAGAACAGGAACCATATCAAATTGGAGCATTGTCCTCGGCCGAGCACCTCACATGACTCGGCCGAGCAGGCCAGAACAGAAGGTGTATCAAAAATGATTTTTTTTTTGGGATTTACTCTCACTTTTTCATCTCTCTCGCTAAAACCCTCACTACCTCCTCCTCCTACCACCACAAAACCTTCAAATCATCCATTAAATCCGGCCAAACAACCTTTCTCTACCATCTCCCAAACACTCTTCCAACCTCCAAAATAAAAAATTTCACCCCCAATTCCTCCAAATCCAAAAACCCTAGTTTCTTTCCCCAAATCCGAATTTTTCAAATTCATTCAAAATTGGTGAGCCAAGTTGATTTATTTGGAATATTCAAGCTACAATCAAGGGAGAAAACAAGGTTTCTAGGCAGATTCAAGGAATTCTCAATCGGGTAACTCACAATCTTTCCCTCATATTTTCAAAATTTTGTTGGGTTTTTGTTACTATTTGTTCTTAAGTTCACAATGGATAGAAGGGGAAAAGGAAAAGCAACAGCTAAGGCCCTAAGATATCCCGTAAGGATGATACCTCTAGTTCTAGGTTAACCCCAACACTTGATGTAATGGGGATTAATTTTCAATCTGAGTCGGAGACCGTAAGATTTGCTAAACTTAGTGGGAAGAACATAAAACCCACACAATTCCCCGACCCAGATACAATGAGAACCCTAGGAATCAAGGGTAATATTTGGGCTTTGCACCAAGGGCTGAGTAGTGAGGAATTCTTGCAAACAGACACAAAAACTTACGAACATCTCACTCTAGAGTTCCTACGTACAATGACCAAAAGATCAAGAACTTTGGTTGACAGTGAAACCGGTGAAGAATTTGATGATATACAGTTAGGATTTCGAGTTCTAAATACCCATTACACCCTCGACCTTGAAGAAATCAATGAGATTATTGGTTGGCCTTCCCCTAGGAATATCCCAAATTTACCACCTCCGCAATTCAATGCGAACCTCTTTTGGAGATAGACACTACAAGAAAACTGGTCTTTTGCGACGGCCAAAAGCCGTCGCGTAAACCCTTAAAGCCGTCGCGGAAGGCTAACGCGACGGGAAAAGCCGTCGCAATGGCAATCGCGTAAAGCCTTGTCGCGAAAAGATAAGGTGACTGAAAAAAGCCGTCGCCTTTGTCAATTATTTTTCGCGATTGCTTTTTCCATCGCGTTAGAGTTTTTTAAAATTTTATTTATTTAATTATTTTAATTAAATTTGCAATCGCCTTAGCTCAGTAAAGGAGACGCCAAATGCAATCGCCTTAGGTTTTAAAGAAGGAGACGGCAAATGCAATCGCCTTAGGTTTTGAAAAAGGAGACGGCAAATGCAATCGCCTTAGGTTAACAAAAGGAGACGGCAAATGCAATCGCCTTAGGTACTTTAAATTTTTATTTTTTTTTCCATTTCACTGGCCCTATTTATAATTAATAATTGAATAAAAATTAAAGAAAGGTTGATTAGCACAACATGAAAATTAATAAATTAATTGCATTAACAATATATTATGGACCATAATCATCGTTACAAAATCCAAAAAAAAAATCAACCTACTAGGTTTGTCAAGAAAATATATCATCCTACTAGGTCAATATAAATACAAGGATAAGAATTGACATGTAAAAAACTAAACTCTAATGACTGTAGTCATCTAATGTTACATGACAGAAGAAAAGAAAAAAAAAAGTAACTCCCAACAATTTTAATGTCCTTCCCAGCGGGATCCACTTTCGGTAGTCTGCAAGAGAAAGGAGATAATATAAGTTATCAGGAGTTGGTTTTAAGTAGAAGATTATGAACCAAGTTGAAAAAATAAAAGCCAAGAAAGGGTTGTAGAAACTCACAAGTTCATTAACCAGAGAAGGTGTGATATTTTTTCCCAGCAAACTTAGTTGATCCAACATAGTTTCCGCATCTCGAACTTAGTTGATCCAACATAGTTTCCGCATCTCGAAGTGAACCATCATCATTCAGAGCAACAACAACAGCAGCAACAACAACAGCAGCAACAAGAAAATCAACAAGTTGAACAAGCTAATAACAAGAGAAAAGCCATGGACTGACCTGACTCCCCAGTAGATAATCCACTACCCTTTTTATCGTCTTGAGCGTTGGACAAATCAGAACCTCCACCAGTTTTAGTTTCTTCAGAAATCCTATAATACTTCTGCTGTTGTGCTTGCTGATGAGCAGCAGCAGCCACACTTCTGCTGTTGGACAAATCAGAACCTCCACCAGTTTTATATTAAAATAAATCTCACCTCAGACTTTTGTGGTTACAAATGAGTGCATATCTTCCTCCATGCCTTTGAGCTGTTGTTCTTGTTGAGTGACTGAAGCTGCAACAGTCTTGTGCAAGATTTCAAGCTGTTGAGTTAACTGGGACTGGAATTGCTGGATAAGGGTCTTGTTTTCATCTTCGATTTTGTCCTTACGCTCTGTCATTCAATTAAAGATTGTTTTAAGGAATGAAATCAAATTTAGGAAAAATACGATCGAGAATATTTAAATGAAAAGAAACACAAACCAATCTTGGTGAATAGGCTTGACACATCAGAGGCAGCATTCTCTAGCTCTGTACAAAGATCAAGGGCTCGCTCAACAAGTGCTTTCTCTGATGGTTGCATTTGCTTGTCTATGTCTTTCTTCAAGATCAAACAATGAATGCTCAGTTTCTTGGAGCTTTTTCTGAGGAGAAATGAGAGGGTATATAGATACTTAAGTAGATTAGAATAAAATTTGAAAGATAAATATAGCATTTTCACATAATTAACATCATCATACCTCAGTTTTGTCAAGTCTATTACTTAAATCTGCACTCAACTGCTGCTGAGAATTGTAGAGTTCTTGAAGCTCCATGAATTGCTGTTTAAAAAGATTGATAGATGATTAACAAAGTTTTCTCAAAAGGGGGGGGGGAAGAAGTGACAGTTCTTAATTTCATTCATACCTTACCCTTCGAATCAAAATCAAGTTCCATACGCTCTATTTTTTCAGCCATTGCCTGATTACAGAAATAAGACAAGAGTAGTAATTAACAAGAGATTCGAGTACACCGAATATTTCATTATCAAAACGAGCCTACCTTAAGAACTATGGCACTACCTGTAGAGTGTCCAAAGCAAAAACACGGAAGACCTGGATTATCATCATGCAGCCCATCACTTCCACCGTGTCCTACAATGAAAAGCATTACATGATCAGGATATATGAATTACTGATAATGTACTTTCATAATGACACCAATAACATATGTGCTAAAGGAGGGAACCCATCTTTCATATAAATTCAAATTTATCTTGAACTATGCATAAATATATTCACTAGTACATAAGCAAGCACTAAATGTAGAACCCTTGTATGTAATTCAAAAATCAAGTATCACAATCATTTAAGACTATAAGGTTGCCCAGCTTACCGAGAGTGCTAAGAGTGAGACTAGATGCAAGCATCTCATTTGGCATTATTATGAAAGGAAATATAGAAAACCTAAGCTTGGTACATTTCCCTTCAAATGATCGAATTAAAACGAAAATATACCAAATCTAAGGCTTAAAAACATTTCATGCTAACTAGGCGCAGCAGTGTTCCCATACCAAATAGTGAACAATACCCTTACACAACTATAGCCATGCAGTTCGCAAAAACTTGTGCCAATTAATTACAAATTCAAATCCAGTTTGAACAACATTATTTGCCTTCCATGTTGCGTCTGAGACATAATAGTTTAGTATTTAACTGCACAAGAAATCCTTACAACCAACTTCGTCAATCTTGATTATTTATTCTCTTTGTCTGGAAGCACTTACTGAAACCATGAATTGGGGTAAGGTGAATCTAAGTAATGATTTGAGTTGAAGTTAGACTTCCTACGCTCAGGAAAAAGGTGGTCCCATTCACAGATGCAATATATGAAACAGAAAAATGGAACATACATATAGGTAATCATCCACAGCAGCAGAAATCGCCCATTCAAATCCAGGACTGGAGTCTGAATTAGCAGTTCTGTAGCTTCTGCGAGCAGCCAATCCAGCTGACAACCAATTTGAGTATCTATAAGCATTAACATTGGTAAGCATGGTGGAATCAAATGTATTTCATAAGTCAGATAGCCCGTAATCTAGATTATGGGCCATACACCGTTCCTCCCTAAAACATCCAAAGTATCCCTTATTATCCACCATGTCCTTCGCTATATCCACAGAATGTATGCTTGCACAATTTTTGCAAGAGAGGATAAGGGGACAATAAACAGGAATGAATTGTTTTTATTATGGGCATTTGTCACGGGGTATAGAGAAATAAATTTGGGAAAATGGTTCATTGATCACCTTTGGGATCACATTGAGCTTTCCCGGAGATATACACATAGGAGGAATGATAACACTCCTTGCTATTTATGTGTGTATCCAATTACCCGAGGAAGGTCCTGAAGCTTGGGTACCGATTAGAAGGTCAAAAGTGCTAGATATAGCAGCACTTAAGGTAATGAATATGGTCTCTGAAGTTGAGCAAGGGGGTTATACTTGGTTTGTAGGGGGAGGGTCGAACAAAATGCCTTACACCAATTTGCCCAATGTAAATCTCCCAATGGTAGAAATTAATCAACCAGGAACTTGGATCTTCCCTCGTGCCTTGGGTCAAGTTGAGAATGAAGGAAATAATTTGGGGCAAGAAGAAGAGAATGAGGAAGATCAACAACAACCAATGCACCTCAACCCAAACCAAATGTCACCCAAAATTTACCAACAATTTAACCAATTAGCTATCCAATAATCCCAACTGCTCCAACAAAATACCCAAATTCTTCAACAACTCAACCAGATTGAGGGTCGTATACAACATGTCCAAGGAAGGGTTGATTACGTCTACGACTATGGAATGAGGCATTGGGAGGACTTTCCACCATCACCACCACCGCTGTTTTAGTAAGTTTTCTCTTTTCCCTACCATTCTTATTTGTCCTTAAAACATTGAGGACAATGTTTACTTCAAGTATGGGGGTAATTTAGTTTAGTTTTTCATTCATATTTTATGTTCAACTTAGTAGCTGCATTTTTTTTTCCTTTTCTATGTTTGCATTAGAGTATGTTTATTTTCAAAAAAATATTCCTATGATGATACAATTATATTCTTATACTTGCTAAATTGCCTTGGGACTTTATCTTTTCCCCTTCTTTTCATATTTTCTATAACTTGAAAATTTGTTAGAAAAAAAGCATAGGAATATTTTAGAAAGTAAATAGAAAATCATAAATTGATATATCATTAATAAAAATTTTACTAAAGAAGGCATTGTTTTGATTAATTGAGCATTTCGAATCATTTAAGCACTTGGTTATTTTATCTTGTGATTCTTGAACTTATTCTTCAAATGTACACTTCAAAAATATTGATTTCTATTCCCTTTTTAAAGTATTCATACATGTTATGCATCTTTGAATCACAACCTTCACATAAAAATCCATCTTTTCATTTTCACTAATTAAGGCTAATCAATTTTTAACTTAATACTTATTCATCTTGTAAGATCATCCACTCGAAAATCTAAATGAGCAAATCATTAATAGAGTGTGACGACCTAAAACCAGAAATTGCCTTACCACGTATAAAATGATTTAATTATTAGCCTTGGCAATTTTCCACTATCATCCTCCGCTATCATCTTTGTGATTTAAAAATGCATGTCGAGTCCCGTAAATACTTTTGAATTGTGAATAAAGATCATTCTCTTATTTGTACATTTAAAGCATAAAACTATTATTCACAAAGCACTCTAAGAGTGAATTTTATTTTACGCTAAGCTTATGATCCAAAAATTTATTTTTTCACAACATTATGACTTTGATTAGTCAAATTTTATTCATGATATAAGGATTTATTGTCTTAAATTTACTCCCTAAATATCTTCCTAAAATCTCTTTCTAATACTCTTTCTAAGTTATAAAAGATATGAGTAGACATATAAAAGGCAATCTTTTGAGGCAATAGAGCTTGTAGCATTTATTTTCTGAGGGATCTACTATTTATCTTTCTATTTTATTTGCATACTTCTCCATTTCTACCTTTTTATATTAAACTTGTTTAGGGACAAGCAAAAATTTAGTGTGAGGGAGTTGATAAATGGCTATTTTATAGTCATTTATAGTATTATAATTGCATCTTTTATCCTAGATTTTAGTTTCGTTTAGTCTAATTAATTTCTTTTTCTTATATCACGGATTTTATGCTTTTTGGTATTCTTGTGTGATTTTTCAAGATTTAGGTATATATTTTGAAGTACAAGGGGTATAAAGTAAAATCATGGAAATAGAGGGATCAAAATTGAAAATTGTAGAAAACCAGTCCCAGCTAGCTGATGCTCGGCCGAGCAGAGGAGACCAGAGATTGATGTCTTGCTAAGAAGGCCTTGCTCGGCCAAGCACCTCCTGGACTCGGCCGAGCACCTACTGATCAGCCAAAAAAGTGCCTTTTTGAAGAGATTCGACCCTTAACCTAAATGACTATATAAAGGGTCCTTGTAATCAATTGTAAATATGTAGAAACATACAGAAAATACCTAGAATTGATAGCAAAATACTCTAGCATTACATTTTCTATTTTCAAATACAAATCTCTCGAAGATTCATCAATCATTCTTGAAGATTGAAGGAATAATATATTGAAGTGTATTCTCAGCCTTTGCTTTCTTTCTACAAGTGTTACAAATAAGTATCTTTTTTCTTTACTTTTATTTATGTTTTATTTGCATTTAATACTCGTAGTTTCTGCTATGGCTTGTGAGTAATCTCCTAAGTTCTTGGGGTTGGAAACTCAACACTTTTGTTTATCAATTTTAATCATGCCATCTTCTCTTCATCTTAACAATTCTCTTCATATCAATCTTAAAAGACTTATATTTTGGAGACGTCTAACTTGTATGATTTCAGTTAATCGAGAGAAGTACCTAGCGGAAAATCTCAATTAGCGGAACCATGTGAAGTGAACTAGGCTACATTAATCACAAGAGTAGATTAATGGCATAGGGATGTTCCTTGAATGGAAAGTACGTGGATTTTATAAACACTAATATGGATTCTTACTAACTTATGGGTCATCGAGAAATAGGGCATAATTAGTGAAGAATACAAATATTACTTGCTTGATCGTGAGAAGTAGTATAGGCTCAATGTACCATTCTTGATTTTGATGAAAACTTTTATTTCAAAGGCATGATTATATGATAAATGAATGATTGTTCGAGTCCCAACCCCAAGAATATCTTCATCTTATAAGAATTCAAATAAATTAGATTAGTTTGTATTGTTCTAGTTTTTCAGCAGAAAACCATTTTTCCCCAACAATCTTATTTTTATATTTTTATTATAAAAGCAAACATTATACAAAGTAAACCTTGTCTTCGTGGGATCGACCCGCATTTGCCTTTGCTATACTATAAATAATTCGTGCACTTGCGATACAAAAGGAACTGTTAGATTTTGAAACAACATGTTTCGGACAGTTTCACCGCACGACATTTTCTTTTCGCTTTAATTTTGGTTGTTCGTTCCGATTTCGACGAATTACTTTTTTACATTCACTAAAGATATTTTAGTCTATTCATCTCGGTGTGCGATTTTGTCAGTATACCCCACTCGCAAACTTGGCTAGGGATGACCAAACTGGCCCGGAACCAGAACCGTCAAACTCAAAACCAGCCAAAATCAGTAGGAAACCGTGAATTGGCATAACTGGAACCGTGGTTCACCTGGTCCGGTTCCGATTTAAGGTTGTCA
This sequence comes from Adenophora triphylla var. japonica, assembly GCA_022495995.1. Lineage (NCBI taxonomy): Eukaryota > Viridiplantae > Streptophyta > Magnoliopsida > Asterales > Campanulaceae > Adenophora > Adenophora triphylla. Next base: position 209,174 of record JAFEMH010001934.1, on the reverse strand, counting down.
AAACCGGTGAATCGCCGATTTTGAACCAGAAAACCGTGTCAAAAACCGTCCTTTTCATTAGTTTTTCGTCAGATTCGTACTTTTCGTCGGATTTTTTGTCAGATTCGTCAATATTTTCGTTAGCTAACAGTTAGTTGACAAAAAATAATCGTTTTGACCCTTTTTTTTAACCACAGTCAGTCCATAAAAAAATATTTTGGCTATCTTAACATATTTTCTGAAAGTGTGATAGCATCACACTTAGCCAAGTCAAAAGGTTGACTTAATTATGTTTTGTTACTTTCTTTATATTTAATATTATGTAAATATTTTATATTTAATTTTTATTATTACTAACCTATCTACCGAAAATTTGTTATGTGTTTAGTATTGTTTTGGTTGTTTTATAGGACTCTCACAAAGGATAAGGATTAGAGATAAAAGAGATTGATGATCAAGCTCAACCTTACCCATTAGACGTGTACTACTTGGTTATAAATACAAGACCCAAGTCAGTATACAAGATACGGAAATATACACTCTGAAAGGCTGAAGAAATATAGACTTGAGAGGAGTGTTTTTATGAGAGAGTTCTTTTGATTATTTTAGTTATTCTCTTATTATTTCTTTGTAATCGATTTCAAAAGTGTTTTTTAATAAGAGAAGTTTATTGTCTACATCATATTGCTGTAGATAAGTATTAAATCTGTGTTCATTTCATTTCTGTTTTATTATTCCGCTGCATTTCACTGTTGTGCTAGTGCTGGTGCGATAGCATCAGGACTCACATCAATCTTCTGTGACTTCCTAGCCGCTCCATTTCTTTCAATTGGTATCAGAGCTCCACTCGACTCTACTGAGTGAGATCCAAGGAAGAGTGGTCATTATGGAAGGACACTTGAGTCAATACCGTCCCCCGATTTTAGATGGAACTAACTATCCCATCTGGAAAGCTAAGATGCGTCTCTTCATCAAAGCAATTGATGAACGAGCATGGCTTAGCATTATTATTCCATGGTCCCCTCCTAAGGTTGAAATGATAAATAAAGAAGAAGAGGGTGAAACTTCCGAAAAGGTCTATAAAATTAAACCTGAGGAAGAATGGACCACTGATGAGGTCACTAGTGCTAACTACAATTCCAAGGCTCTTGGTGCTATTTCAAGTCATGTGGATGAACACATGTTAAGACTTGTTTTAAATCAAAATATAGCAAAGAAAGCCTGGGATATATTGCAAGCTCACTGTGAGGGTGATGATAGTGTCAAAGCCACTAGGTTGAGAATTCTCATGACCAAGTTTGAAAACTTGAGGATGAATGAGTCTGCGGACATAAAAAGTTATTCTGCTAGAATAAGAGAAATTTCAAATGAATGTCTCTCACTTGGTGAGCCTATTTCAAATGCTAGACTAGTATGCAAAATGTTAGAATTTAATTTGATAAGTTCAACATTAAAATAGCTGCTATTGAAGAAGCAAATGACACCGCAACCATGGCTTTAGATACTCTTGTGGGTAAGCTAACCATGTTTGAATTAAACATTTCTATTCAAAGCAACAACATAAAGCCGAAAGTGTTGCTCTTGCTTCGCTCTCTAAGGCATCCTCAATTCCAAAAGAGATTGAGGAAATCTCAAATGAAATCGATATTTCTAATTCGGAAAACGAAGATGTTGCTCTTTTAACAAAAAAATTTACTTCGTTTCTTAAAAATAAAAGAGACAACAAATTTCCTTCTAAGAAACCAACTAATTTTGATAAATCAAAAGAGGATAATGAGAGTACTTTCAAGAAATCTACTAGTTTTTCTAAAAATAGATCTGAAACTGTTCAGTGTAGAGCCTGTAAAGGGTTTGTGCATTATGCAAATGAATGTGCCAATACTCTGAAGAAAAAGGGGATGAGCCTAAGTGCGACCCTTAGTGATAGTGAGGACGAAGATGAATCGCTAAACTTAGCAATTATGGAAATCTCGCCTCCAAATCATGAACATCAATCTGATGTAGCTTCGTATGTTATCACATCTACTATCACATCTTCGAATCTTTTATAAACTGTTATACCTCTTCACTGAAAGTAAGTCCGAAAATGAAGAAGAAGATAATGAAAACTATAACGAGCTACTGGATGCCTATCTTTGAACTATATGCCGATTGGGAAAAGCGTGTTGAAAAAATTCTTTGTCTTTGAAAAGGTAACCGAAAACTCTCTACTGAATTATCTAAAGTTAAAGATGAACTGACAAATGTATCCACTGAAAATGATAAACAAAAAGATTCTATAGCCAAACTTGAGGTCATGCTCACTAAACTTGACATTGAACTTGAGAAAACAAAAACCGAACTCACAGAGGCCAAGAAAACTTTTGGAAAACAGAATCTTTTGGAAAGGCAACTCTTGATGAGATTCTCAAAGTGAGCAAGTTTTCAAAAACAGGTCTTGGTTTTGAATCAAATTTTTTGAGAGAGGGAGAAAGTAGTTCCTCAAAACCTAAAAATTTTTATAACCAAAAATCATCAACCAAAAAGAAAAGATTCGTGTGCCATTACTGCTTCTTACCAGGTCATATAAGACCTTTCTGTTACAAGAGGATTCGTGATCTGGGGAAAGATGTTCCTCAGATGAGTGAACGAATGCTTTCACATCACAACTCACATCGCCAAAAACCTGGTCAGTTCGTATGGGTTGAAAAGAAAAACATGGAATGCAAAGTAGTGTTTACCTCTCTCAAGAGCAGCATTGCTAGCTCATGGTACTTCGATAGTGGGTGCTCAAGGCACATGACAGGTAATGCCGAATTTCTCACTGATTACGTCACTATCAAAGGAGGGAATGTAAATTATGGGGGAGGAGCACAAGGTAAGATTGTTGGAAAAGGTACTTTATGTGTAAATGACATGCCCAAACTGAAAAATGTCTATCATGTAGAAGGATTGAAAGCTAATTTGATTAGTATAAGTCAACTATGTGATGACAATTTACATGTCAATTTTGACAAACATGAATGTAAAGTGTTTGATAACACTAATAAATGTTTGTTCACCGGAGTAAGGTCTCAAGATAATTGTTACAAATTTGGTGACAACTTATCCTGCCTTAGCTCCAAAACAAATGAACTTGAACTGTGGCATCAAAAATTAGGACATGCTGGCTATAGGAAAATAGAAGAATTAGTTAGGTTTGATCTTTGTTAAACACTTGCCCAAGCTCGACTTTAAACAATCTAGTGTGTGTGGTCCTTGTCAGAAGGGGAAGCAAACCAAAGCCTCTCATCCAAAAGTAGACCAAAGTTCCACGTTTGAAATTTTAGAATTAATACATACTGATCTTATGGGACCAATTGAGGTTGAAAGCTTAGGTAAAAAGAAATATTCATTTGTTTGTGTAGATGATTTCTCTAGGTATACTTGGGTGCTCTATTTAAAAGAAAAATCTGAAGCACTCGAAGTATTTAAAGTGTGGTATAAAAAGGTGAAAAACTTGTATGGGAAGAAAGTTATCAAAATTAAGTACGATCATGGGCCGAATATGAGAACACATTGTTCTCAAAGTTTTGTGACTCCAAAGGAATCACCCATGATTTTTCAGCCCCTAAAACTCCTCAACAAAATGGAGTTGCAGAAAGGAAAAATCGTACTTTACAAGAGATGGCCCGTGTCATGCTTAGTTCTAAGAACATCTCTAAACGGTTTTGGTGAAGCACTTAACACTTGCATGTCATATAGGAAACGAGTTTATCTTAGAGTTGGATCAACCATGACTCCTTATGAAATACTCCTCGGTAAAAAACCTACTCTCAAGTACTTTCATGTCTTTGGATGCATATGCTATGTTCTAAATGATAGAGATTATCTATCTAAATTTGATTCCAAGAGTGACAAAGTTTTTTCTTGGATATTCCACAAATAGTCGTGCATATAGGATTTACAACCTTAGAACTAAAGCATTATGGAATCAATTAATGTTACATTTGATGATACTTCGACCTAAATATAAAATCTCTTGAAGATGATGTCTCGGATTGTATAGAGACAATGCGAGGAAACTCGAGAATCAAGGCGAGCAGATGCGGCAAAATGGATTGCGGAAAAAGCAGGATGCAGTGCGATGCGAGCACATCATCACCTACATCCGGGCAAACAACATCTGGTTCAGAATCTGAAGATTCTGAATGTGAAGAAGGAAAGTTGGATAGGACTAAAGACATACCCAACAGAGTGCAAAAGAATCACCCAATATCTCAAGTAGTGGGTGATGTAAACGAAAAAATTAGCACAAGGGAAAAGCCTAGGGTCAACTACCGTGAGTTGGCTGGGCTAAGCTGTGTTGAATCTCAAGTAAACAAGGTTAGTTCATGTTGTTTTGTTTCTAATATTGAACCTAAGAATATTGTAGAAGCCATGAAAGATGATAATTGGATTATTTCCATGCAAGAAGAACTAAATCAATTTGAGAAAAATGAAGTATGGACTTTAGTTCCTAGGCCTATAGGGGGAAATGTAATAGGAACCAAGTGGATCTATAAGAACAAAACTGATGAAAATGGTCAAATACCAGAAATAAAGCTAGGCTTGTAGCCCAAGGTTACACCCAAGTAGAAGGAATAGATTTTGAAGAAACATTTGCTCCTGTTGCTAGGATAGAGTCAATTAGGCTTTTACTTGCCATTGCTTGCTATTTGGACATAACTCTACATCAAATGGATGTTAAGAGTGCCTTTTTAAATGGTGTCCTAAATGAAGAAGCCTATGTTGAACAACCTAAGGGCTTCACTGATCCCCACTTTCCTGATCATGTTTATAAGCTTAAAAAGGCCCTATATGGATTAAAACAAGTCCCTAGAGCTTGGTATGGGAGGCTAACTGAACACCTCATACAAATGGGATTTAAGAGAGGTGAGGTAGATAAAACCTTATTTATTTTAAAAGAAAATGTAGGAATCTTAGTGGCCCAAATTTATGTTGATGACATTGTATTTGGATCATCTTCCAAAGATATGTTAGACTACTTTGTCACAAGTATGACCACCACCTTTGAAATGAGTATGGTTGGTGAATTAACCTACTTTCTAGGACTTCAAATAAAACAAAATAAGGAAGGAATTTTTATCTCTCAAAGTAAATATGCCAAAAACTTGGTTAAAAAGTTCTCTCTTGACAATGCCTCTCACTTTAAAACCCCTATGAGATCTTCCCAAAAGTTGTGCAAAGATGAAAATGGTGAGGATGTTGACCCCACCTTATATAGAAGCATGATTGGAAGCTTGTTGTACCTTTCAGCAAGTCGTCCAGACATCATGTTTAGTGTTTGCTTGTGTGCTAGATATCAAGCTTGCCCCAAATTATCCCACCTCAAAGCTGTAAAAAGAATCATTAGATATGTAGGTGGAACTATCAATTTAGGGCTAAGCTATACTCGAGAAACCAATACAAATCTGGTAGGATTCAGTGACTCTGACTGGGCAGGCAATACTGATGATAGGAAAAGCACAACTGGAGGTTGCTTTTATCTTGGAAACAACTTAGTATCTTGGTATAGTAGAAAACAAAACTGTGTATCCCTTTCTACTGCTGAATCAGAATATGTGGATGTTGGGAGTTGTTGTTCTCAACTCCTTTGGATGAATCAGATGATTAAAGATTATGGTCTTAAAAGTAATATGCTAACTGTTTTTTGTGATAATCTAAGTGCCATAGAAATATCAAAAAATCATGTTCAACACTCACGTACTAAACATATTGACATTAGACATCATTTTATTCGTGATCTTGTTGAGCAAAAAATTATTAGCATGGAATCAATTAGCACTGAAAAACAGTTGGCTGACATTTTCACCAAAGCCCTTGATTTTCAGAGATTTTCCACTCTAAGGAAATCTCTGAGTTTGTGTGCAATATAATGATGTGATCCCCCGTGTGATCACATCATAACTAACACCTGTATTTTACAATTCTAACAAAAAAAAAAATGCATTGCATGATTTATCTCAGTATGGTCACTTGTATTACATCTTTGTTGTGTTTCCTCTCTGAATTGTGAATCCTTCTTATATAGTAGTCAACAACAGTTGACTCTAAAAATTATCTTACTAGATGTCTCTTGGTGGGTGCAAAAATAAAAAAAAAAATGTTTGGGAAACAGCTACTCCATCCATGGTATGAAGTCATTTCAATGTGATCAAAATGACTTCAAGAGAAAGTTTGAGTCAAATTGATAAGATCATTCGAAAGAGGGCTATCCATGAGTTTAAGAAGAGTGAAAGCTACCCATAATATATTTTTCCACGAAAAAATTGTATGTGGAAGCATTCTAGAGGCCAAGCAAGACAAGATTCTGATTCATTGACTTTCTTAGGGGAAATGCGTACCTTGATGTAATCACATACTATGCCACACATATACTGAGACTTATCCTTCACATGTGTGTAAATTATGCATCATTAGTTTTTAGAATTTTTCCTGTCAACCTGGTCCTTGGTGAAAATCCCAATCAAATGCTTTTCTACTTTGAATTGATTTTTGTTAAATTATTTTATGCTCAACGAAATTACCTAAAATTTTTTAAAAATGTCCATATGTTTAGGGGGATTATAAGCATGTGATTTTTTTTAATATATCTATGGTAATTACTTTATCTAAGATATTTTTTCATTTATCTCTATTTATCTATCTTTATCATCTTAATCTCCAAAGAAGTTAAGACTCATGTAACCCCTTGTATCCTAACCGGCCAAAGGGAATTAGGTTAGTTCAGTTCAAATGCAATTAAAACTCCCTTTAGTGACCTAAGCCTACTAGGATTTAATGATGTGCTATCACATCAAATAAATACCATCACTCCCCTCTTATTAAACCCTCACCGGCCTTTGTAGACAAAACCCTTAGAAATTCCAAAGCTTCCCTCTGTTTGCTTCCCGGATCATGGCATCTCCGACCAAACCCTCCTCTCCAACTGCCGATCGATCGCCCCCTCCATCTCCGGTGGCCCCAACCGAAGCCGCAGTGGAACTGTTCGTCGACACCGAAGCTTCCCCTGTATCTATGTCGCTCCCAGGTGCTCAAGACAATGCCATTGATGCTGATAATCCTGGGGATTTGAAGTCAGTGGGTGCAATGGCGGGGTCAGCTAGAGGCCCTAACTGGTCTTTGCGGCAGAGGGGTTTTTCTCCCAACATGGGGGACTATACTCCTAAGGTACGCCCTAATATGGCCGAACCTGATTTCATTGAAGACGATGATGAGGACTTTGATCCCTCTGCTGATCTCAAAAGAAAGAGGGGAAAAGCAAAGGCTAGTGGTTCTGGAAGCTCCTCGGGTAAACCCTTGCCTCAGAAGAGAAAGTATGAGAGTGGTTTGACAGTTTATTCAAGTGATTCTGCTGAAGAGGATTCTGAAGAAGAAGGTGTTGAGGCCTTCAAGGTTGTTTCAAGAAGATCTCAATATGTAGAGGTTGAGGAGTTGAAGGAAGCTGAGGATATTATTGAATCTGTTGATCAGGACTTTGGAGATGTATTCCCCCACATCACTGTGACGCCTGAAGACTTACATGCTAGAAGGATTGCTTTGTCTCAACAGTCCCCTGCTCATGCTACCGCAGATGTTAATGCACACTGTGACGCCTGAAGACTTACATGCTAGAAGGATTGCTTTGTCTCAACAGTCCCCTGCTCATGCTACCGCAGATGTTAATGCATCTCCAACCCCATCTCCTACTGCTAACCCCCCAGTTGTTCCTTCTCAGTCTTCACCAGAAAGCGGTATTACGGAATTAATTCTGAGGGTGATGAGGTTGAAGAATATGATGAGACTGAGCACATCCCCCTGCAAGCCCTTTTGGATTTGAAGAAAGGCAAAGGAAAAGTGAGGCAAGCTAAGGCTAAAGCTGCAGGGACTATCTCTACCCAAGCATCTGACATTGGGTCAGATGATGATGAAGCAGAGGATGAAACTTTTAAGCTTGGGAGAGAGGAGTTAGAGCGAAAAGAAGGATCTTTGCGAAGATGTACTCACATCTGCATCCTCACCAAGAAGGAGCCTAAGAAGGTCTAATGTCTCTAAAGATGAATTGCCTAAGCCTAGGCATTCCCCAAGAGCTAAGCCATCTGCAAGAAAGGTAAGCCCCCACTCTCCTGAAAAATATATGTCTAAGTCGGTTAAGGAAAGATTTGGGTTCTTTAGAAAGAAAGGGTTTTCGGTTGAGAGGGTCATTGACAAAACTTTTGAGGATGTTGGCATGAAAAGGTTTCTGAAAGAAAAAAGACTCTTACACTCTGTGTCTTACCCCACTTTCTATTACCCTTCACTTGTTAGTGAATTTTATGCTAATCTTGTCCAATCAATCCAAGATCCTAGGTCTGATAGCTTTGAAAGGGTGAATGTTCGTGGTCAAAGTGTTTCTTTCTCTCCTGCTATGATCAACATTTTCCTCTATACTCCCTCTCCTCACATCCTTCCACCCATGGCACCAAAAAATGATATTGCCAACTCTATAACCAATGGACTTGACCCCACATGGCACACACAATTCAAATGTACCATGCTCACCTCCTTGTGTGGTTTCTTATTCAAAATTTCAACCTTCAACTGGAAACCATCTTCCAACAAAAACATTGTTACAGTTCCTCATGCTGACCTAATCTATAGGATTTTCAATGGTCTTGAGTTCAACTTGGGTGAAGTTATTTTTGGTAGTATTGTTCAGTTTGCAGAGAAAGAGCTTCCCTCGGACCTTCCTTTCCCTTGCTTAATTACTGGTTTGTGCTTGAAACAAGGGGTAGAAATTCTCATATCTGATAGGTCTGTGGATAAGATTGAACCTTTTAACATCCAACCTGTGTTAGAATGTCCCACAAGGACTGTAGATCTACCTGTAGCATTCCCAGATGATCCAGTAATTGATGCTCAAGATGAGGAAGAAGATGACCCAGTTGATGCTACTGAAGATGTACGTGCATCTCCTTCACCACCTGTGGATCAAGTAAAGGTTCTTTCAGATGAAATCAAGTTTTTGGAGAGATGGATGCTGAATACGAGGGTGCAATTCAAGGAAGTTTCAGCCAGGAGGAACAAATTATTGGCTGCAAAGGATGCGCTTTCTGATCAAAAAGGGGGAGCTAGTTCAAGCCGTGTGTTTCAAGAAGTAAGTCATGATTTTAGGTGGGAATTGCTTGCAGAAACTCAAGAAGAAATGGATGCCAACCCAAATCAGAAGTGGAGCAGACCCATGAACTGAATGGGTTATGATGTGGTTTATGTCTTAAAAACAATTTTAATTTCTTGTTTTTTTAGGAACAATGGTGATTTGCTTTTGCTTGGTTTGTTTTAGTTTGTTTTGGACATGTTTTTGAACATGATGGTTTATGGTTCTTATTAGCTAGTATTTAGGGGGAGCATTCGAGCTCTCCATCTCATATCATGTGTTGAATAATCCTTAGCTTATTATATATTGTGCTTGAGATTTGTTTTTGAACAGAAAGCAACAAAACAGGGGGAGATTGAAAGTGTGATAGCATCACACTTAGCCAAGTCAAAAGGTTGACTTAATTATGTTTTGTTACTTTCTTTATATTTAATATTATGTAAATATTTTATATTTAATTTTTATTATTACTAACCTATCTGACCGAATTACATTTATGTGTTTAGTATTGTTTTGGTTGTTTTATAGGACTCTCACAAAGGATAAGGATTAGAGATAAAAGAGATTGATGATCAAGCTCAACCTTACCCATTAGACGTGTACTACTTGGTTATAAATACAAGACCCAAGTCAGTATACAAGATACGGAAATATACACTCTGAAAGGCTGAAGAAATATAGACTTGAGAGGAGTGTTTTTATGAGAGAGTTCTTTTGGTTATTTTAGTTATTCTCTTATTATTTCTTTGTAATCGATTTCAAAAGTGTTTTTTAATAAGAGAAGTTTATTGTCTCTGACATATTCTGTAGATAAGTATTAAATCTGTGTTCATTTCATTTCTGTTTTATTATTCCGCTGCATTTCACTGTTGTGCTAGTGCTGGTGCGATAGCATCAGGACTCACATCAATCTTCTGTGACTTCCTAGCCGCTCCATTTCTTTCAATTGGTATCAGAGCTCCACTCGACTCTACTGAGTGAGATCCAAGGAAGAGTGGTCATTATGGAAGGTAATAGTTAATTGCCTAAAAAGCACAAAATAGTAGTTTTTAAACTTATCCACTTCAAGGAGGTAATAGTTAATTGTTATCCTCCTTAACATTCAACCTAGTGATCCATTGGGTTAATCATACAAATAGTGACACAATTGTGCTAGTTTTGGACTAGCTCAAATTTAAACCACGAAGATGGTGCGAAGCGCCATCTGAGCTCGAGCCCGCGCAAAGGACGCTTTAGAGACGCACGTTTCACTTTGCGCGTGCACGCGCATCGGTCGCTGGAGGCTGTGGAGCCTTAAAGTTTTAAGAAATTCAGTCAAGGTTCATGGCTTAGCTAGCTCGGGTGCATGTGGGCGGTTCAGGTTTTGCATTGGTTCAGACAAGGTGCCAGATCAGTTCGGTCTGGGCAGCCCAAGTGGGGCGGGCCGCGGACTAGGGTAAATAGGTGAAATGGGCCGAACATGTTTGTGCTGGGTGGATGTGTCCAATCGAATGTACATGGGTCAGTTCAGATGGAGGATTCACGTCTACTCGAACGGGTGTGGGTCGCTCCGCTCAATCTGGTGTCTTGATTACGATCAGATCGTACGGTCCATATTCATCCGATCTGAATTGTGTCTATTTCTTAAAAGGCACAACAACTTTTGGAGAACTATAAAAAGACCCCACAGGTTTGACAATTTCATTTATTCAGTCATCAATCATTTAATAGCAAATTAGGGAGAGAGAGAGAGAGAGAGAGAGAGAGAGAGAGAGAGAGAGAGAGAGCATATTGAAGCATAAAATTCCTTTCAAGTCCAGAAGTTCTAAACATTCAAATTTGTTCACCAAAATCGTTAATTTGGAGTTCTTTTATTAAGGACAACTAAAGTCGTTGTATCTTACGAGAATATTGCCAGTAACCGTTAGCACCGGTGCGGGGAAATTACTTATTACGGAGATTGTGTCCAACATAAGCTCGACGTTCCGCATTCCAATTTAATAAATTTTGGGTTTTATTTATTTTCAGTTAATTATTTAAGAAAACCTTTTTGAATTTCCATTATTTTCCCTACAAACCACCATAGTACTTGTTGAAAAATTGGTAGTATTTGTCTCATATCAAGTGTATAAGAAAGACAATAACATGCAACAATATTCATATAAAAGCAATAAAAGACAAGAAAATGAGATTTGTTCACCTAGTTCATCCCACAATTGGCCTACATCTGAGGGCAATTTTAGGACAGGATATTCAATAATATCAAATCGTGATATTACACTCAAAGCTCATGATCGTCCTCCGGAGTCATCCCCTCTATCTATGTATACAAAGTACCCATACAACCCCTATAGATAACATAGGCAATCCATAAAATGCCCCTAAGGGCACCCAAAAGACCTATCAATGTCTTTGACTCTCTTTGTGGATTTCACATATTCTCTTTGAATATTTTCTCTAACACACATTAAATTTATGGGTACTTGTTAGAGAACAAGTGTCTGGACTTGACCCATGTGAGATTTATGTCATGGTCAAATGTCATAATTAAATTTCATAAGGTCACATCCTTTAGTCCCTAGACCTGAGATTATCGTGACCTTACATATGATGAAAGCCATGTTTGATTTTAGTCAAACGATATCTTAACACGATATTTATAAAGGCTATCTTTGGCATGATCGGATTCATAATGGGAAGAATGATAAGTCAAGATGGAATTTGTCCCTCGAAAGAGAGATGTTTTGCTTGGGCCCCTCGATGAGTGATAATGTGAAAGTGTATGGCCATACCCCAATGCGATTGGATTATCATTATACTCGGAATCGAGAAAGCATTGAACAAAGACAAGTTGACGAGGACCATGACTTGTGTTAAATATAACATCGTGAGACAAAGGGAGAAATGGAAGTGCACCATTGGAAACGTGAACTCTTACGTTATATTATTTGGATAGACATAATGGCTTGCTAGAGTCCGCTTATATCTTATGAGAGTCGATATGATCGAGCTCATTGCCAATATAATATAATCCTATTGGGTCACACATAACTAGAATGAATTGATTAAACCAAAGAAAGAATGATTGAGAAATTCCTCATCAGCCTTGTCTGGTCGTGCGACACAACTAGGCCATGTGCATCGTGTGGTCGTGCGACATAACAGGTCCTGAGGCGGTTTCACAGACTGGTTTCCTAATTTGATTAGGAAACATATACCATACTAAAGTAGTATATATATGAAGTTCTGTCAACCCTAAAAAGCTAGCCGAATTTCTGAAAAGAAAATCACAACATATATTCTCAATATTCTTCATAGGTTTAAGAGATCTAGCAATCTTCAAGAAGTCATTCTTGGTTCATTCAAAGGTGTGGATAACGAAAGAGGGTCTTCACTCGTTCAATGATCAAGGCCTAGAGTTCAAGCAATCTGAAGAACGAAGTTTGTGATTCAAAATCACATTATTAAATCGTTCGATAGCTCAAGAACGGAAAGCATTCAAGGCTGGTTATTTCTATCTCATAGGAATTCAAATTAATTAAATAGAATGGATCCTAGGCTCTTGGGTTTTATGTTAATAGATGCTTAATTCCGCTGCGCATGGACCTGTAAAACCCAACAGTGGTATCCGAGCCCCATTCGTATCATTAAGTTTGAATTAACATGCTAGAAAAGTGATATAAATCGTTTATATGTTCTTTTGCATGTTATGTATGCGATAGATTGATTGTTTTTTAAACAATATGCCTAAATCGTGTTCTATTGATATTGAATTAAATCTGTTAAAAGTTGTTTGCATGATTTAATTGCTCTGTGATTTAGAATTGATTGAATCTGCAAATCTGTAAATCTGCTTGGTTGTGTCACGCGACACTTCTTGACTGTGTCACGCGACACTGCTTAACTGTGTCACGCGACAATCCTTGCCCAATTTGGGCAGAATCAGGTTGTTACATAATCCTGTTAATCTGTGAATATGTTTTGCAATCTGATATGTTTATATGTTAATCTGGATGCTATAAATTTCTGGAAATTAAGTTTATAGGGCTATGCTAGATTAATTCATTGTTTATGCATGCTTGGTTAATTAAAATATGATTTTATTAATTGTTGCGATGCATGAATTATGTGTTCTTATGTGTTAAGAATTTTAGATGTTTAGTTGAAACATTGTATTATAATTTCCTGAATGTTTAGATTGAAACATTGAGATTTTGGTTTATGATTGTTTATGAGAAACAAGTCATATTATGCAAAATTTAAAAGGAAACTGATTGTTTATTCAAAGTGTTGATTATGTTGCAAATCAGAGCTGATTTCTGATTTTGCATATCTAGGAGAGTTCTGTCGAAGGAGAGATTTGGTACTTAAGTAGTCCTTGTGGCTCACCTATCTTCCTGGGAACTTACCTGGTGCACGATTAAGACTATCTTTGCTGATATGCTTATAATCTACTTTTAAGAACCTTCATTTAACTTTTAAGTTCTTTATGCCAATTCATGATTAAAACACTTGAGACCATTCGGATAGTTTTGGGTGGGCTTGCCATAGCAAAGTACTTTGATTCTATTCATCTGCGTGTAAGATGAGGAAATGGTGGTTCCTATACGTTTAAAGTGAATGAACTTAATTGGGTTATCAAAATGGTTTTAGACCCAAGGCATACGATGAGATTAAAATATGCTTAGACATATGATGTCTTGAATAAATCTCATAAAAGATCTAAGAGTCATATATCTGATATGATTGATGTTTCTACCTAATTAATTTAGTTTTGAGCGGTTTGCCATAGCAAACTTGAAATTAAATTAAAGTTGGATCTTAGCCCATTAAATGTATATTATGCTTATTTGCATTGAAAGGTGTATAATTTAGTGGGAGCATTTTATGTAAATGCATTATACTTCTCATATGATATGTTTACTTATATGTGTTCATATTTTATGTATATCTTTTTGTAGAATAAATGGCATCAAACAATAATCATCTGTCACTGCGATCTCTCCTTGAGAAGGAAAAGTCGGAAGAGAATGGTACAAACTATATGGATTGGATCCGTAGCGTGAGAATTGTTCTCAGGCAAGAAGAAAAACTGTACGTTCTCGAGGAACCTATTCCACCTGAACCTGCTGCCAATGCTACTAGGGCATTGAAGGATCAATATCTAAAGCACAAGCGTGATTCTACAGATGTTGGATGCCTCATGCTCTCCGCCATGTGCAAGAACCTTTAGAAGGATCTTGAGCACTTGGGGACAGTTGATCTAAACAATCGACTGATGGAAATGTTCCAAGTTCAAGCAAGGCAAGAAAGGTATAACACAGTTAAGGTCCTGACCTCATGCAAGATGAGTGAAGGACAAGCTTTTGGTCCCCATGCTCTTAAGTTGAAGGGCCACATTGAGCATCTTGAAAGGCTCGGTTTTCCAATTAGCCAAGAGTTGGATACTGACATAATATTGAATTCATTGCCCAAAAGTTTTAGTAATTTCATAATGCACTATAACATGGGAGGCATGAATAAAAACCTTTCCGAGTTAGTTCAAATGTTGAACACAGCAGAAACCAATATTGTCGAGAAGAAAACCGATCAAGTGTTGATGGTTAACAAGGAGAAGGGTTTCAAGGGTAAGGGAAAGGCAAAGGTTGCTAATCCTAAGGCAAATGTTGCCAAACCCAAAGAGGTTGCCAAGCCTAAAGAGGCTAAGCCCAAGTCCCAAGAGGACGCAGCCTGCTTCCATTGCAATGAGATTGGACATTGGAGGAGAAACTGCACAAAAATACAAGGAAGCACTGAAGAAGAGCAAAGGTGTTGCTTCGACTTCAGGTATCTTTGTTATAGATATATTCCTATCTACTTCTAGTTCTTGGCTATTGGATACTGGATGTGGAACTCATATTTGTTTAAATGTGCAGGGTCTAAAGAACAGAAGGATGCTTGAAGAGGGTGAAGTGGACCTACGTGTGGGGAATGGAGCAAGAGTTGCTGCATTAGCCGTAGGAACTTATGAAGTTACTTTACCTAGTGGACTAAAACTTGTTTTGAACAATTGTTATTACGTTCCAGCTTTAAGTAGGAATATTATTTCGATTTCATGTTTGGACAATGAAGGTTTTAATTTTCTTATATGTGATAAGAAGTTTTCCATTTACAAGAGTGATATGCATTATTGTACTGCTATTTCATTCAATGGCCTTTATATCCTTGATGTTGAAAATCATGATAATGATGTCTATAACATTAACAAGAGATCTAAACCCAATGATGTAAACCACACTTACATATGTCATTGTCGTCTTGGCCATATAAATGAGAAACGCATTTCTAAACTCCACAAAGATGGATTTTTAGACTCACATGATTATGAATCTTATGAGACATGCGAATCTTGTTTACTTGGCAAGATGACCAAGGACCCATTTACCAAAACTGGTGAAAGGGCGGGCGACTTATTAGGCCTCATACATACCGATGTGTGTGGACCTATGAGTAGCGATGCTAGGGGAGGATTTCGGTACTTCATAACATTCACTGATGATTATAGTAGATTTGGATATGTTTATCTAATGAAACATAAAAGTGAATCGTTTGAGATATTTCGAATATTTCAAAATGAGGTGCAAAATCAACTTGGCAAAACTATTAAAGTACTTCGATCTGATCGAGGTGGTGAATATTTGAGCCAAGAATTTGACAATCATCTTAAGAGTTGTGGAATTGTTTCAGAACTCTCTCCACCCGGAACGCCACAATGGAATGGTGTGTACGAAAGGAGGAATAGAACTTTGTTGGACATGGTTCGTTCTATGATGAGTCAAGTTGAGCTTCCTTTATCCTTTTGGGGACATGCACTAGAAACTCCGCTTTTACTATAAACGAGTTCCTATCAAATCGGTTCAAAAGACCCCATATGAGATGTGGCATGGAAGAAAACCTAGTTTGTCTTTCATGAAGATTTGGGGTTGCGATGCATATGTCAAGAAGTTAACTTCTGACAAGCTAGCACCTAAGTCTGATAAATGTGTTTTCGTAGGTTATCCTAAGGAAACCAAATGATACTATTTCTACAACCGAAACGAGAACAAAGTGTTTGTTGCTCGAAATTGTACTTTCTTAGAAAAGGAGTTTCTTCGCAAAGGAATCAGTGGGAGTAAAATAGATCTCGAAGAAATTCGAGAACCCGAAAACAACATTGAACCAATGGTAGAGACTGAACCAAGTTCACAAGTAGTTGTGGAACCGGTTCAAGATACACAAGTTCTTTACCGAAGTGGTAGGTCACGATCCGAACCCGAGAGATATGGATTTCTCGTTACGGAAAGTGATGAAGTGGAGTTAATAAAAAATGATGAACCTACTTGCTATCAAGAGGCGATGTACGCTCCTGATTCGGAAAAATTGCAAGAGGCCATGAAGTCCGAATTACAATCCATGGCTGATAATCAAGTTTGGAACTTGATTGATCCACCCGAAGGTGTAAAAACCATAGGGTGCAAATGGGTCTTCAAGAAGAAGACCGACATGGATGGGAAGGTGCACATCTATAAGGCTAAGCTTGTAGCTAAGGGATATAGGCAGATTCATGGCATAGACTATGTTGAAACCTCTTCGCCTGTAGCTATGCTTAAGTCTATTAGAATTTTAATTGCCATAGCCGCATATTATGACTATGAGATATGGCAAATGGATGTCAAGACAGCTTTCCTTAATGGAAAGTTACTTAAGGATGTATACATGATACAACCTGAAGGTTTTGTCAGTCCAGAAAATTCTAACAAGGTGTGTAAGTTGCAGAAATCCATTTATGGATTGAAGCAAGCTTCTAGGAGTTGAAATCTACGTTTTGATGAAGCAATCAAAGAGTTTGGCTTTATCAAGAATGAAGATGAACCTTGTGTATACAAGAAAATTAGTGGGAGCGTAGCACTATTTTTGGTGTTATATGTCGACAATATCTTACTCATTGGAAATGACATTCCTGCACTACAGACTGTCAAGTCTTGGTTGGGAAAGTGCTTTTTAATGAAAGATATGGGCGAAGCTGCATATATCCTTGGTATCAAGATCTATAGAGATAGATCCAAGAGGATGATTGGTTTAAGTCAAAGTACTTACATTGACAAGGTTCTTAGAAGATTCCAAATGGAAAATTCTAAAAGAGGAAACTTGCCAATGTTGCATGGTGTATCTCTTAGCAAGACTCAAAGTCCTAAGACTGATGATGAGCGAAAGAGAATGAATGATATTCAATATGCTTTGGCAATTGGGTCTATCATGTATACTATGTTATGTACAAGACCCGATGTCTCGTGTGCTCTAAGCATGACGAGTAGGTACCAATCGGATCCCGACGAACCACATTGGATAGCAGTCAAGAATATCATCAAGTACTTACGAAGAACTAAGGATGTATTCTTGGTCTTTGGAGGAATGGAAGAAGATCTTGTAGTGAAAGGCTACACAGATGCTAGCTTCCAAACCGACAAGGATGATTTCAGATCGCAGTCTGGATTTTTGTTTATGCTGAATGGAGGCACTGTGAGTTGGAAAAGTTCCAAGCAAAGTACCGTCGCTGATTCTAAAACCGAAGCTGAGTACATAGCGGCATCTGATGCAGCTAAGGAAGCCGTTTGGATCAAAAAGTTCAGTAGTGATTTGGAAGTCGTTTCAAGCATCAAAGATCCTATTGAACTTTACTGTGACAACAATGGTGCCATTGCACAAGCAAAGGAACCAAGGTCACACCAGAGATCTAAACACATACTTCGACGTTTCCACATTATCCGAGAGATATGTGAGAGGGAAGACGTAAAGATATGCAGAGTAGACACTAATGACAACGTGGCGGACCCATTAACTAAGGTTCTCCTGCAAGCTAAGCATGATGGTCATGTTAGGTCCATGGGTATTCGATACATGGGAGATTGGGCCTAGTGCAAGTGGGAGACTGTTGGTGTTATGCCCTAGGCCTATGATTGATAGACTTATGTGTTGACATTATTTATTATTATATGAGATGTTTATTATTTGATTATTATATGTTTTGTATATTTGTTTATAATAATCTCCATCCCTAATTATTACGTGAATAATTTGTATAAATGTTAATGGATAATCATATGATGATTATATGCATAGAGATGCACATTAAATTTATGGGTACTTGTTAGAGAACAAGTGACTGGACTTGACCCGTGTGAGATTTATGTCATGGTCAAATGTCATAATTAAATCTCATAAGGTCACTTCATTTAGTCCCTAGACCTGAGATTATCATGACCTTACATATGATGAAAGTCATGTTTGATTTTAGTCAAACGATATCTTAACACGATATTTATAAAGGCTATCTTTGGCATGATCGGATTCATGATGGGAAGGATGATAAGTCAAGATGGAATTTGTCCCTTGAAAGAGAGATGTTTTGCTTGGGCCCCTCGATGAGTGATAATGATGAAAGTGTATGGCCATACCCCAATGCGATTGGATTATCATTATACTTGGAATCGAGAAAGCATTGAACAAAGACAAGTTGACGAGGACCATGACTTGTGTTCAATATAACATCGTGAGACACAGGGAGAAATGGAAGTGCACCATTGGACACGTGAACTCTTACATTATATTATTTGGGTAGACATAATGGCTTGCTAGAGTCCGCTTATGTCTTATGAGAGTCGATATGATCGAGCTCATTGCCAACATAATATAATCCTATTGGGTCACACACAACTAGAATGAATTGATTAAACTAAAGGAAGAATGATTGAGAAATTCCTCATCAGCCTTGTCTGGTCGTGCGACACAACTAGGCCATGTGCTTCGTGTGGTCGTGCGACATAACAGGTCCTGAGACGGTTTCACAGACTGGTTTCCTAATTTGATTAGGAAACATATACCATACTAAAGTAGTATATATATGAAGGTCTGTCAATCTTAAAAAGCTAGCCGAATTTCTGAAAAGAAAATCACAACATATATTCCCAATATTCTTCATAGGTTTAAGAGATCTAGCAATCTTCAAGAAGTCATTCTTGGTTCATTCAAAGGTGTGGATACCGAAAGAGGGTCTTCGCTCGTTCAACGATCAAGGCCTAGAGTTCAAGCAATCTGAAGAACGAAGTTTGTGATTCAAGATCACATTATTAAATCGTTCGATAGCTCAAGAACGGAAAGCGTTCAAGGTTGGTTATTTCTATCTCATAGGAATTCAAATTAATTGTATAGAATGGATCCTAGGATCTTGGGTTTTATGTTAATAGATGCTTAATTCCACTGTGCATGGACCCGTAAAACCCAACACAGTCGACCTAGCTCATTGTCCTACCATCATTGGTCCCGACCTAGCTTCGTCCGACATACGATCATCTCCTTATATGAATTCTATCTGGCTATAATACAAAGTCAGGTCGACCTTGATCTATTCAAGCGACCTCGACCTATAGAGACGTACGTCGACCAAAGACTATTTCCATAACTGCCTCCTACAATCTCAGAGTACACCGATATTATCTCCACGATTTACGGGATTCAACACGATCATAGGGATTCAATACAATCCTACTACAACACTATCTCTTATCAAGGCTATAAATACCTTACAACATCCAACGTTCAAAGGTAATGCCTTATTTGCTATTCAATTGATTTCAATACATTCAATTATAGTTTATAAGTAAAACACGTGATACTTATTCTCACACCGGAGGGTCTTAGTCGGAGACCATCCCGGCTAGTCGTGTGTTCATTGGTTTCAGGTTAGTTGGCTGGAGATCAACCCAATTGCTGGACTTAGGCTGATCAACACGTTCCTTGCAGCATCAGTTTGGTTCCATTGTCGGGAACGAAGCATATTTGAGCTTGAAATTTTACTCAAATCAAAAACATGATTACTGACGGACGCAACACATCTTACTCCAGTGATCCAACACTCAGTAGGACAGTAAGGAACATTGAGGTAGGCACTGGGAATAGGACAACAAATATGCCTCCTCCCCCACCGGGAAATCCCCAAAGGAGGGCCACCCGTTCAAATAGTGTGGCTGACGTTGAAGGTCTACCAGATGGTCGAAGGCAGAAAAGGATTATGCCTGATCAGGAGACAAAACAGCCACCAAAGAGGATCCAAGTGGGTCGAACAGTTGCAGGCGACATTCCAGGTCCCTCAACTACTCTCCTTAGTAGGAAGGAACTTCTGTTGGAGCGAGCTAGAGTACTGCAAAGCTTGCTCGATGTGCATGACAAGCTGCTGGAGATGCCCGAATCTCCCAACAAGAATGATATGAGGCTGTAGAGAGCAGCTCCTTCCACCATCTCCCACAGACGGACTAATGGAGGTCCCAGACCTTCTGCTGAGCAACCGAAGATCGAGATGCCTCATCCCTCCCATATTTCCATTGACCCTATTGGCGACCTGAGAGATAGGCTAAATCAGCAGAGGGAACAAGAGGCTGACTCAGCTCAGAGGAGGAGGCTAGCAGCTGATAGGGCTCGACATAGGTCGCCCTCAAGAGGAGAAAGGTCGATGACCCATCGGGAAAGGAGAGAAGTGACACCCCAACGGAATGGGCTGCATTGGCAGCTGCAGGTTTGACAGAGGCATCGGGAAGGGTCCCAGAGCCAGGTAGAAGGACTACTAGGATATTCCCTGTGAAAGTGAAGAATACCCATCGTGGAAAAGGGAAGGGGAAGAAGGATGAAGGACCAAGTATGGGGGACTAGGTTGACCTTGCTGTCCGGAGTATCCACCCATTGTCATTGCAGACACATTAATTGATTAACGTTTATTGTAGTTTTGCTAGCGTGTAGCGAGTCAAGAGTTGACCGTGCTTGAACTCATCAAAGATTATTTTAACCGTCATTAATCTGTAGGTTAATTTAAAGAGTTTTCAAAACACAAGTGATTGGTGCTTATTTGTTTTTTTTTTGTTTTTGAGACCGAACCAATGATGGCTGCCTACGTTCCCCTTTTACAATTGGACTGAGGGGCTCAGGTCACCGTAGTTCGACACTTTAGGTGAAATTTGAGAAAAAAGACAAAAGAAGTACGACCCTGTTTTTTACCTGGATCATTATCGGGAATGTATCCAGTTGGGTATTACTCTTTTAGCACTTTAATTTTACAGAGGGGCGGTGTATGGGGAAGGAGAGTTGACTCGTGTTCTTCCTCAAACGAAGTATCTGCGGAGCTTGCTTCAGTTCACAGGGTTAACGAAAGGGTTCCCGTCCAAATCTGCTAACTTCATGGCTCCTCCGGAGAAGATTCTTTGTACCACGAACGGGCCTATCCAGGTAGGCTCCCACTTTCCGAGGGGATTGGTCTGCGTAGGAGGCTTTTCCTTGAGCACCAAGTCGCCTTCTCTGATGTTTTGGATCTTGACTTTCTTATCAAATGCTCGGTCCATTCTACTTTGGTAGGCACGAGTATGCTCTATGGCTTTCAATCTGCGCTCGTCGAGTAGAGCTAGTTCGTCGTGACGGCTCTGGAGCCATTCGACTTCATTGATTCCGTTTTCCAAGAGGACTCGGAGGGATGGAATTTCCAATTCCACTGGTAATATTGCTTCCATTCCGTATGTAAGTGCGAAAGGAGTCTCCCCTGTGGCGGTTCTGACTGATGTTCTGTATCCCCAGAGCGCTAGATGTAGCTTCTCGGGCCAATCCCGACCTCTGACGGTCATTTTTCTGATTATCATTGCGAGAGTCTTGTTTGCTGCCTCTACTGCACCATTAGTCTGTGGTCTGTAGGGAGAAGACTTGTGGCGTGTAACTATGAACTCGGTCAAAAGTTGGTCACAATCTCCTTCAAAGTGGGTTCCATTGTCGGATATGATCTCATTGGGCACCCCGTATCTGCACATGATGTTCTCTTTGATGAACTTGGCCACCTTCTTAGAATTCAGTACTTTGTATGATCTGGCTTCTACCCATTTGGTGAAGTAGTCAACTGCGACTAATATGAACTCGTGACCATTGCTCCCTGGCGGAGTGATTTTGTCGATGACGTCGATTCCCCATGTGGCGAAAGGCCATGGTGTAGTCATGCAATAGAGCTCGTGAGGAGGAATGTGATTGAGGTTGGAGAACCGTTGACATTTGTCGCAGCTTCTGACGAACTGGATGCAGTCTGTTTCCATTGATACCCAATAGTAACCCATACGGAGGATGATCTGTGTCAATGCTCTGGCGTTCATGTGCGGACCGCAGGTTCCGTTGTGAACTTCGTTCATCAGCTCGCTGGCTTTTTCTTTATTTACACACCGGAGGAGTGGTCCTTGGTGGCGTTTCTTGTACAACATACCCCCCAGAAGGACGAAATGGGATACCAGGCATTTTAGTGCCATCATGTTTTTGGCTTTGATCCCTTCTTTGTATTTTCCATCTTCATTTATGAAGGAAGCTTCTCCGTTTTGGAGGTACTGGTAGATTTGATTGTACCAGGGTTCGTCGATCGGTTCACTTTTGACTTCGATCTCACAGCAATAGGCGGGTGTTTCCCTTCTGCCTATTCTAAGGGGTTTTACTGATTTCCCTTCGGGAATTTCGACAAGAGATGCTAGGGTAGCCAGGGCATCTGCGAAGCGATTCCTGTCTCTTGGCAAATAATGGAAAGAGATGTCCTTGAACTGAGCAATGAGCTCCTCCATGTACGTGTGGTACTTCTGGAGGCCAGAATCTACTGTCTTCCATTTGTTGGACACTTGATTGATGATCAATGCTGAGTCTTCGTACACTTCCAGTTCTGAGATGTTGCACTCAAGAGCAGCTTCTAGGCCAGCTGCGCAAGCTTAATACTCTGCTGCATTGTTGGTTGCTTCAAAATTCAGTTTGATGGCTATGGGAGTATGCTCGTCTTTAGGATCGACCAATAGCATTCCAATACCATTTCCCTTCTTGTTGGCTGCCCCATCGAAGAAGAGTTGCCAGCGGTTTGCGCTGTCGAGTGAGAAAATCCCGTCATCCAGAAACTGCGGATCAGGACCCTTGAGTTCACTGCTTGGGAAGTCTGCCAGCTGATCTGCCATTACTCTGCCCTTTGTTGATTTTCTGACCATGTACTTGATGTCTAAATTCAGCCAGGAAGAATGACCACTTGGCTAATCTTATTGATAGAGATGGCTTGTCGAAGAGATATCTGACGGGGCTCATCTTGGAGACCAGGAGCACTGAATGTGACTACATGAAATTACCCGGATTTTTGCGCCCGACAAAGAGGCGGTTGTCTTTCGCGGATTGGTTGGTGTCTGAGACCTCGCTTTCGGGAAGGAGAGGAGTCGCCACGCGGTTTTGTATTTTGAGCCCAAATGTTGGAAAACGGCTTTAGTTGGAAAATGATGTCGTTTTTATTGGTAGCAAAAAATTAGGAAAAGGCTTTGAAAAGGGGTGTCATTTTTATTGGTAGCAAAAACGAGAAAAAGGATTTTTGAGTACCAGAGATTGTTAGGTTCGGAGGTCACGTTACGTTTCGGGAAGAGTATTTTGAGATCACCCGAAATGCCTCGTATGACGAGTCTTTCTACCTTTCTCGAAAATGTGTGCGTGTGTGTGTGTGTGTGTTTGCATTTTGAAAATGGGGGCTTGAATGACAATCTTAATCTTGGTTTGAATGTCAAACGTTGATTTTTGTGATTCCGTATAAAAAGGCGAGCGTTTGAATGACAAACGTCGTTTTTGAAATTTTTTAGGAAAAGTGGCGCGAATGCTGATTTTAATCTTTTTTTAAGTGTCAAATGTTGACTTTTTAAGAAAAGAGCGTTTGAATGTCAGACGTCGGATTTTGAGTTTGAGGATGATCGTTTGGATGTCAAACGTCATTTCGCGCGTTTTTGAAAGAGAGTTCGAATGTCGAACTCCGGTTTTGAAGCGGGCATGTCATTGTTAGCAATTTTACGGGAAAAAAAACATTAAATGAGTTTTGAATGTCAAAGTCGGCTTTTAAGTTTGAAGATGATCGTTTGGATGCCAAACGTCATTTCACGCGTTTTTGAAAGAGAGTTCGAATGTCGAACTCCGGTTTTGAACCGGGCATTTCATTGTTAGCGATTTTATGGGAAAAAAAGCATTAAATGAGTTTTGAATGTCAAAGTCGGTTTTTATGTTTGAAGATGATCGTTTGGATGCCAAACGTCATTTCGCGCGTTTTGAAAGAGAGTTCGAATGTCGAACTCCGGTTTTGAACTGGGCATTACATTGTTAGCGATTTTACGGGAAAAAAACATTAAATGATATGCAATCAAATAATCGTTTTTGCGACTCGGACTTTGATAAGTAAATATTATCACGAGCCGAACGGCTCGGACTTGTAAATGACAGTATTTAAAGTGCGGTATCGACAGAATCAAACGACCCGGAATTGTAAAGTGCGTTCAACGAGCCAAACAACTCAGAATTGTAAAGTTACGTAAAAAGTAAATGACGATCGACGGATCAAACGATCCGGAATTTGTAAATGACATGAAAGTAAATGACGATCGACGGATCAAACGATCCGGAATTGTAAATGACATAAAAAGTAACGGAACGGGGCCGAAACGCCGTTTTAATCCGGGATTACTTCTCTTACGGGAAGAGAAGAGGATCAAGGACTAAAACGTATCGGACCCCGTTAGACGGTGGCGTCTACATTTCAACAACGTCGTCCGAAACGGTTGTAGCGACCTGTGCGTAAACCGAGACGGAACGAGAGTTTAAGGAGAGAGAGCACTACCTATGGCTAGGGTCGGCTCCTTTGGCTCGGTGGGCTTATACGGGATAGGAAAAGGTGTTTGGAACGGTGTTTCAAGGTGGTGGGGGTTGTATTTGGTTGAAATATGGAGTTTTCACGCAAATCGAGGCGAAACGGGGCTCAGGAGAGGGTGAAAAGGGTTTGGGAGGTGGCTGTGGTGAATTTGGGTGAATTTTTGTTGTTGTCAAAATGTTTGACAACCCTCTGTATTTATAGGGTGAAATTGCCAAAGAGTCCGGACGGACTTAGGCTGAATTCCAGGGGGTTTTGTGAAACTTTGAAAACTGGAGGGACTTGCTGGCAATTCTGGATTCTCTGCAAAAGATTCTGGCCGGACTTGGACTGCATACCAGGGTTATTTTAGTCTTTTCATACTGAAATGTGATTGAGGTTGACAAGGGAGTTGTGGCATGCGTGCCACGTGTCCTGTGACTCACCAGGTTTATGGAATTTCGTGCCATTATCCCCGGTTTTGTCCGTTTTTTAAATAACTGTCCAGAAAATTTCTGAAACGCCCCCGAAAAGTGCCGAAAAGTGCGTTTTTCAGGGAAAGTTGTACTTTTACGTGCGACGACGTGTGTTGAGTACGCTTTGACGTTGGGATGCACGGGGCAGTCCCGGGACGTCTCGTTGGCTTGAGAACGGAGAGTGTAACGGGTTCCGGTTAACCTGGAGCGGGTCAGTTAACGGATTCCGGTTAACTTCTAACGAATTTTGGCGATCCGGATTTGGGTACTTACAGTTAGCCCCTCAGCGACGTCACTTTCGAAGGAAGTGGGGTCGTTGAAAAAAGATAAGGATCCAAATCGGGGGATGCCTTACTTTGAAAGACCTGGGCGGTCAGCTGGCTGGACCCTTAGCGAAAGGATTCCTACGTATCCCGAGCGGGAATCAAGCCGGTCGTAGTTCGTAGGTGCAAGGGCCGCGCGTGGGGACCTTGACCTGAGCGAGACTGTTGTGAGGCGTCTGAACCTGAATGGAGACTATTGTGAGGCGTCTGAACCTGGGATTTCTGAAACCTTCGAGGGCGTGTGGCGCCTCAGACCGGAGTTGCTGGAACATACGAGGGCGTGTGGCACCTCAGACCGGAGTTGCTGGAACATACGAGGGCGTGTGGCGCCTCAGACCGGAGTTACTAGAATATATGAGGGCGTGTGGCGCCTCAGACCGGAGTTACGAGGATACGTTTATCCTGAGATGAAGGCGTTCGTGCCTTGAGTGCTGGACTCATGATGACGGCCAGGTTTATCCGCTGGGGATAGGGTGGCAATGATGGGAATGGTTGTGTTAAACTGGCGTTATTAACAACACGGAAGGATTGACGTTCTAACGACGGGGTTAGGAACGAGATGTGGTCTCGGGAGAGACTGACACATTGCTGGGGAAAAGCGTCCAGAGTTCTGACGGGGTCAGTTAGGAACTGAGTGGGTTGAATGACGTTTCTTCTTAGACGGACGGTCTTAGGATCCTGCTGGGGAGGAATGTTCGGGCTTACGGTGATGGCCGAAGAGGGATTGTTGTGCGGGCTTACCTTGATGGCCGCTGAAGTGGGACGATCGGGCTTACGACTGGCGGCCGGGGAAGTAAATGTTCACTTGCTGGAGTGAAAAGGTATTCGGGCTTACGAGAATGGCCGAAGAGGGATTGTTGTGCGGGCTTACCTTGATGGCCGCTGAAGTGTGACGATCGGGCTTACGACTGGCGGCCGGGGAAGTGAACGTTCACTTGCGGGAGTGAAAAGGTATTCGGGCTTACGAGGATGGCCGAAGAGGGATTGTTCTGCGGGCTTACCTTGATGGCCGCTGAAGTGGGACGATCGGGCTTACGACTGGCGGCCGGGGAAGTAAATGTTGGTGAAAACCAATGGGAATATAACGTCTGGAGACGGAGTTGTGATTTGATGTCCGAAGACGGGACTGAGCATTTGAATGTCAAACGTCGGTTTGAGACGAAAATGAGCGTTTGAATGTCAAACGTCAACTTGGGGCGAAAATGAGCGTTTGAATGTCAAACGTCAACTTGGGATGTAAATGAGCGTTTGAATGTCAAATGTCAACTTGGGATGTAAATGAGCGTTTGAATGTCAAACGTCGACTTGAGATTTAACGTCTGGAGACGAAGTTGTGATTTGATGTCCGAAGACGGGACTGAGCGTTTGAATGTCAAACGTCGGTTTGAGACGGAAATGAGCGTTTGAATGTCAAACGTCATTTTGGGATTTAAAGTCTGGAGATGAACGTTAGTGAATACTAACTGGGAATTTAACGTCTGGAGACGAACGTTAGTGAAAACTAACTGAGAATTTAACGTCTGGAGATGAACGTTAGTGAAAACTAACGGGAATTTAATCCTCGGGGGATGGGGTGTTAGAAAGGTCTAACTTGGGGAAATTTTACACTTTTGGGGGCCAAAAGGGGTAAAATTGAAACTGTGAGAAGCTGAGGGGCCAAATTGGCAAGGAATCTTTTCAGCTGCAAAAAGAGTCCGGCCGGACTCAACCTGAATTTGACCAGGTTCAAATCAGCGCCAAGGCCGACGCAAACTGGTCCACTTCTACCATTTTTCCAGGCGAGGAAGAGAGAAAGGAGAGAAGAAAAATCACCCCATTTCGTGAGTTTTGCTCAAATTTCCAAGGGAAAATCAACATGGAGGCCGATTTGGGACCAATGGCTCGCCATAGGAGGACCGATAACGAAAGAACGAGGTTGGTGAGGACCATTCGAACCACCGTTCTTCCTTTGAATCCGGCGGAGTTCTATCCGGCTCGGGACACTCACAAATCCAAGGGAGGGATCGAAAGACAGGTGAACTTCCTCTAAATTCCGTTAATTTAAGAATGTGCATTCTTTAAATTTTAGGAATTTAACTAGAAATGAGTTAGGGTTCTTGGTGCCCGAATTGGGGCTTTTGACTTTGCTATATGCCTTTGTCGAAATTGACTAGAGTGTAGTTCAATTGACACTATGGGTAGATGACATAAAAATTTTGGTTGCAAAATTCCATGCCTAGAGGTGCTTTTCGAAATTAAAGTAAATTTAATTCGGGACGGAGTAATTTTTCGAAATGTTCGAAATGATTTTAAAGCTCCGAATTCGACGGAGTTTTCGAAAGGTTTTGAAAGTTCCGAATTCGACGGAGTTCTCGAAATGTTTTGAAAGTTCCGAATTCGACGGAGTTTTCGAAGGGTTTTGAAAGTTCCGAATTCGACGGAGTTTTCGAAATGTTTTGAAAGTTTCGAATTCGACGGAGTTTTCGAAATATTTTGAACTTTTGGAATTTTGGACCGTTAATACTCCAACCGGGATGGACATATTTTAGGAAAAATGAGAACTATATCTGTGTTGCATCATTTTGACATGCGTTCGTGCACTTTGTTGATGTTGCTTCTGTATTTAACGTATTCTTGCCGTGTTCACCTGCAGGGGCGAGGGACAGTTGACGTTCACAACTTGAAGAGTCTGGGAGCCTTCGAGGCAGTTAGAGCACTGTGGGAGACACTACAAGGAAAACCGGATTTAGAGACGGAAATTTAGAGACGGACGAAATCCGTAGCTAATTTGGCGACAGATTAGAGACAGAACCAAAAATCAGAGACGGATTCGGATTCCGTCTCTAAATTAGAGACGAATTCAGATTCCGTCTCTAATTCAGAGACGGAATATGAATCCGTCTCTAATTCAGAGACGGAATCTGAATCCGTCTCTAAATTAGAGACGGAATCCGAATCCGTCTCTAATTTAGAGACGAAATCTGATTCCGTCTCTAATTTAGAGACGGATTCAGATTCCGTCTCTAAATTTTAGAGACGGGTTTTGTATCTGTCTCTAAAATAGAGACAGATTCAGAATCCGTCTCTAAATTAGAGACAGATTCAGAATCCGTCTCTAAACTTTAGAGACAGATTTTAACCCGTCTCTAATTTAGAGACAAATTTTTGAATCCGTCTCTAATTTAGTGACAGATTCAACATCTGTCTCTAAAATTTAGAGACAGATTTAGTATCCGTCTCTAAATTTGACTTTTCTTCTATATACTTTCATTTGTTTAGTTTTTTTCTATCTTTTTTTATATAACTTTTTCTAAAAAAACCACTAATTAACAAAGGCTAAAATATTGTTTTCTAGTCAATAAAAATTTAAAAAAAAAATAAAAAATAAATATAGGGTAGTCCGTCCCTCTTTTGACTTTTCTTCTATATACTTTCATTTGTTTAGTTTTTTTCTATCTTTTTTTCTATAACTTTTTCTAAAAAAAACCACTGATTAACAAAGGCTAAAATATTGTTTTCTAGTCAATAAAATTTTTTTAAAAAATAAAAAATAAATATTGGGTAGTCCGTCCCTCTTTTGACTTTTCTTCTATATACTTTCATTTGTTTAGTTTTTTTCTATCTTTTTTTCTATAACTTTTACTAAAAAAAAACCACTGATTAACAAAGGCTAAAATATTGTTTTCTAGTCAATAATTTTTTTTAAAAAAAATAAAAAATAAATATAGGGTAGTTCGTCCCTCTTTTGACTTTTCTTCTATATACTTTCATTTGTTTAGTTTTTTTCTATCTTTTTTTCTATAACTTTTTCTTAAAAAAACCACTGATTAACAAAGGCTAAAATATTGTTTTCTAGTCAATAAATTTTTTTTTAAAAAATAAAAAATAAATATAGGGTAGTCCGTCCCTCTTTTGACTTTTCTTCTATATACTTTCATTTGTTTAGTTTTTTTCTATTTTTTTTCTATAACTTTTTATAAAAAAACCACTGATTAACAAAGGCTAAAATATTGTTTTCTATTCAATAAAAATTTTTAAAAAAAATTAAAAATAAATATAGGGTAGTCCGTCCCTCTTTTGACTTTTCTTCTATATACTTTCATTTGTTTAGTTTTTTTCTATCTTTTTTTCTATAACTTTTTCTAAAAAAAACCACTGATTAACAAAGGCTAAAATATTGTTTTCTAGTCAATAAAAAATTTTTAAAAAAATAAAAAATAAATATAGGATAGTCTGTCCCTCTTTTGACTTTTCTTCTATATACTTTCATTTGTTTAGTTTTTTTCTATCTTTTTTTCTATAACTTTTTTCTAAAAAAAACCACTGATTAACAAAGGCTAAAATATTATTTTCTAGTCAATAATTTTTTTTTAAAAAATAAAAAATAAATATAGGGTAGTCCGTCCCTCTTTTGACTTTTCTTCTATATACTTTCATTTGTTTAGTTTTTTTCTATCTTTTTTTATAAAACTTTTTCTAAAAGAAACCACTGATTAACAAAGTCTAAAATATTGTTTTCTAGTCAATAAAAATTTTTTAAAAAATAAAAAATAAATATAGGGTAGTCCGTCCCTCTTTTGACTTTTCTTCTATATACTTTCATTTGTTTAGTTTTTTCTATCTTTTTTTCTATAACTTTTTCTAAAAAAAATCACTGATTAACAAAGGCTAAAATATTGTTTTCTAGTCAATAAAAAAATTTTAAAAATAAAAAATAAATATAGGGTAGTCTGTCCCTCTTTTGACTTTTCTTCTATATACTTTCATTTGTTTAGTTTTTTTCTATCTTTTTTTCTATAACTTTTTCTAAAAAAAATCACTAATTAA
This sequence comes from Adenophora triphylla var. japonica, assembly GCA_022495995.1. NCBI lineage: Eukaryota > Viridiplantae > Streptophyta > Magnoliopsida > Asterales > Campanulaceae > Adenophora > Adenophora triphylla. Next base: position 178,760 of record JAFEMH010001934.1, on the reverse strand, counting down.
CAAAGGCATAGAGATGAAAAACACTTTAAAAGTCATTTAGAATGCAGAAAAAAATAAAAAAAAAATAAACGAGGTAGCCGTATACCATTTTCACAAGATCGGGACACATTCCTTAAAATCCTAAATAATGGCACATAATTGTAACTCAATTTCCATTTGGATTTTGAGGAAAGTAATAAAGATGAAAAACACTTTAAATGTCATTTAGAATGTAGAAAAAAATTAAAAAAAAATAAACGAGGTAGCCGTATACCATTTTCACAAGATCGGGACACATTCCTTAAAATCCTAAATAATGGCACATAATTGTAACTCAATTTCCATTTGGATTTTGAGGAAAGTAATAAAGATGAAAAACATTTTAAATGTCATTTAGAATGTAGAAAAAAATTAAAAAAAAAAATAAACGAGGTAGCCGTATACCATTTTCACAAGATCGGGACACATTCCTTAAAATCCTAAATAATGGCACATAATTGTAACTCAATTTCCATTTGGATTTTGAGGAAAGTAATAAAGATGAAAAACACTTTAAATGTCATTTAGAATGTAGAAAAAATTAAAAAAAATAAACGAGGTAGCCGTATACCATTTTCACAAGATCGGGACACATTCCTTAAAACCCTAAATAATGGCACATAATTGTAACTCAATTTCCATTTGGATTTTGAGGAAAGTAATAAAGATGAAAAACACTTTAAAAGTCATTTAGAATGTAGAAAAAAATTAAAAAAAAAATAAACGAGGTAGCCTTATACCATTTTCACAAGATCGGGACACAAAACCCTAAAAATCCTAAATAATGGCACATATTTGTAACTCAATTTTCATTTGGATTTTGAGGAAAGTCATAAAGATGAAAAACACTTTAAATGTCATTTAGAATGTAGAAAAAAATTAAAAAAAATAAACGAGGTAGCCGTATACCATTTTCACAAGATCGGGACACATTCCTTAAAATCCTAAATAATGGCACATAATTGTAACTCAATTTCCATTTGGATTTTGAGGAAAGTAATAAAGATGAAAAACACTTTAAATGTCATTTAGAATGTAGAAAAAAATTAAAAAAAAATAAACGAGGTAGCCGTATACCATTTTCACAAGATCGGGACACATTCCTTAAAACCCTAAATAATGGCACATAATTGTAACTCAATTGCCATTTTAGGAAGTGTGACTTATTAGTGGGACGCCCAAAATGGCAAAGTGTGTCACTTGTTGTGGGACGGAGGGAGTATATGATATAGGGTTTAGGGTTTAGGAAACATCAGTACAACAATACCATTGAAAAATCTGTTAACTTTTTAACAGTTTCTGTTAATTTGTATACTGTATATTAACTTTTTTTTTTTCAATTTTTTTTTTTTGCAAGAAGACTATTTAAAACTTTTGTTTACTACTTACTTTTTTTTATGTAAAAAAAGTTATGAATTTTGAAAAAAATAAAACTTAACTTTTTAAAAGTTAAGTTTAAAATAAATAATAAATATTTTTTCTTAATTATTTTCATTTTTTTTTTATGTTTTTTGTAACTATTTTTACTAATTATTATTCACTAATACTCTCTATCTCTCTCTCTCTCTCTCTCTCTCTCTCTCTCTCTCTAAAAACAAAAAACACACACACACACTGTCTCTCTCTTTTCCATTTCTCTCAACCCAAGCCTCCCCACCACGCCTCACCCTCTCTTCTACCGCCCTCCATTTTGGCCAAGGTGAAGCGGCCGCCTGGATAAAGATGAGGCTGCCGCATCACCACCAGAATCTTCCTCTGTGAAATGCCAATTTGAGGCTGCCGCATCACCACCATGAGGCTGGCGCCTCGGCAATTAACCCGTCCCCAATTTTTTTTCAATTCCCGCCCATTCCTCTCTCAAATATTTTAACTTTCGCGCTCCTCACCGTGCCTTGCTCTTAAATTAAACATAATCTCTTACGCTTCTCTCTCTCTCCCCTCTTGTGAAACCCTTCTCAAAGCTCAAAGCTCTCTCCAAAGCCCGATCCGCCACTCGTTGCATAGCCGCCGGCGTGACGCTTCTTCTTCTGCTGCCTCCTCGGCCCTCCGCCCATCCTTCCAAGTGGTTGTGAGCTCAGACGAGAGTGCGAGGCTGCAATCGAAGGAACCAAACAGAAGGTTGTAATGTCGATCCGTGTTTCCAAGACTCACGGTGTCTGGGGTAAATCCGCCAAAATTGGCCGTGGTCAGATGGCTAAACCTAGTTTTCTTGCCCTCTCCAGTACGCTTCTCTCTTCTTCGTGTTTGTGTGTGTTGATTTGCATCTGTCATTTGCATATTTCGAATTTTTAGTTATGAGTTCTTCGCAGTTTAGTTTAGGGTTCTGTTTAATTTGAAGTGCTTTTACTTTTTTTTTATCTCTATCTATTGCTCTTTTGTTGGCAATTTTGTTCTGATCGGTATAAGATATGGTGGGTCATGAGTCTTTGGTTGTTTCGCCTCCCACCCTGCAATCAACGCCCCCGGCGCTCTCGCCTAGACAGCACGGTGTTACTAAACCGTTATTTCTTGCGGGTCCATCTGAGGCTGATTTGCTGAGGAACAAGGATTTAGAGAAGGTTGGTTGATTTAATCTGTTTTCTGTGCGGGTCATTATTCATATGATCATATTTGTTTTTGACTCTAATGTTTGGGCGCACTAGTTTTTGATTGAAGCTGAACTCTATGAAAGTAAGGAGGAGGCTGATAAAAGGGTGGGGGTGCTTGCTCGTATTAAGCAGGTGCGTCTTTATACAACCTCAAATATCTTCTATTTGCAGAATGTACTTGAATCACAATACATAGCAATAGCATAGGTGCTTTACTTCCTCAAATTAGCACAATTAATACGTTTGATTTGCTGGCATGTGTAGTTTGCATTTCATAACATGCAAAGACTTGTATTAAGGCCCTAGCCATTCATGAATCGCATTGTCGTGTTCCAAAGAGTGCATTTTGTTCTTTTGGGGTCGCATGTGGTGGAGGGAAAACCTGCTAACAAAGTTAGTTACTGGATAGTTATTACTGGGACTTACCTCAGGTTATTGAATGCTTAAGGTAGTTGTCTTAAAGCCTCTGTTTTACCTTATTATTGACTTTGAAATTTTAGTATCTTGAAATTCTGATAAGGAAAATGATGATCATTCCCTAAGGTCACTTGTTAAGAAAACAATACTAAGAATATTTTCTTATTGACATTTTCCCAGCTTATAGGTAAGATTCCACATAATGAATTAATGAACACTTGATGGCATAGGGAATGATAAAACACACATTCATATACATATTTGGATATGTGTATGTATATACATTGGAGAATACTTGTTGGTGCCCGCATTTCACTTGTTACTAAAATACACTCTTAATCATATTGGAGCTTTGGGTTGGGATATTCCTTGCTTATTTTGGGGGACTTTCCTGATAAAGTCTCTCTGTTAATATGTTATAACAAGTTTCTTTAGAGCACTTGTTAGCATGAGCTTTTTAACAATCAAAGGTAGATTCAACTTGGTGAATGAATAAATGAAAACATAATGTTATGGGAAACTAAAGTCATGTGTCAAAACGTTAAACTTTCAAAATATGCATTCTTAAGATCCTCTATAAGGGTACTTGACCATTATATGTTTATTTGTGCTATATATGCGTGTTCGTGTGTGTTTGGAACAAGGGCAAGTGCATCTAGTAAGAATTCCCTTTGAAAGGTATTGCATTGGAGAACACCCCCAAATGAAACGTACTTTCCCAAATGCATCAAAAGCAGTTCTTCATACAGTGATAGACATCTCATTTACAAAACCCTTCTAAGAATTTATCCTTAGCAGTGCCATAGAGCCACTTGACTCCTACATGGCATGTGTGCTTTTATACATGTTTATGAAGTTATGAGTGATGCATATCTGGACTCGGTGGATTTAAGTTTTTTCATACTATCCTCTTTGATTATTCATATGCATTCCATGTATATACACCAATGCATGCAGACTGCAGTAATATGAGTAGATCTTGTGGTTATGCAAGTCTTGGATAGTATCTGAGATGTTCTATTACTTTTCTTTTGACAATTTTTTATGCTATTTACAATGTTAGATCGTAATCGATTGGGTGAAGCAACTTACTCGATTAAGAGGGTACACAGATCAGATGGTGGAGGATGCGAATGCAGTCCTATATACGTTTGGATCTTATCGGCTGGGGGTAAGAAATTATATCTGCCTCCCTCTTTCATATGCATTATTGGAACGTACTTTCTATAAATACTTTTATTTGTTTGAGCTCTACTAGCCTGTAGGCTGTATATGTTTAAAAATATGGACTTCATGTTGTTGTTTAAGGTTTCGTGGGGTATGCAATTTTGTGGTGTAACAGTATAACTGTATTAGGATCGTGGTAAAATATGGACTTCATGTTGTTGTTTAAGGTTTTGGTGTTTTCCTTCATCATGCATCTGTGTGTTTTAACTATATGTTTCATTTACATAATGTGCAGAAGAATGCAATGATCAGTGGTGCAATTACTGGGGCACTTGCATCTGCAGTCAGCAGCAACAACAGAGACAAGATTGTAATGGATGCAATCACAGGAGGTGCAGTCGCCACTGTTGCAGAGTTCCTCAAGTATCTCAACTGAGTTCATCTTTTATTTTTCCAGCATTAATTGTAATTGATTTTAAAAAATTTGATTTAGGAAATTTTATGACTTTGAATTACATTTTAGCAGTGATTTTGACATTGTTAATTGATGTATATGACAATTTTTTCAATATAAGGTTATTTATAAGTGTATTTTAGTAGTATTATAATTCATATATATATATATACTACAACGAAAATGTGTTTTAGAGACGGCAAATTCTGTAGTCAAAATGAAGATTCTGTCTCTAAATCGTGTTTAGGGACAGATTTGTTCCGTAGCTAATCCGTGGGTGCAGGTTGGTCGCTAAATTGGGCGTCGCTGTTTTAGAGACGGACATATCTGTCTCTAATTTAGAGACGGACATATCTGTCTCTAATTTAGAGACGGACATATCTGTCTCTAAATTAGAGACGGACATATCCGTCTCTAAATTAGAGACGGATATGCCCGTCTCTAATTTAGAGACAGATATGTCCGTCTCTAAAACAGCTACAAAACAGTGACGCCCAATTTAGCGACAAACCTGCACCCACGGAATAGCTACGGAACAAATCCGTCTCTAAACACGATTTAGCTACGAAATCTTCATTTTAGCTACGGAATTTGCCGTAGCTAAAAGCGTTTTTCCTTGTAGTGAGATACTCCCGGACGAGGCTCGAGACGGAGAGAGGAGTCCACATCAGTTTGTGGTTGACTCCGGTTTGGCTGGATTTATCAGCGCAGTAGCCGCGGTGGCTTCGACGCAGAGGGCGAGGTCCTTGTACGTTGCCTTGAGCGAGTACTGGTGGGACACGACCCACACTTTTCACTTCAAGTGGGGGGAGGCGACTGTGGTTCCCACTGACTTTGCGGTGATCACTGGGTTGCCATTCTGGGGCAACACGCTGGTGTGGGTGGACGGCTACACCCCGGGGCAGTTGTCGGATCTGCTGGGTTTTGATGTTACCGATACCAGGGGCTTGGGTATTCGGTACAAGCCGATAGAGACTCATCTGAGGAGGGGTATTACTGCTTATGTGGAGGGGTCTCCGAGGATGACCGCAGAGCATCTGGCTCGAGGGTTTATATGGTTCGCGTTGTCAGCGACCCTGTTTCCTACTTCTGACACATCCTGTCACTTCCCTTTGCTCGGCTCGCTGACTGATCTGGACGCCATGAGGGGGTTTGCATGGGGGGAGGATGGACGGGCCGAGCTCTACCACGCCTTGGATAGGTTCTCGCGGGGAGAGGAGAACACCTTGTGCTGCTTTTCATTTACTTTGGATGTAAGTTCCCGTCTTTTTCTCTTCCTTGTCTCATTTTTGTACTCGTATGTATCTGCTTTGTAGCTGACATAACTTTCCATGTGCTTGACAGGTGTGGGCTTTGGAGGTGTTCCGCCCGCAGAGATGGGAGATCAAGGAGGCGTATGCGTCCTTGTTCCCTGCCATGTTGATTTGGTAGAAGGAGGCGAAGAAGCCGGTGTCATCGAGGGAGGGTACTCGGCTGACTTATGAGGAGGTGTCTCTGGCCCTGAACCGAGAGTTTTCCGTGCGGATCCATCTGACTTGGTGGAACCGGATTAATGTTGGTGTGGTCCAGGTTGCTAGAGAGGTCACACGTCGGCGGAAGCTGCTGGTGGGACTTCACTGTGACGCGATGTATCTGGGGGAGAGGGTGACCTATCAGCATGGTCCGGGGTCCCTTCCTTTGGTGCCGATGGACCCGCCTCCACACATGCAGCATCCTTTGTTGATACCGATGGAGGATCTGGAGCGGTATAGACAGGGCGTGTTCTATACCGAGTTTATCATAGAGGGTGCCGACTATGACATCTTTCTGAGGATGAGGCTGAGGAGCCCGCAGGTGCTGTACAGAGAGGGCGAGGGCCCTGGATATCCCCGAGACTACCCGCTCCCTCGCGCTAGGCTGGCGTATGAGGGGCTGGACGGTTCCCGTAAGCGGTTAGTGATCCCTATTCCAGAGGAGACGAGGCCTCGGTACAGAGTGGACCCCAATGCTATGGTGAGTGCTTTGGATTTGATTTCCTGCATTTGATAGTAGCATTCTGCAAATGTTGCATCTGTGCTGTCTGTTTATCTTTTGACGACTTTCCTGGTTTGCAGGTGTCTGGCCGTACGTACAACCAGGCTGTGAGACAGTTGGACGGGTGGGCCAACTACGCCAGGAGACTCATGGAGTTCCTGCGGTGCAATTCCCGGAGGAGTGCGGCTGTGCATGAGCCGAGGCCATCTAGGCCATCTGATGAGAGGTTTGTCGCCTCCACGGGCAGTGGGAGACTTTACGCAGGATTTGGCGATTCTACGGCGTGACGGCGGGGTTCGGAGCTCGTCACTCTTCGTACTCGGGGCACGAACGGGAGAGTCTCGAGGGCACAGCCAGGAGCGCAGGCGGCCTTTCTCCGTATTCCCGCCCTTTGGAGGAATTTGGAGAGTACTGGCCTCGGTGGACCAGCTGGCACGCGGGCAGTACATTGAGTGTTTGGATGACGAACAGGACTCTGAGTAGTCCTCTTTTGCTTTATTTTTAGACAAAATGTGTGTATTGTCCAAACAATTTGACTTGTACTTGAAAAGACGCCCTTGAGGCGGAACCTGTATTTTGCACATTTATCTAGTGATTACCTTCTTTTGTTTTGGAAAATAAGCAAGTAGGTTGATCAAAAATAAATAAAAATAAAACATGCATAAAAATTCAAACTGGTCAAAATTTATGTCTATATGCACTGTTACTTAATTAATTGCACTGTTGCACGAGCCCGGGGCGGAAGTGGTGTTGGTAATGGTTGATTGAAACCATGGGTGCACGCAGTTTCAAAGAGGCTTGAACAGGATTTGGTTTGGAAATGTTTCCAAATTGAAAGCAATGGCTGCGAGTTGACCAGTCCAACTTGAGAAACGATCAGTAGGACTAAGACTCAATTTCCAGAATCTTTTAAATTGCAGTTCAGCTTTTGCAATTGTAAAAAACTGCGCGTTTGCTTAGATCAATCAACTGATTTTCTCTCAACTTCTTGAAGGTTTTCTTTGCTTTTTCCATGGCTTCATTTCCTAGGCTATCGTCTAAGATGCAAGAGCGATACTTGGACAATTTCCAGTCGTGGGTACGGCACCACACGAGGCAAAGCAAGAGTTTTTTTGAGGGTTGTTACGGGATGAAATCTGTTTGGGCTTTGAAGGAGCTCATGCCAGATTGGGATCTTTTGAGAGCTGCGGCTCATTTCTGGGACATACGGAGGCATGTGTACAACTTTTCGTACAACGAGATCACTCCCACGTTTGAAGATTTCTGGGCCATTTTAGGAGAACCTGAGACGGAACAGCTAGTTCTTCCCTTGGCGGGTGGCATGGCCACTATTGAGAAGTTAGTGTCTCTGCTTGGTATCTCGGCTGAAGAAGCATGCGGGATGCTAATATTGAACACAGATTATGTTGACATTTCGGGGATGCCCGATAAATTTGTCGGTGTCGAGGGGAGCGTTTTTTGCGTGGGACGCATTTGCTCTGTGCGCGATTTCTACTTTGTTCACATTCATGTCCCTGGGTGTGTGCCATCACAGTGTACTGGACCTGGTGAGGCAGTGCCAGAACGGGGGAGACATCGTGCCTTTGGTCCTGGGCGAGACGTTCCTGGGCATAGGTCGGATGGCGACCGGCAGCCGATACATGTGGGGAGGTAGTCCCGCTATGCTCACTATGTGGTTAAGGGAGAGATTCCAGATGATGCTCGAGGTGCCAGTGTCTTATGACGCTTGATCCTTTTCTCGACGTCCTCTGGTGATAGGGGGCGATCAGGCTGAACTGGAGCTCTGGATGGCCAGACTCCGCACGCATCACTTGCGATGGTGGGTTCCTCATTGGAAGTTACAGACTTGTCGGACCGCTCAGGAGGGTCTTTTGGTTGTCAGAGTACCGGGGTTGTCCCAGACTGCTTTCTACATTCCATCCTTGGTGCTGCGACAGTACGGGCTAGAGCAGGTGCCATTGAAGGGTTTGGATCATGCTGCTACCTTTGAGGTGGGATCTCTGCTGATGGAAGATCCTTCGACGCTATTGCTTCTCACGCGGTTGTGGCAATATACGTCCTTTCCTACCAGGGTTCTCTTTCACCAGAGAGGGGGCACTGTTCTGTCTACGCAGTATCTGAACTGGTACGAAGAGTGTATGGGCGAGACACAGATGGCCATCTTGTGGAGACGGAGGGAGCTTTTGGGTCTTGATTACCTTGACAGCTCGACTTTGAGGAGGGCCGAAGCGGGGGCTAACACTCAGAATCGTACTGGGGACGACATGGCTGACTATGAGGCCAATGCTAGTCGGGAGGCCGATCAAAGCACTGTCATGATGGCTCGAAGAGAGGCGGCTCAAGATAGAGCTAGGGAAAGGGCTGCGTTGGCAGCTGCCGGTTTGACGGAGGCATTGGGAAGGGTCCCTGAGCCAGGTAGAAGGACTACGGGAATATTCCCTGTGAAGGTGAAGAATACTCGCCGCGGAAAAGGGAAGGGGAAGAAGGATGAAGGACCAAGTACGGGAGACTAGGTTGACCTTGCTGTCCGGAGTATCCACCCACTGTCATTGAAGACACATTAACTGATTAATGTTTTATTGTAGTTTTGCTAGCGTGTAGCGAGTCAAGAGTTGACCGTGCTTGAACACATCAAAGATTGTTTTAACCGTTATGAATTTGAAGGTTAATTGAAAAGAGTTTTTCGAAACACAAGCAATTGATGCTTATTTGTTTTTTTTTTGTTTTTTTGTTTTTGAGACCGAACCAATGATGGCTGCCTACGTTCCCCTTTTACAATTGGACCAATGATGTATCCAGTTGGGTATTACTCTTTTAGCACTTTAATTTTACTGAGGGGTGGTGTATGGGGAAGGAGAGTTGACTCGTGCTCTTCCTCAAACAAAGTATCTGCGGAGCTTGCTTCCGTTCACGGGGTTAACGAAAGGGTTCCCGTCCAAATCTGCTAACTTCATGTCTCCTCCAGAGAAGATTCTTTGTACCACGAACGGTCCTATCCAGGTAGGCTCCCACTTTCCGAGGGGATTGGTCTGCGTAGGAGGCTTTTCCTTTAGCACCAAGTCGCCTTCTCTGATGTCTCGGATCTTGACTTTCTTATCAAACGCTCGGGCCATTCTGCTTTGGTAGGCACGAGTGTGTTCCATGGCTTTCAATCTGCGCTCGTCGAGTAGAGCAAGTTCGTCATGACGGCTCTGTAGCCATTCGACTTCATTGATCCCGTTTTCCAAGAGGACTCGGAGGGATGGAATTTCCAATTCCACGGGTAACATTGCTTCTATTCCGTATGTAAGTGCAAACGGAGTCTCCCCTGTGGCGGTTGTGACTGATGTTCTGTATCCCCAAAGGGCTAGATGTAGCTTCTCGGGCCAGTCCCGACCTCTGACGGTCATCTTTCTGATTATCATTGCGAGAGTCTTGTTCGCTGCCTCTACTGCACCATTAGTCTATGGTCTGTAGGGAGAAGACTTGTGGCGTGTAACTCTGAATTCGGTCAGTAGTTGGTCACAATCTCCTTCGAAGTGGGTCCCATTGTTAGATATGATCTCGTTGGGCACTCCGTATCGGCACATGATGTTCTCTTTGATGAACTCGGCCACCTTCTTAGAATTCAGTACCTTGTATGATCTGGCTTCTACCCATTTGGTGAAGTAGTCGACTGCGACTAGAATGAACTCATGACCATTGCTCCCTGATGGAGTGATTTTGCCGATGACGTCGATTCCCCATGTGGCGAAAGGCCATGGCGTAGTCATGCAATAGAGTTCATGAGGAGGGATGTGATTGAGGTTGGAGAACCGTTGACATTTGTTGCAGCTTCTGACGAACTGGATGCAGTATGTTTCCATTGATACCCAATAGTATCCCATACGGAGGATGATCTGTGTCAATGCTCTGGCGTTCATGTGCGGACCGCAGGTTCTGTTGTGAACTTCGTTCATTAGTTCGTTGGCTTTTTCTTTATTTACACACCAAAGGAGTGGCCCTTGGTGGCGCTTCTTGTACAACATACCCCTCAGAATGACGAAATGGGATGCCAGGCGTTTTAGTGCCATCATGTTTTTGGCTTTGATCCCTTCTTTGTATTTTCCATCTTCATTTGTGAAGGAAGCTTCTCCGTTTTGGAGGTACTGGTAGATTTGATTGTACCAGAGTTCGTCGATCGGTTCATTTTTAACTTCGATCTCACAGCAATAAGTGGGTGTTTCCCGTCTGCCTATTCTGAGGGGTTTTACTGATTTCCCTTCGGGAATTTCGACAAGAGAGGCGAGGGTTGCCAGGGCATCTGCGAAGCGGTTCCTGTCTCTTGGCAAATAATGAAAAGAGATGTCCTTGAACTGAGCAATGAGCTCCTCCATGTACGTGTGGTACTTCTGGAGGCCGAGGAATCTATCCTCTTCCATTTGTTGGACACTTGATTGATGATCAATCTTTGAGTCTCCGTATACTTCCAGTTCTGTGATGTTGCGCTCGTGAGCGGCTTCTAGACCGGCTGCGCAAGCTTCATACTCTGCTGCATTGTTGGTTGCTTCAAAATTCAGTTTGATGGCTATGGGAGTGTACTCGTCCTTGGGATCGACAAGGAGCATTCCAATACCATTTCCTTTCTTGTTGGCTGCCCCGTTGAAGAAGCGTTGCCAGCGGTTTGCGCTGTCGAGTGAAAAGATTCCGTCGTCCGGAAAAGCTGGATCGGGACCCTTGGGTTCCTTTGCTTGGGAAGTCTACTAGGCGATACGCCATTACTGCGCCCTTTGTTGATTTTCGACCATGTACTTGATGTCGAACTCGGCCGGGAAGAATGACCACTTGGCTAGTCTCATTGTGGGGATGGCTTGTTAAAGAGATATCGGACGGGGTCCATTTTGGAGACCGGGAGCAGAATGTGGCTGCATGTAGTGTTTCGGTTTCCCGACTACCCATACCAAGGCGGTACAAGTTTTCTCTAATCTTTGAGTAGTGAGTTCACTTCCACTGAAGCTTTCGGCTTACAAATTAGATTGCATGCTCAACTTTGGAATCTTTCTGTTCTTGTGCCAACATTGCTCCGATTGACGTGTACATTCTTGTCAGTACGGGAGGAGTGGCTTGTCTTCATGTGGCGGAGCACGGGATTGGGGGATTCACCAAGTATGTCTTGATTTTCTCGAAAGCATCGGCACTCGGAGTCCCATTTGATGTCGGCATTCTTCTTCATCGGCTTGAACATTGGCTCGCGAGAGAGATGTCAGCGGTTGATGAAGCGGCCCGATGTATTGAAGTCTTCCCATAAAACTTTTTCACTTCTATCGGTGTCGGCGGCTTCATGTCGATGATGGCCTTGATTTTCTTGGGATCGGCTTCGATACCTCTTTACGTAACCATGTACCCCGGTACTTTGCCTCGCTTGACGCCGAAGGTGCACTTTGCGAGGTTCAATCTCATGGAGTGCTTTACGAGTTTGTTGAAGAACTTTCTCGGATCTGTCATGTCTTTGCATGTACGATCCTCTGGAGTGGATGATCATGTCGTCGACATACACTTCGATTTCTTTGTGAATCATGTCATGGAAGAGAGGCACATTGCGGCCGTGGTAAGTAGCCCCAGCGTTCTTCAGACCGAACGGCATGACCGTGTAGCAGTATGTCCCCCACGGAGTGGTGAAAGCAGTCTTGGCTTGATCCTCCTCGGACATTTTGATCTGATTGTATCCGTCAAACCCATCCACGAAGGACTTTACTTTGAAATTTGCTATGGTGTCGACCAACATGTCGATGTTGGGCAGTGGGAAATCATCTTTAGGGCTGGCCTTGTTGAGATCTCGGAAATCCACACAGCATCTGACCTTTCCATTGGCCTTGGTGACCGTCACGATGTTGGAGAGCCAGGTCGGGTACTCAATTACTCTGATGAAGCCGACTCGAAGCATTTTCTCAATTTCTTCTTTCACTTGCAAGGACCACTCTGGCTTGATCTTGCGCAATTTCTGTTTGACAGGCTTGGATTCTGGATCCAGGGGAATTCTGTGCTCCACGATTGAGGGATCGAGTCCTGGCATGTCCTGATATGACCAGGCGAACACGTCAACGTACTCCTTGAGGAGGTTTATCAGGGCTTCTTTTTCTGCATCGGCGAAGAAACTGCCCACTTGTGTCTCTTTAGGCTCTTGCACTGACCCCAGTTTCACTTTAGTCATAACCTCTTCGGTAGCTTGGGCCCGATTGTCCTCTTGGTCTACTACACGCTTGAGAACTTCTTTAATGTATTGTTCATTTAATGTGTCTGCTTCTTTATCAAGTTAGTCATTATTAACATCTTTTAAGTTGTTTGTTAACTTATCAGTTGTTAAAGTGGCAATGAGGGGATACTCCGAAAGGTCAGACTTTTCATTAAATGCGAACGGGAATACATTATTGGCTACATTATCATAGTCTTCCGGCGTAAGGCCGTTGGACGACTCAGAGGACTGGACTTTAACAAGGACTGACTCAGAGGGTTCGAGACCGGGTTTAGGGAGATGTGGGTGCAGGCCCAGCTTGTCTTCCATTTCTGCCTGGCTTGCCCTTGGTCCGGTGAAAGTTTCCCAGTTCTTCAGTGGCCTTGATGGATGCTTGATGAGGGTTCGGGGGTCGAGAGGCTTGGCTTCTGCTGTCCCAATCATGGCGATCATGCTTTTTTTGGAGCCCAGGTCAATCAGGTTCGGCACCTCCATGAATTCTTTAAAAAGACTCTGTACAGCGGGTCGACTGAGAGAGTCTTCTATGAATTCGGGTTCCTTTTGCGTTGGAGTTACTGTCTCGAATGTGGCCTCGGCGGCTGACCCGAACAGTCTGTTTCCCGTGAAGAGTGTCTCGAGTTGCTCTTCTATGTCTGGGATTCCTTTGAATGTGTACTCGTCTTTGGTGTGGTGGCAAGTGGTCAGGTAGAGTTGTGATGTCGAGGAACGCTCCCCTTATTGGATTTGCCTTGAGTCCTCTAAACGCTTGAGGTCCCGTGCTAGCTTTTCCATCCTTTACGTAGTCTCTGTGCTGACTTTCCACTGCTTCTTTCTCATCTTCATCGGTTCCACTTTCGGTCCCCTCGGTTACGCTCGGTTTGTCGGTCCCTCGGTTCTGTCGGTTCCCTTGTCGGTCCCCTCAGTTCTGCTATCGGTTCCCTTGGTGATGTAATGAGCGAGGTCGAAACTATAAGGTTGGAGGTTGGGTGTGCCGTCGGAGGTTCCCCTTTTGCGGGCTGCTGCTTTGGTAAAGCGAGCCTTTTGTTTTCCCTGATGTCAGCTGGTGTTGGCACATAACTGAGCCCCTGGACCGTGGTGTAGTCCTTGACTTCGATGACTTTGTGTTGGCCTTGTAACCTTTTGCCGAGCCGTCACAGGATGAAGTTCATGAGTTTCATCATCTTCATGGCGGGAGGAATCTTGTCTTGAAACAGTGGAAGGTCCACGTTGCATATTTGGATCTTGGAGGTCTCCAAAGTGAATCTAGTTAATGCCATGTCGTCATCATGCTTGATTTCTAACACTGGAATGCCGTTGGTGCTGGTCCCCTCGGTGGTGACGCTGTCGCCGTAGACTGTGGTTAGCTCGTTGCCTTGCATGAACTTGATACACTGATGAAGGGTGGATGCCACGCCATTTATTTGATGCAGCCCGGGGTCGCCCGGGATGGCTGTGAAAGTGATAGGAATGTCCAACACTTGGAATTCGGTGGGGATCATCCGCTTGCCGAACCAGATATTTAGAGTAGCAACCCCGAGAACTGTACGGGAAGTGGAGTCATAGGCCTTGAAAGTGTGGACTGAAGGCTTCAGATCTGTGGGCTTGATGTCAAGCAGGTCCATCATCTTGGCGGGCAAGACATTCATTCCGGAACCTCCGTCTACCAACACACGGGGAAGGCGACGCTCGTCCAGCTGGACTGTGATGTAAAGCGGCTCATTGTGATCAGCCCCAAATTTTGGCAGGTCCAAATCTGTGAAGGTGATAATGTTGCCGTAGTGGATGTTGCCGATCATCTGAATTACTTCATCTGGGGTTGCGTCCACGGGGACCATGGTGCGGGCCAGACTTTCCTCTAGCTTGAGCTTGTGAGGATATGAGGATGTGAGCAGGGACCAAAAGGAAATGTTCGCTTGGGTCTGCTTGAGTTGAGTGAGGATCGGGTCCTCTTTCACGGAACTTGTGTCTTCGGGCAGGCCGGGTTGCGGTTCTGGCTCCGTCGGCTTTTTAGTGGCCTTAGGTGGTAATGCATGGATTTGACCCGATCGAGTTAAGACGCTGACATCCGGTTTGGTCCCTTTCGAACAGGTCGCTGCGAGTGAGCCATAGTCAGAGGAGGATTCCTCGAAGCATAGGGCCATATGTCTTCTCTCAATTCGTTGACTGTAGATGCATTCCCGGGAGCTTCGGCAGCTTTCCGGATTCTGTCCCAGGATACTGGCTTGGGTGCCTCCGTGGGGAGGTAGTTTATGGATTGCCGCAGCTGTTCGAACGTCAGTGCGCAACAGTGGTTGCCAGAACTGAACTGTGCATTGCTGACCCTCCGGGGGAGGATAGAGAGTTCTTGGTTCATGCGAACTGTCTCTTTGATCTCTTCACGGTATACCGCACTCCTCTCCTTCTTGCTGAGTATGCTCAGGGCATTCTGGAGTTGGGTTTGGCGATATTCATGGTTTGCTAACTTTCCTCCACTCTTGGCCCAGATCAACTTTCTTGCAGTAGAGCCTGCGTCGAGAGTTAGCGCCTGTGTTTCTTCCCACGTGAGAATAGCCAGTGCTTCCTTAAACTGTGTGCGGCAGTCTAGATAAATTTCCATCGGGGAGAGCTTTCCCTTCTGCTTTATCTGAGTAGCGGGTATATCAGAAGGTGAGTACACGGCTTCCCGAATATCTGTCCATGTGACTGGTTGTTGTCCCAGTTGATCGTTTCTGTAAACGAATGCCGCAGTCTGTGGAATCTCCCTGAGTAGTTGCTGGAGATGTATTTCCATCTTTCTTTTCCTTTTGAATAGACCTTCCTCCCTCAGTTGGCCTTTTAGTTTGAGTGCGGAAATGATCCGTCCCCATCCTCCCAGGACCCTTGGGATTCCAGTTTTGTTGACTTCATGTCCGGCTTGGAAGAGAATGGTTTCATCGTCTTCGTCGTCGCTTTCACAGAGAACTTGCTTTTCTCGGGGAGATAAGCGCTGGTACTCTTCGTGCTGTGTCATTCCATCTCCTAGGTCGTCGGGACCGTTGACCGCCCTCCCTTGCCAGAGGGGGTTGGATGAGAAAAGACGGTAGTCCAGGAAGTTTCCATGAGCAAAACCTTTGAGGTCGAATTGGTCTAGAGTGGCCTCTAGCTTTCTGTCTGAAGCTGCTTGTGACACTTTAAGGGCTTGGTCCCTGTGGGTCTTTTGAGCTTGGTTCTCGTCCCAGAGACGGTTCTCTTGAGCGGCTAGTTCCATGAGGGCTTTCCTTGCGAGAGCTAAACAGTCTCCATAGGTGCGCGCCGTCTGGCTAGTGTCTAGAACTGTGATCACATCCAAATCTCCGAATGGCGAGAACACTTGGATTATATTGACGAAGGAAGTCGGGCTGGGACATTGCATGCGACCTTCCTTGATCTCGGTTACCAAAAATTTTGCCCATATCTACTTGATTGAACCCACGGGGGTGTTGAATTCTGCGATGTTGATAGTCTCGTGATCTCGCTGGATCGCCAAGTCTATCAAAGCTAGCAGTTTACTGGCGGGATGCCTGAATCTGCGGCCATGACGACTGGGAGCAGGATCGAACTTGAGCATGTTGATGCTGAGGTGATCATTCCTTTCGTCGGAAGCTGGATCTGTCTTGCGGGGAAGACTCATACAGATGTTTTCAGGGTAGCTACTGGAAGCGTTCCTGAGGTTGATCTGATTCGTGACAGGGTGAGGATCTTTGTCTCCTTTGCTGATGCCCTTGGCCTTGGCGGCGTTTGTGGATGTAAGCTTGACTGACGGCACGGGCCGGTTACCACTGGGGCTGATAGTCGGAAGTGACCAGGAGCTCTGAGCTCGATTGGCCAGGGCCTCGTTTACCATGAGCAGGCAGTCGTCGAGGGTAACTTTGGCATTGTAGAATCTGATAATAAGGACCGGATCCTTGGTATCATCGGGATATCTGGAAAAGATAATGTTGACGAAGTTGTCGTCATTCACTTGATCAGAGGGGTTCTTTGTCGTGTCAACCAGTTGTTTCCATTCGCCGGATAACTGCCTGTACGGGATGTTGATCTTGACAATTTCCATGGTATTGGAGCCCTTGTCGTAGGTGACATCATCGAAATTGGTGCCGTCCTCGAAACTGAGCATATGTATGTAGGGATCTTCTTGCGGATCTGCCGCATCCTCGACTCCGGAGAGTCCTGATTCGTTGTCGTCTGACGGCTCAACCCAGACATAAGGACGCCTCGCGTCCTGCTGCGATGCTGGAGCTGCTAGAAAAACATCATGCCCTTCGCTTGAGAAGAGGGGCTCGGCGGGCAATTCCTCGTGGAGGACATCCCATACGACTGCCATACATTCATCACGAGTGTGACGATGCCTGTTGACCTTTATCACGAAGATTTCCTCGCCTGGCGGGGCCAGAGAGTAGGATTGAAGGATGCTGACAAATCTCCGATCGGAGACAGGGGGTTTACGTGCCCGCATCATTGCGATGCTCAGGGTTTCTTTCCAGTCTGCTTCCAAGTTTCGGAAACGGCAGTTGAACTTGATGTATCTGACCGCTTCAGGGTCTGCCTGCTCGAGGACGTTGATATAGTTAGCATCTCCGGACTCTGAGGGATTCTGATGAGATTTGCCCCGATAGTCCCTTGGTCGACTTGAAGGAGGTAGCCCCGGTGCCTGGCTGCGGGCACGCTTGGCTGTTGTCTCGGCTTCGTTCCCTATGAGGAAACTGTCCCCTCTGATGACTTCAAGATCTCCCTGCCGGTTAATGAACTTGACGCACTGATGGAGAGTGGAAGCTATGGCTTTCATGTGGTGTAGCCAAGGGCGTCCCAACAGAGCTGTGAATTCGGACGGAATGTCCATCACGTGGAATTTTGCTGGCACCATTTGGGTTTCAAACCAGAGCTCCAGAGTCACCGTCCCCAGGATGGGACGAGACGTGCTGTCGTAGGCTTTGATAGTCCGGGCAGATGGAATCATGTGGCCTTCGTCGATGCGTAGGGCTCGCATCATGCTGAGAGGGAGGACGTTAACTGCTGATCCGTTGTCTACCAATACTCTGGGGAGCGATATGATGTTGAGCCAGAGAGTGATGTACAAAGCTTCATTGTGCCCTGAGGCGTCTCTTGGTAGGTCTTCATCACAGAAGGTGAGCATACTGCCATACAGTCGGGAATCGTAGATCTGGTCTCTATCCGGAGAAGGAGAGTCATCAAGCCATCCGTTTCCTGTCTTCCTCTTGCAAGGTAAAGCTTTTGCTGGTGCCTCGGGATTGTGTTGAGGCTGTTTACGGCGGTTGCCGCCCTTGGTTAGCACGTTGATTGAGTGCGAGTGCCAAGCTGATTTTGACTTTCCTTTGCCGGCCCCTGCTCTGAAGTTGGGCAAATTGAACCTTGGCTGATCCCGCGGGGGGTTAAGCTTCTGACTGGCAGTGAGATTGTCAAGATTTGAGGTATTTCGGTGTCCTGAGGCCTGAACTCTGGTGTCAGCAGGACTTTTCGGCTTTCCCACCCCTGTCTGCTCTAAAGCTGCATGGCCTGGAGGAAGGGAGGACTGGCTGGAGTAGAGTACGTAGTAATCGAACCTCCCGGATGGCTCTCCGAGTGTACCCACACTGGTGTCTCCAGCTTCATATCTTTCTCTCAGTTTCTGTTGAGAAGACTTCTTCTTCTGCTTTCTGGGAGAACTACCCCTGATCATGTCTTGGAACTCGTACTCAAGGCATTCAAAGCAATCACAAACATCGTAACTGATGTGGACATTTGATGAGGACCTGGCTGGAAGAGGCAGAGGAACTGGCTCTGTGGCATTCTTCTTTGGCACCCATTCAATGGAGTTCACAATGTTGTTGTTCGGAAAAGGGTTTCCGACTGTATTGGGTCCACGGGGACGCTCCAACTTTCCTTCCTCTATCAAATTCTGAATTTCGTATCGTAACCCCACGCAGTTGTCGGTGGTATTGCCATGATACTGATGGAAGGCGCAGTACTTGCTCTTGTCAGCGTTGACTACGGGATTCTTGGGTTTGTAGTTTGCAACGGGTTTGAGGAGGCCTTCCTTGATCAACCCTTCCAGCATCTTACTCAGCGGCATGTCCAACTTATCGAAGTGTACGTCAGGCTGCTTCTGAGTGGAGTTGTTTCTTTGCGGGACTGGGTTTCTGTTGCCCGACTGCTGTCCCTGATGGATGTAGTTGACAGACGTATCTTTCCCTTTGCCGGGGGCCGGTGCGGAATTGAATGCAACTGCTGATCGGTATCTGTATGGCTGTGCTGTAGCCAATTTTTCCTTGAGATCCTTCTCGAACTGTGAGCCGGCATTGACCATGGCCCGGAGATCTGGGAAGAAGTGATGACTGATGAGAGTTCTGATGGACGGTCTTAAGCAGGACTTGAAGATCCGCATCTGTTCATCCTTGGAGAGTGGCTCCATGATCTCGGAGAGTTTCCAACTCCACCTCTTGTAGAATTCTCCGACGCTTTCATCTGCTTTCTGTTCGGTGGTGATTAAGTCCTCACGACTTGTTTCCCACTCTAAGTTGGATCTGTACCGCTCTAGGAAGATGTTACTGATCTGATCCCAGGTATGGCGGTCTTCAGGCTTGACCCTTAGGAACCATCGTAACGCTGAACTTTTGAGCGTATGCTGGAAGTGATCGGCCATTTGCTGGAGGGTTGCTCCTTTCGCTCTCATGCCGAGAACGTAGGTGTCAACATGCGTTTGAGGACATTCGGTTCCGTCGAATCGGTCCATCTCTGGCATTCTGAACTTGGCAGGGAGAGGCGTGACCATTCCCAGATCTATGGATCTGAGCGTTTCTTGCTTTGAGCTGCTCATGCTGGCTTTCAGGACTTTCATCTGTTCGACCATCCAGGCTAAGGTTGGGTCCAGTGGTGGACTTTGAGGCTCGGCGCCGGGTGCTACCATGTGAGTGGTAGTGATTGGAGGTGGAAGGCTCGATATATGTGGATATATGGGGGCCTTTTCTAGACTGTATCAGGGTTTATCCCCGGTGTTTTGGGATTCGTGTATAGGCAATGGGATGAACCCAGGAGGGTATTGAAGGATATTGGCATCTGTTTGAGATGGTCCAGCGGTGCACTGGTTGTACTGAGTGATGGGAGTAGTACCAGCTTGGCCGTATATGACAGGGTTGCCCTGAGAGGTGGCAACATGAAGCCTAGGTCGGCTGTTTCCTTGGTTCGAAGGCATCCCTTAAGTTGGCGGGGGGGGAGGGGGAACCTGGTTGAAGGTTTGAGGAACTGGTTTCGGGGAATCGTCGTCCTCGACTAGGATGAAAGTACCGTCTGACTGGGGGATAGCTGCTATACCTCGCTCATTCAGAAGCTGTACCACGAAATTCTGCTGATCTTCTTTCTGCCTCTTGTGAACCTCACAAGCCCGGATGGCTTTTTCCAATGTCATATATGTTACCGGTGGCAGGGGTCCGTCCCCATCACGATTTCTCGGTGAGCTAGACATGTCGGATATTCTGGCTGAGGGAACTAAGGGAACCGAAGAGCTGTCTGACGCTGCCGTAACTGTGACTCTGGC
Source organism: Adenophora triphylla var. japonica (assembly GCA_022495995.1). Taxonomy (NCBI): domain Eukaryota; kingdom Viridiplantae; phylum Streptophyta; class Magnoliopsida; order Asterales; family Campanulaceae; genus Adenophora; species Adenophora triphylla. The sequence goes on along the minus strand of JAFEMH010001934.1, from coordinate 158,388 downwards.
GAGGCGCTGACTCGGAATTCTGAACCACTTTCAGCTCGCTGCAGGGATTGAAAGGCAGGGTTTAGGCTTCGGAAAGGGTATTTGGCTCAGGGTTTCGGGCTTGTGCAATGTGCAGTTACCAATTAATGTTTACTTAAAACGCATTTTCTCAGAGTCCTAATCGGTTGGAAAAAGTCGTGTCTTCTTTTTCGCAACTAACCTAAAGGCTCTAATCAATGGATCTCATCACTACGTTTATAAGCCCCTCGTTTCCATTTGTAGATCATCTTCTCGGGACGGACAATCCCGAGCGAGGGTCCTATAAGGCAAGCGAGTTCCACCGACAAAGGAAAAAGTGAACTTAAGGCTAGCTGATCACGCAAACTTCCAACGTATGTGACACGCGGGCCATAGTCCAAGTCAACGTCCTTATGTTAAGGCGGGGATCGTGCCAAAATTTTGGCATGACCTCTCCTGACTCGCTTGCGCGAGGGGCCTTAGCTTCTGGCGTTGGCCAAGTTGTGGCTGGCACGGTGCATACGGTGAGGGTTTGGTGACACGGTGTCACATTGAACCTTCGGGTATATTTTTCGACAGAGCTCCGCGTCAAAGTCAAGGCTGAAAAGCTCAAGACTTCGGGTCGAGAACGACCTTCGGTCTCAGTCTTTCGAGCTTGACTCGTGACGGAACCCGGCGTAAAAACATACACTTGGACTTTATGACACGTACTAAGCCAAAAACCAACCGGGGTCTTGGACGAAGTGTGACACAAAGAGTGCATGGCTTACACGGGCTAGGATGGGCTGTATGGGACGACCCCGTGCGAGCTCGAAAGGTGTCTGGCAGACCAATCGAGCTGCAACTGAACGGTCATCCCGGGTTACGGGTCGTAGTGTGCAGTGTACCGAGGCAGCAAGTGCACATGAAGTGCGGTGTACCGAGGCAGCAAGTGCGAGTAGTGTGCGGTCACTAAAATTCTTTTTCTGAGTAAAACAGAGATTTTCAGAATGTGTCTTAAAGAATTCTATGCGCAGTTCAAAATGTAGCATGAAAATCAAGTATGAACGGGAATGTACGAACATGTTATGATTTTTAAAAAGGTAAAAATGCAACGCCCTTTTGAAAAACCATTCGAGGTTTAAAGTAACACACGCACACAAAAACGAGGAAGGGTAAATGAAAGTTTGACCCACGGAAGGCATTTTGAAAACAACGGTAGTTTTGAAAAAGTATCCAAGTCCCCAGCGGAGTCGCCAACTGAAATTACCCGGATTTTCGATCGCGGCGAAGAGACGGTTGTCTTTCGCGGATTGGTTGGTGTCTGAGACCTCGCTTTCGGGAAGGAGAGGAGTCGCCACGCGGTTTTGTATTTTGAGCCCAAACGTTGAAAAACGGCTTTAGTTGGAAAATGGTGTCATTTTTATTGGTAGCAAAAACTTAGGAAAAGGCTTTGAAAAGGGGTGTCATTTTTATTGGTAGAAAAAACGAGAAAAAGGCTTTTTGAGTACCAGAGATTGTTAGGTTCGGAGGTCACGTTACGTTTCGGGAAGAGTATTTTGAGATCACCCGAAACGCCTCGTATGACGAGTCTTTCTACCTTTCTCGAAAATGTGTGCGTGTGTGTGTGTGTGTTTGCAGTTTGAAAATGGGGGCTTGAATGACAAGCTTAATCTTGGTTTGAATGTCAAACTTTGATTTTTGTGATTCCGTTTGAAAAGGCGAGCGTTTGAATGACAAACGTCGTTTTTGGATTTTTTTAGGAAAATTGGCGCGAATGCTGATTTTAATCTTTTTTTAAGTGTCAAATGTTGACTTTTTAAGAAAAGAGCGTTTGAATGTCAAACTTCGGATTTTGAGTTTAAAGATGATCGTTTGGATGCCAAACGTCATTTCGCGCGTTTTTGAAAGAGAGTTCGAATGTCGAACTCCGGTTTTGAACCGGGCATGTCATTGTTAGCAATTTTACGGGAAAAAAAGCATTAAATGAGTTTTGAATGTCAAAGTCGGCTTTTAAGTTTGAAGATGATCGTTTGGATGCCAAACGTCATTTCGCGCGTTTTTGAAAGAGAGTTCGAATGTCGAACTCCGGTTTTGAACCGGGCATTTCATTGTTAGCGATTTTACGGGAAAAAATCATTAAATGAGTTTTGAATGTCAAAGTCGGCTTTTAAGTTTGAAGATGATCGTTTGGATGCCAAACGTCATTTTGCGCGTTTTGAAAGAGAGTTCGAATGTCGAACTCCGGTTTTGAACTGGACATTACATTATTAGCGATTTTACGGGAAAAAATCATTAAATGATATGCGATCAACGAATCGTTTTTGCGACTCGGACTTTGATAAGTAAATGCTATCACGAGCCAAACGGCTCGGACTTGTAAATGACAGTATTTAAAGTGCGGTATCGACGGAATCAAACGACCCGGAATTGTAAAGTGCGTTCAACGAGCCAAACAGCTCGGAATTGTAAAGTTGCGTAAAAAGTAAATGGCGATCGACGGATCAAACGATCCGGAATTTGTAAATGACATGAAAGTAAATGACAATCGACGGATCAAACGATCCGAAATTGTAAATGACATAAAAAGTAACGGAACGGGGCTGAAACGCCGTTTTAACCCGAGATTACTTCTCTTACGGGAATAGAAGAGGATCAAGGACTAAAACGTATCGGACCCCGTTAGACGGTGGCGTCTACATTTCAACAACGTCGTTCGAAACGGTTGTAGCAACTGGCGCGTAAACCGAGACGGAACGAGAGTTTAAGGAGAGAGAGCACTACCTATGGCTAGGGTCGGCTCCTTTGGCTCGGTGGGCATATACAGGATACGAAAAGGTGTTTGGAACTGTGTTTCGAGGTGGTGGGGGTTGTATTTAGTTGAAATACAAAGTTTTCACGCAAATCGAGGCGAAACGGGGCTCGAGAGAGGGTGAAAAGGGTTTGGGTCGTGGCTGTGGTGAATTTGGGTGAATTTTTGTTGTTGTTAAAATGTTTGACAGCCCTCTGTATTTATAGGGTGAAATTGCCAAAGAGTCCGGACGGACTTAGGCTAAATTCCAGGGGGTTTTGTGAAACTTTGGAAACTGGAGGGACTTGCTGGCAATTCTGGATTCTCTGCAAAAGAGTCCAGCTGGACTTGGACTGCATACTAGGGGTATTTTAGTCTTTTCACACTGAAATGTGATTGAGGTTGACAAGGGAGCTGTGGCATGCTTGCCACGTGTCCTGAGTGACTCACCAGGTTTATGGGATTTCGTGCCATTATCCCCAGTTTTGTCTATTTTTTAAATAACTGTTCGGAAAATGTCCGAAACGCCCCCGGAAAGTGCCGGAAAGTGCGTTTTTTAGGGAAAGCTGTACTTTTACGTGCGACGACGTGTGTTGAATACGCTTTGACATTGGGATGCACGGGGCAGTCTCGGGACGTCTCGTTGGCTTGAGAACGGGGAGTGTAACGGGTTTCGGTTAACCTGGAGCGGGCCAGTTAACGGATTCCATTTAACTTCTAACGAATTTTGGCGATCCGGATTTGGGTACTTACATTGCATGTAGTGTTTCAGTTTCCCGACTACCCATACCAAGGCGGTACAAGGTTTCTCTAATGCTGAGTAGCTGAGTTCACTTCCCTGAAGCTTTCGGCTTACGAAGTAGATTGCATGCTCAACTCTGGAATCTTTCTGTTCTTGCGCCAGCATTGCTCCAATTGACGTGTCTGTTACTGTCAGGTACAGGAGGAGTGGCTTATCTTCATGTGGCGGGCACAGGATCGGGGGATTCACCAAGTATGTCTTGATTTTCTCGAAAGCTGTCTGGCACTCGGAGTCCCATTTGATGTCAGCATTCTTCTTCATTAGTTTGAACATTGGCTCGCAGAGAGATGTCAACTGGTTGATAAAGCGGCTGATGTACTAAAGTCTTCCCATAAAACTTTTCACTTCTGTCGGTGTCTGTAGCGGCTTCATGTCGATGATGGCCTTGATTTTCTTGGGATCGGCTTCGATACCTCTTTCTGTAACCATGTACCCTAGTACTTTGTCTCGCTTGACGCCAAAGGTGGACTTTGCAGGGTTCAATCTCATGGAGTGCTTTCTGAGTCTGTTGAAGAACTTTCTCAAATCTATCATGTGCTGCATGTCTGATCCTCTGGAGTGGATGATCATGTCGTCGACATATACTTCGATTTCCTTGTGAATCATGTCATGGAAGAGGGTCGCGGCCTGGGTAAGTAGCCCCGGCCGTTCTTCAAACCGAACGGCATGGCCAGGTGTAACGCATATGTCCCCCACGAAGTGGTGAAATCAGTCTTGGCTTGATCTTCCTCGGACATCTTGATCTGATTGTATTCGGCAAACCCATCTACGAAGGACTTTACTTCGAAATTTGTCGTGGTGTCGACTATCATGTCGATGTTGGGCAGTGGGAAATCATCTTTAGGGCTGGCCTTGTTGAGATCTCGGAAATCCACATAGCATCTGACCTTTCCATTGGCCTTAGTGACCGTCACAATGTTGGAGAGCCAGGTCGAGTACTTAATTACTCTGATAAATCCGACGCGGAGCATCTTCTCAATTTCCTCTTTCACTTGCAAGGACCACTCTGGCTTGATCTTGTGCAATTTCTGCTTGATAGGCATGGATTCTGGATCCAGGGGGATTCTGTGCTCCACGATTGAGGGATCGAGTCCTGGCATGTCCTGATATGACCAGGCGAACACGTCAACATACTCTTTGAGGAGATTTATCAGGGCTTCTTTTTCTGCACCGGCGAAGAAACTGCCCACTTGTGTCTCTTTAGGCTCTTGCACTGTAACGACCCTAACCCTAGGCACTATTTTAGCATCATATTAATTTCTTTTAATATTATTATTAATATTATGTGTTCATTTTATATATTTGATTTCTTATATTAGGTTGAAATGATTGGGAAATTAAAATAATATTCTTGGGAGAAGTATAATAATAGAAATGGATAAAATAAATAAAATATGAGTAGTTAGGCTTCTTTGTGTAGGGGAAAGAATTAAAGGATTTAAATGTAAAGATTTTAAAAAAGGCTTTGATGGTTGGGTGTGGGGGGCCATTTTCCCCTCCTTAAATTCCTCACCATGTCTCCCCCTCCTTAGTCAACACCCATACTTCCCCCCATACTTCCCCTACACCCCATATTCACCTCCTCCATTTAGTCAAGAAAACCCCTTACTTTCCCCATCATTTTCTCTTCTCCATCAACCTCTCCATTTCCAAATCCTCCATGGAAACCTCCTTCCAATATCTTCCTTCCAAAAATGGTAATTAATCCAATCCTTCTCCATTTTATGATCCGGGTGTACTTTCATGTTCGTAGAGGCAAGGGGAATACATCAAGCTAGACAAATCTTGGTTTCATCTCATATTACTAGGTAAGTTATAATGACTTCTTTCTAAATATTGCACATTTTATGTGTTAATGAATGTTTTATGAAAAGAAAAAGTATATTGTATTTTTAATATGGTTATTTGAGCAAAATGATTATTCAAGATTTAATTGATTTTAGTTATGATATGGGGGTTAAGTTGAAGGAATGAAGGTATAATGAGAGTGAGAAGTTAATGACTTGAATGGGGTTATCATATTCTTTACTTCTATTTAATGATTAATGAACTATCTGGTGTTGTATTGTGATTAAAATGGTTATTAGAAGCTTTGGAAACCTTCTTGTAGTTAGGAAATTGGTTTATGTTATAGAATGATGTGGTTGTTTAAGGAAGATGATCAATAGTGTAAGAAAATGGATTAAGTTAGATTAAGGAGGTTAAACTTGAAATGGGGTAGTGAAATGGGTGGAGAATCAAGTGGTAAATGATCTAGGGTTATATTATTTGTGGATTTAATGATTTAAAATGAGGTTTGTAAAGTTAGAAAATCCTTTTGGTATTTTTAAGAAAAATTATTAAAAGGGAAAAGAAAATATGTGAAAAGGAGTTAGAATTTTCGAAGTGCAGAAAATCCCCTTGGGCGGTCGCCCATAGGCCCTTGAGCGGCCGCCCAACCCACCAGAAGGTATAACCCTTTTTAGACCCTCTTGGGCGGTCGCCCATAGTGACTTGGGCGGTCGCCCATGTCACCAGAAGTTCACCAGTTTCCTTTCTTGCTGAATTTTAACCACAACCACTAATTAGTATGATTTCCTAACCCTTTCAAAGTAGTGAAATCTAATCTACTTCAGATATGAATTAATCCTTTTTAACCTAAGTTAAAGTAGAATACCTTGGCTAGGCCATGATGTCTTATTTGGTCAAAATGAAATTGTGGGAAGTAGGTCTTGCACCTTTATTAATATTATTCAAGGTTGAGTAGTAACTTTGTAAGAATGGTTTACGGTTTAGGTTGGCCTTACTTGCTCCCATACCTTGGTGATTAGTTGAACAGTGTAGAGACTGTAATCTCACTAGTGTGTTGGTTAGTAATGTATATGTGTTACATCAATATATTGTATCCCGATTGTGGATTATTTGGTATATGGTTGTATTGTATCCCGAGTGTGGATTATTTGGTATTGTTATGTATCCCAGTTGTGGATTATCTGGCATATTGATTATATTGCATCCCGGTGTGGATTATGTGGTTATGTGGATACCTTATTTGAACTCATATTCGTTAATGGTATTATGCATAGTGTATTAAATGAACTGTTGCACTATGGTATGGATTAGCATGAGTATATTTTACCATGTTGTTATATTATTATCCCTTTTTGTGGATTTATTTCAAGTATCTATTATGTGCTTGAACGTGTTGATATTCGGGGGTATAATGGAATTCGATCAATTATTGATTTGTTCTATAAGTGATTGAAGGTTCATTATACCTGTGACCGTTTCCCTCTGTGGCCACAGAGTGGGTGTGCTAACGACTGTATTGACCCAAAAAGCTTTACAGACCGTTGCGATTGGTGATTAGGGGGAATGCTTCTGTATTAAGCCTAAAGCTTTACAGTAGCGATATTGTTGTTGGATACTCTGATATAGGTATCTTTTCTTATATGGATCTCTGGAGTATGAGTCCTATAAGAGGTGAATGTGCTGGAGGCAGTTCACCAAAGAGAGGAGTTTCACTCCCACGTTGTACGACTTATTGTTCAGATGGGAAAGGTAAAATGAGGTAACGTAAGGTGTTTACCGCTTTCATAATGTGTTATGTGCTACCATGCTATGTGTTGCATCTTGTTTGGCATATTGTTGCATTCATAATAGCTTATTGAGATTTATTCTCACCCCTTCCCTTTCTTGCTTTAGATTGTCTTGACAGGTGATCTGAACCGGTGAGGCCGGGAAAAGAGTTTGGACTCTTGCTTTTGGGACTTGTCGGGATAGGTATATGAGTGGGTTGTCGGGAGTCATATTTAAGTATTATTCTTTTATAAGTTGTAAGGAAAACTCTTTTGCTAAACAATGTTAATTAGGGTTTTCAATGTAATTAATCAAGTATGGTTATAAAAGTGTTTGTTTAAATTCCTCCAAGTGGAGATATCATTATTTGATTTTTGTTTATGGAAAATTTAGAATTGGTTTTCTTGTAAAGGCAAATAAAAGTTTTAAAAATCTAAGATGGGTTTTCTTAGTTTGAGCTTCTCAAGCTCGGGACACGCGTTAGGTCCCGGGTTGGGGTGCTCACGGTTAGTATCGAGCTTAGTTTAGAGGTCAAGGGTAGATGTCTAAACTAAGGGGAATGTGTGGTAATTGACGCCGAGTGTTTAGTGCAGGAGTTTGTTCTAATGGCTGGAAACAATGATGACCAGCGAAAGGTTCTAGAAAATGAAAGATGTTTAAATTGTAGCCTCACAGTCATGGTATTTTAGTGATGAATTCAATTGGTCTTGGGTTGAATATGGAAAATGTTACAGGTGAGTTAATACATTTTACTTGAGTTGAAATTGTTAATTTAGTTGAGATATGGTATAGTGAAGTTTTGGTATAATATTGATGTTAAAAAAAAATGATTTAAGTATGTAGTATTATTTAGGGTTCCTTTTCATGAAGTTGGCTAAGATGTAAAGTTGTTGTTATATGAGTTGTACAATGCTATTATTATCGTATAAATGATTTTGGATAAGTTGACAATTTGTTTGGTGGTTAGAATATGAGAAAGGGGTTTGGAAATGAGTAGAGTAATAGTTTGATCAAATATAGGTGGTAATTGAAAGAGTATTATAAAGGTTAATATATGGTGGAGAGAATATTGTTGTGTGGCTTGTGATGTGTAAAAATAATGAAAATAACTTGAGTAGTGGGTGAATGAATATGGCCACTAGTGATAATAAGATATGATTTAATGTGGAAAGATAGAGTAATAGGTTATAGGACTTGGAGACAGTATGTGGTATCATTTGAGAACTTTATGCTTAAAATTGACTAAGTGGTATAATTGTTGTTGAATTGTGGTCTTATATAGTATATGATGTATTAGGTGATATACATGGTGATTGTAGTGGTTAGTCAATTAAAAGGGCTTTAGAAATAAACAGGAAATGGTGGTTTTGGAATGAATGTGGTAAGGTTGATATTCAAAGTTATTGGGAATTATGTATCCATTTTAGTTAAGTTATAATGATCATGAAAGGATTTGAAGAAAGATTTAATAATAGCAATATTGTCTAGAGTAAAATGGTGTTGTAAAGTAAAGGCCTATGGTCGAGTATATGTTTCGGTTCCAGGAGAGATAGATCCCTCAGGGGTCATTAGAGGTAAAATTCCCTGTCTCAGAAGTTAGGGGTTATATTTTATTGATCTTGTTTCATATCATTATGTGTGGCATAGCAGGTTGCTTCTATGTGGCATACATTACTTGAGAAATTGTTTTATTGTTAGAGGATTCTGCTCTTATGAGAGAATACCTCGAATCTTCTTTGGTTTACCACAGTGGTGATGTGGTTATAGCTGGGCACGTATTGCCAGTTTATGTGTTATGATTACCGATGTGTAATTATGAGATATACTTGACCTAGATGGGTAAGTAGTTGTTGTGCATTGGTAGACTATCATAAGAAGTAAGTCTCCTTTTCTATACCCAATTTGATTATATTGGTATTTGATATAGATAAACCTTTATATGGTATTCTTGTTATATATGCGCTTAAGCCAGAAAAATTTTGGTTAAAAAGTGTAAAAGGTATTTGGTAGGTGTTAGACTTGCATAAGAAGTCTTTTTAAAAAGTTTATGTACTCGTTGTGAATAGATGGTATTGGTGCTTCCATCGAGGTGTCTCATGTATTGATTCTAAGTATGATAATCGGAATTTTAATCTTTATCTTGACGACGACTTTATGGTAGTTATGATTGATGAGCTTCTTGGTTATTTAAAGTTATGAGAGGATCATTTGTGAGTTGTGTTATTTGCCTTTAGTGGGAATTCATTGTTTGAAGAGTTTAGCAAGTGTGAGTTGGCTTGAGAGGATTCCAAATTTTGGGTTCTAAAGTCTTAAGCTTGGATGTTCCCTAGATCTTATGAGGATTGTGTTCGTGATCTTTGGGGTTGGCAAGTGCTACCGAAGGAAATTTAAGGAATTCTTGAAAAATGAAATATCGTTGCTTTAATTAATTCTAAAGGATGTATAAATGGTGTAGGATGTAATAAGTATGAATTATATTGATAGAGATGGAGAATAGATTGGCTATAGATCCGATCCTTACCTTACTTAATGGATGTGAGGACTTTGTGAAATTTTAAGTGCGTATTAGAGGGGAATTAGATGGTGATATTATGAGAATTGGGAAAGTAATAGCGTATGCTTCGAGGAAGTTGGCTTAGATAAATCAGAATTTTCTTACCCTCTACTCGAGAGTGGCTGCAATTGTTTTATGTAAGAACCTTACCTTTTTGAAGCTCTCTTGTGGAATTTGTTACCGATCCTAAGAGTTGGAGGATTTAGTTACTTAAAAGGAAGAGATTAGAAGACTATCCAAACTCTTGAAGAATAGATGGTGTGTGGAGTGATAGATTTCTTTTCAACTTGAAAGGTTTTATTAATCTTAGCGGAGTTGAGTATAATAGCAGTTTTGGTTTAAGCATTGAAGGGATACTGTATAAAACGTGATATGGAAAATTTATTTGTATGATCCTTCGTACTTATGGAGTTCTTCAATTAATGATGATTTGGCGGATTTGACTTGTGTGGGGAAACTGTTGAGAGTTATTAGAGTGATAGTTTAGGGAATTGAAATCCTAAGGTATTCGGGTTGTGAAAATGTATAGAAGAATCATGCCGTTAAGGGAACCCTTTGGAAATGTAATTTGAAATGCGTGAGAGGTAACCTTTATTATTGATCCATAAGGTAAGTTTTTTTTTTTAAATTCGGGACGAATTTTCTTTAAGGGGGAGTGAGTGTAACGACCCTAACCCTAGGCACTATTTTAGCATCATATTAATTTCTTTTAATATTATTATTAATATTATGTGTTCATTTTATATATTTGATTTCTTATATTAGGTTGAAATGATTGGGAAATTAAAATAATATTCTTGGGAGAAGTATAATAATAGAAATGGATAAAATAAATAAAATATGAGTAGTTAGGCTTCTTTGTGTAGGGGAAAGAATTAAAGAATTTAAATGTAAAGATTTTAAAAAAGGCTTTGATGGTTGGGTGTGGGGGGCCATTTTCCCCTCCTTAAATTCCTCACCATGTCTCCCCCTCCTTAGTCAACACCCATACTTCTCCCCATACTTCCCCTACACCCCATATTCACCTCCTCCATTTAGTCAAGAAAACCCCTTACTTTCCCCATCATTTTCTCTTCTCCATCATCCTCTCCATTTCCAAATCCTCCATGGAAACCTCCTTCCAATATCTTCCTTCCAAAAATGGTAATTAATCCAATCCTTCTCCATTTTATGATCCGGGTGTACTTCCATGTTCGTAGAGGCAAGGGGAATACATCAAGCTAGACAAATCTTGGTTTCATCTCATATTACTAGGTAAGTTATTATGACTTCTTTCTAAATATTGCACATTTTATGTGTTAATGAATGTTTTATGAAAAGAAAAAGTATATTGTATTTTTAATATGGTTATTTGAGCAAAATGATTATTCAAGATTTAATTGATTTTAGTTATGATATGGGGGTTAAGTTGAAGGAATGAAGGTATAATGAGAGTGAGAAGTTAATGACTTGAATGGGGTTATCATAATCTTTACTTCTATTTAATGATTAATGAACTATCTGGTGTTGTATTGTGATTAAAATGGTTATTAGAAGCTTTGGAAACCTTCTTGTAGTTAGGAAATTGGTTTATGTTATAGAATGATGTGGTTGTTTAAGGAAGATGATCAATAGTGTAAGAAAATGGATTAAGTTAGAATAAGGAGGTTAAACTTGAAATGGGGTAGTGAAATGGGTGGAGAATCAAGTGGTAAATGATCTAGGGTTATATTATTTGTGGATTTAATGATTTAAAATGAGGTTTGTAAAGTTAGAAAATCCTTTTGGTATTTTTAAGAAAGATTATTAAAAAGGAAAAGAAAATATGTGAAAAGGAGTTAGAATTTTCGAAGTGCAGAAAATCCCCTTGGGCGGTCGCCCATAGGCCCTTGAGCGGCCGCCCAACCCACCAGAAGGTATAACCCTTTTTAGACCCTCTTGGGCGGTCGCCCATAGTGACTTGGGCGGTCGCCCATGTCACCAGAAGTTCACCAGTTTCCTTTCTTGCTGAATTTTAACCACAACCACTAATTAGTATGATTTCCTAACCCTTTCAAAGTAGTGAAATCTAATCTACTTCAGATATGAATTAATCCTTTTTAACCTAAGTTAAAGTAGAATACCTTGGCTAGGCCATGATGTCTTATTTGGTCAAAATGGAATTGTGGAAAGTAGGTCTTGCACCTTTATTAATATTATTCAAGGTTGAGTAGTAACTTTGTAAGAATGGTTTACGGTTTAGGTTGGCCTTACTTGCTCCCATACCTTGGTGATTAGTTGAACAAAGGTAGAGACTGTAATCTCACTAGTGTGTTGGTTAGTAATGTATATGTGTTACATCAATATATTGTATCCCGATTGTGGATTATTTGGTATATGGTTGTATTGTATCCCGAGTGTGGATTATTTGGTATTGTTATGTTGTATCCCAGTTGTGGATTATCTGGCATATTGATTATATTGCATCCCGGTGTGGATTATGTGGTTATGTGGATACCTTATTTGAACTCATATTCGTTAATGGTATTATGCATAGTGTATTAAATGAATTGTTGCACTATGGTATGGATTAGCATGGGTATATTTTACCATGTTGTTATATTATTATCCCTTTTTGTGGATTTATTTCAAGTATCTATTATGTGCTTGAACGTGTTGATATTCGGGGGTATAATGGAATTCGATCAATTATTGATTTGTTCTATAAGTGATTGAAGGTTCATTATACCTGTGACCGTTTCCCTCTGTGGCCACAGAGTGGGTGTGCTAACGACTGTATTGACCCAAAAAGCTTTACAGACCGTTGCGATTGGTGATTAGGGGAATGCTTACGTATTAAGCCTAAAGCTTTACAGTAGCGATATTGTTGTTGGATACTCTGATATAGGTATCTTTTCTTATATGGATCTCTGGAGTATGAGTCCTATAAGAGGTGAATGTGCTGGAGGCAGTTCACCAAAGAGAGGAGTTTCACTCCCACGTTGTACGACTTATTGTTCAGATGGGAAAGGTAAAATGAGGTAACGTAAGGTGTTTACCGCTTTCATAATGTGTTATGTGCTACCATGCTATGTGTTGCATCTTGTTTGGCATATTGTTGCATTCATAATAGCTTATTGAGATTTATTCTCACCCCTTCCCTTTCTTGCTTTAGATTGTGCCGAGACAGTGATCCGAACCAGTGAGGCCGGGAAAGAGTTTGGACTCTTGCTTTTTGGGACTTGTCTGGATAGGTATATGAGTGGGTTGTCGGGAGTCATATTTAAGTATTATTCTTTTATAAGTTGTAAGGAAAACTCTTTTGCTAAACAATGTTAATTAGGGTTTTCAATGTAATTAATCAAGTATGGTTATTAAAGTGTTTGTTTAAATTCCTCCAAGTGGAGATATCATTATTTGATTTTTATTTATGGAAAATTTAGAATTGGTTTTCTTGTAAAGGCAAATAAAAGTTTTAAAAATCTAAGATGGGTTTTCTTAGTTTGAGCTTCTCAAGCTCGGGACACGCGTTAGGTCCCGGGTTGGGGTGCTCACATGCACCGACCCCAGGTTCACTTTAGTCATAACCTCTTCGGCAGCTTGGGCCCGATTGTCCTCTTGGTCTACTACACGCTTGAGAACTTCTTTAATGTATTGTTCATTTAGTGTGTTTGCTTCTTTATCAAGTGAGTCATTATTAACGTCTTTTAAGTTGTTTGTTAACTTATCAGTTGTTAAAGTGGCAATGAGGGGATAATTCGAAAGGTGAGACTTTTCATTAAACTCGAACGGAAATACATTGTTGGCTACATTATCATAGTCTTCCGGCTTGAGGCCGTTGGATGACTCAGAGGACTCGACTTTGATAATGACTGACTCAGAGGGTTTGAGACCAGGTTTAGGGAGATGTGGGTGCATGCCCAGCTTGTCTTCCATTTCTGTCTGGCTTGCCCTTGGTTCGGTGAAAGTTACCCGCTTTTCAAAGGGCATCAGCTTGGATGCTTGGTGAGGGTTCGGGGTTGAGAGGCTTGGCTTCGCCGACCCGATCATGGCGATCATGCTATTTTCGGAGCCTGTGTCAATCGGGTTTGGCACTGCATGACTTCTTCAAAAAGACTCTGTAGAGCGGGTCCACTGAGAGCGTCTTCTATGAATTCTGGTTCCTTCGCTTTGGGGTTCTTGTCTCGAATGTGGCCTCGGCGAGCGACCCGAATGTCCTGTTTCCCATGAAGAGTGTCTTGAGCTGCTCTTTTATGTCTGGGATTCCCTTGAACGTGTACTCATGCTGAACTGTGGTGGCAATTAGTCCAGGTAGAGTAGTGATGTCGAGGAACGCTCCCCTTATCGGATTAGCCTTGAGTCCTCTGAAACGCTTAAGGTCCCATGCCAGCTTGCCCATCCTTTCTGTAGTCTTTGTGCTGACTTTCCCTGCTTCTTTCTCATCTTCATCAGTTTCACTTTCGGTCCCCTCAGTTCTGCTGTCGGTTCCCTCAGTTCTGCTGTCGGTTCCCTTGTCGGTTAATGAACTTGACGCACTGATGGAGAGTGGAAGCTATGGCTTTCACATGGGCGTCCCAACAGAGCTGTAAATTCGGACGGGATGTCCATCACGTGGAATTTTGCTGGCACCATTTGGGTTTCGAACCAGAGCTCCAGAGTCACCGTTTCCAGGATGGGACGAGAAGTGCTGTCGTAGGCTTTGATAGTTCGGGCAGATGGGATCATGTGGCCTTCGTCGATGCGTAGGGCTCGCATCATGCTGAGACGGAGGACGTTGACTGCTGATCCATTATCTACCAATACCCCGGGGAGAGAGATGGTGTTGAGCCGGAGAGTGATGTACAGAGCTTCATTGTGCCCCGAGGCCCCTTTCGGCAGGTCTTCGTCACGGAAGGTGAGCATACCGCCATACGGCCGGAATCGTAGATCTGGTCTCTTTACGGAGAGGGAGAGTCATCAAGCCATCAGTTTCCTGTCTTCCTCTTGAGAGGCAAAGCTTTTAGTGGTGCCTCGGGATTGTGTCGAGGTAGCTTGGGCGGTGGCCGCCCTTGGTCAGCACGTTGATTGAGTACGAATGCCAACTTGACTTTGACTTTCCTTTGCTGGCCCGTGCTCTTAAGTTGAGCAAATTGAACCTTGGCTGATCCCGCGGGGGATTAGGCTTCTGGCTGGCGGTAAGGTTGCCAAGATTTGAGGTATTCCGGTGTTCTGAGGCCTGAACTTTGGCGTCAGCAGGATTTTTTGGCTTTCCCACCCCTGTCTGCTCTAAAGCTGCGTGGCTCGAAGGAAGGGAGGACTGGCTGGAGTAGAGTACATAGTAATCAAACTTCCCGAATGGCTCTCCGAGTGTACCCATGCTGGTGTCTCCAGCTTCATATCTTTCTTTCAGTTTCTGCTGAGAAGACTTCTTCTTCTTCTTTCTAGGAGAACGCCCCTGATCATGTCTTGGAACTCGTACTCAAGGCATTCGGGGCAGTCACAAACATCGTAACTGATGTGGACGTTTGATGAGGACCTGGCTGGAAGAGGCGGAGGAACTGGCTCTGCGGCAATATTCTTTGGCACCCACTCGATGGAGTTCACACTGTTGTTGTTCGGAAAAGGGTTTCTGACTGTATTAGGTCCACGAGGACGCTCCAATTTTCCTTCCTCTATCAAATTCTGGATTTCGTACCATAACCCCACGCAATTGTCAGTGGTGTGGCCATGATACTGGTGGAAGGCGCAGTACTTGCTTTTATCAGCGTTGACTACGGGATTCTTGGGTTTGTAATTTTCAACAGGTTTGAGGAGGCCTTCTTTGATCAACCCTTTCAGCATCTTACTCAGAGGCATGTCCAACTTGTCGAAGTGCACGAAAGGCTGCTTCGGGGTGGAGTTGTTGCTTTGCGGGACTGGGTTTCTGTTGCCCGACTGCTGTCCCTGATGAATGTGGTTAACGGACGTATCTTTCCCTTTGTCGGGGGCCGGTGCGGGATTGAATGTAGGCTAGCGACTGTATACATGCAGTTTCATCTTGTTAGCGATTTTTCCTTGAGATCCTTTTCGAACTGTGAGCCGGCATTGACCATGGCTCGGAGATCTGGGAAGAAGTGATGGCTGATGAGCGTTCTGATGGACGACCTCAAGCAGTACTTGAAGATCCGCATCTGTTCATCCTTGGAGAGTGGCTCCATAATCTCGGAGAGTTTCCAACTCCACCTCTTGACGATCTGCAGGCTTGACCCTTTGGAACCATCGTAACGCTGAACTCTTGAGAGTATGCTGGAAGTGATCGGCCATTTGCTGAAGGGTTGCTCCTTTCGCTCTCATGCCGAGAACATAGGTGTCAACATGCGTCTGTAGACATTCGTTTCCGTCGAATCGGTCCATTTTCGGCATTCTGAACTTGGCAGGGAGAGGCGTGACCATTCCCGGATCTGTGGATCTGAGAGTTTCTTGCTTTGAGCCGCTTTATGCCGGCCTCTCTGTGTTTTTCATCTCTTCGACCATCCAGCTAGGGTGGGTCCGGTGGTGGACTTTGTGGCTCTAAGACGGGTGCCGCCACATGAGCGGCGATAGTGGAGGTGGGAGGCTTGATATATGTGGATATATGGGGGCCTTTTTTGGACTGTATCGGGGTTTGTCCACGGTGTTTTGGGGTTCGTATATAGGTAATGGGTTGAACCCGGAGGGTATTGGAGGATGTTGACATCTGTTTGAGATGGTCCAATGACTAGTGGGCCCCAAAGGTTATCTTGAGTGATGGGAATAAATCTTTTCAGCTTGACCGTATATGAAGGGGAGTGCCTTGAGAGGTGGCAACATGAAGCCTAGGTCGGTTGTTTCCTTGGTTCGAAGGCATCCCGTAAGTTGGCGGGGGAGGAACCTGGTTGAAGGTTTGAGGAGTTGATCAGGGAGGCTCGTCGTCCTCGATTAGGACGAAAGTACCATCTCGGGCTGAGGATAGCCTGCTATACCTCACTCATTCGTAAGCCGTACCATGAAATTCTACTAATCTTCTTTCTGCCTTTTGTGAACCTCACAAGCCCGGATGGCTTCTTCCAATGTCATATCTGTTACCGGTGGCGGGGTTCCGTTCCCGTCACGATTTCTCGGTGAGCTTGACATGTCGGAGAGTCTGGCTGAAGGAGCTGAGGGAACTGAAGAACTGTCTGACGCTGCCGTAACTGTGACTCTGGCGAGGCGCTGACCCGACTCGAACCACTTTACGCTCGCCGCAGGGAACGAAAGCGCGTGGTTTAGGCTTCGGAAAGGGTATTTGGCTCAGGGTTTCGGACTAGTGCAATGTGCAGTTACCGATTAATGTTTACTTAAAACGCATTTTCTCAGAGTCCTAATTGGTTGGAAAAGATTGTGTCTTCCTTTTCGCAACTAACCTAAGGCTCTAATCAGTGGATCTCGTCACTACGTTTATAAGCCCCTCGTTTTTCACTTCCTGGGATGGACAATCCCGAGCGAGGGTCCTATAAGGCAAGCGAGTTCCACCGACAAAGGAAAAAAGTGAACTTAAGGCTAGCTGGTCACGCAAACTTCCAACGTATGTAACACGCGGGCCACGGTCGAAGTCAACGTCCTTAAGTTAAGGCAGAAATCGTGCCAAAATTTCGGCATGACCTCTCCTGACTCGCTTGCGTGAGGGGCCTTAGCTTTTGGCGTTGGCCAAGTTGTGGCTAGTACGGTACTTACGTTGAGGGTTTGGTGACACAGTGTCACATTGAACCTTCGGGTATGTTTTTCGGCAGGGCTCCGCGTCAAAGTCAAAGCTGAAAAGTTTAAGACTTCGGGTCGGGAACGACCTTCGGTCTCATCTTTTAAGTTTGACTTGTGAGGGAAACCGGCGTAAAAAACATACACTTGGGCTTTATGACACGTACTAAGCCAAAAACCAACCGGGGTCTTGGACGAAGTGTGACACAAGAGTGCATGGCTTACACGGGCTAGGATGGGCTGTTTGGGACGACCCCGTGCACGCTCGAAAGGTGTTTGGCAGTCCAACCGAGCTGCAACTGAACAGTCATCCCAGGTTACGGGTCATAGTGTGCAGTGTACCGAGACAGCAAGTGCGCGTAGCGTGCGGTGTACCGAGGCAGCAGTGCAAGTAGTGTGCGGTCACTAAATTCTTTTTTTGAGTAAAACAGAGATTTTCAGAATGTGTTTTAAAGAATTTATGCGCAGTTCAAAATGTAACATGAAAATCAAGTATGAACAGGAATGCACGAACATGTTATGATTTTAGATGAAAAATGCAACACATTTTTTTTTGCTTCGAAGAACCGTTCGATGTTTTGAACAACACACACAAAAACGAGGAAGGGTAAACGAAAGTTTGACCCACGAAATGCTTTTTGAAAACGACGGCAGTTTTGAAAAAGTATCATTTTCCCTAGCGGAGTCGCCAACTGAAATTACCCGGATCGCGCGGGCTGCGTGCAAGCGGTTGTCTTTCGCGGTGTTTGGGACCTCGCTTTCGGGAAGGAGAGGAGTCGCCACGCGGTTTTGTATTTTGAGCCCAAACGTTGAAAAAGGCTTTGAAAAACGTGTCATTTTCTATTTTGATCCCAAACTTTGGAAATGGCTTTTGAAAACGTGTCGTTTTGTATTTTGAGCCCAAACTTTGGAAATGGCTTTTAGTACCAGAGATTGTTAGGTTCGGAGGTCACGTTACGTTTCGGGAAGAGTATTTTGAGATCACCCGAAATGCCTTGTATGACGAATCTTTCTACCTTTCTCGAAATTTTGTGTGTGTGTGTGTGGGCATTTTGAAAATGGGGGCTTGAATGACAAGCTTAATCTTGATTTGAATGTCTAATGTTTACTTTATGATTTTTGGAAAAAGCGAGCGTTTGAATGACAAACGTCGGTTTTGGAGTTTTTTAGGAAAAAAGATGCGAGTGACGAGTTTGAATCTTTAGCTTAAGTGTAAAATGTTGACTTTTAAGAAAAGAGCGTTTGAATGTCAAACGTCGGGTTTTGAGTTTAAATATGATCGTTTGGATGCCAAACGTCACTTTTGCGCATTTTGAAAGGGAGCTCGAATGACGAACTCCGGTTTTGAACCGAGCATTACATTGTTAGCGATTTTATGGAAAAAGGCATTAAATGAGTTGCGATCAACGAATCGTTTTGCGACTCGAACTTTGATAAGTAAATACTATCACGAGCCAAACGGCTCGGACTTGTAAATGACAGTATTTAAAATGCGATATCGACGGAATCAAACGATCCGGACATTAAAGATGCGATCAACGAGCCAAACGGCTCGGACTTGTAAAGTTGCATAATTTAAATGACAATATCGACGGATCAAACGATCCGGACTTTGTAAATGACTATCACGAACCAAACAGTTCGGACTGTAAAGTTGCGAATCGACGGATCAAACGATCCAGACTGTAAATGACATAAACGTAAAGAACGGGGCCGGAACGCCGTTTTAACCCGAGATTACTTCTCTTACGGGAGAGAAGAGGATGTTGGGGTAAAACGTATCGGACCCCGTAGACGGTGTTACGTCTACATTTTAATGATTTCGACCGAATCGGTTATAGCGTTTGACGCGTAAACCGAGACGGAACGAGTGTTTAGGGAGAGAGAGACCTATGGCTAGGGGTTGACTCTTTTGGCTCGGTTGACATATACGGGATACAATTTAGTGTTTGAAAGGGTGTTTTGAGTTTGTTTGGTTTGTGTTTGGTTGAAAAACAAGATTTTCACGCAAATCGAGACAAAACGGGGCTCGGGAGGGGTTAGAAATGGTTTATGCCGTGGGCTTTGGTGAAAATGGTTAATATTTTCCTCTTTTGAAATGTTTGACAGCCCTTGTATTTATAGGGTGAAATTGTAAAACAGTCAGGACGGACTTTTCCTCAATTTGGGGAGGTTTTCTGGTATTTTGGAAAATTTGAGGACTTGTTGGCAATTCTGAATTTTACGTAAGCGATCCGTCGGTTTGTCACTCAATCTCGGGGGCATTTTGGTCTTTTCACCTTGAAATCGATTGATGTTATTTGGAGGGCCTTGGCATGTGTGCCACATTCCCCTGTGACTCACCTAGGCTAGGGTTTTCGTCCCGTTATTCCTAGTTTTGTCCGTTTTTTAAATAACTGTCCGGAAAATGTTCGAAACGCCCCCGAAAAGTGCCGGAAAGTGCGTTTTTCAGGAAAAGCTGTACTTTCACGTGTGATAACGTGTGTTGAGTACGCTTTGATGTTGGGATGCACGGGGCAGTCCCGGGACATCTTGTTGGCTTGAGAACGGGAAGTTTAACGGGTTCCGGTTAACCTGGAAAGGGCCAGTTAACGGATTCCGGTTAACTTCCGACGGATTTTTGACGATCCGGATTTGGGTACTTACACTTAGCAATGCCATAGCATACCTGGATCACGTCCTAAAGTCCAAAAGAAGAGGGAGTTAGAGATTGATACTCCGGAAGCGAGCTGGAAGTTCTCCAAATCAGTCACCACAACTTCAAGACTATCTACGATCACCTGTGTAGAAGAGGCGACCTATCCCTCACATGACCATGTCTTATCTGAGCCGACACGTCCCTCTCAAAACACTATGGTCGAAACAGATACGGTTATGGTCAATCAAGTCATCATAGGCGACCTAAGCCTCCAGATCAACCACGGCTCGGGGCCACCGGTGGGGAAATTGCGAGTGAGTTAGATGATATGATTGTCGAGGAAGCTCCACACTTGGAGGCTGAAGAGAGAAGAAGGGTGAGAGAGATCATCGTTGAAACCCTACAATTCGAGAGATGGTCCGAAGCTAGAACCAGTAGCCGAGCCGGAAGAAATAGTTGCAAACCCTTCCTACCCCGAACAACTGTTGGGTTTGAAAACCTAACGATCTATTTAATTTCCGCAAGCGCACGGGCTATTGAAATATAGCGAGTGCAAGTACGGGTCGATCCCACAAGGACAGGGTTTACGTTGGGACGAATTTGCTTTTACTAAGAAATAATAAAGAGATTGGGAGAAATATAGTTTGATTCAAGAAGAAAATAGAACATACACAGAAAATACTTTTAGAAAAATTCTTATAAATGGAAGCATTCTCGGGATTGGAAATCATTTAGTCAATTATTCATCATTTAGTAATGTCATTGAAAATATAGATTTTCATCAAAATCAAGGATGGTACGTTAAGCCTACACTACTTCTCATGATCAAGCAAGTAGCGTTTGTATCCTTCACTAATTATGACCTATCTCTCGATGGCCCATAATTAGTAAGGATCCATTAAAGTTCGCAAATCAACGCACTTTTCATTCAAGGAACATCCCTAGGCCATTGAACTACTCTCGTGATCAATGAAACCTAGTTCCTTTATATGGTTCCGCTAATCGAGAATCACAGCTACGTCCTTCTCTTGATTAACTAGAATCATACAATTTGGACGTCTCCAAAATGTAAGTCATTTTGAGATTAATATAAAGAGAATTGTTTAGATGAAGAGAAATGACAAGACTTTATAAAAGATGATGAATAAAAGACATTTTGAGTTTCCAACCCCAAGAATATGGGAGATTACTCACTAGCCATGCTTAGAACAAACATAAATAAAGATAAAGATAGAAGAACTTATTGTTTGGATTGAAGACATGGCTGAGAATAACTTCGATCTTTTTTATTGCTTCGATACTTCAAGTACAACTCCAAGAACACAAATTTGATCTTTAAGAAATCTATGAAGTAAATGTTGCTTGAGTTTTTGCTATGTAATCTCAGGTTTTTTGATCTAAAATCTGATATGTTTTGACTGATACAAATGGACTTTAAATAGGCATCCTAGGCTAGTGTTGTGTTTCTTAAAAAAGCCATCTTCAAAAGACACCTTTCCATGAACTGGTACAGAGTGCACGGCCGTGCACTATGAACTTGCACGGCCGCTCCAGCCTTGGCGCCAGATTGAGATTTGAACTGGCCATATTGCACGGCCGCTCCACTTGACACTGCACGGCCGCTCCGCCTGGTTTGGCTCGGCCACTCCAGAAAATGGAACTCGGCCACTCTATGATTTGGGGCCAAATTGGCCTGAGGCCAGGTTGCACGGCCTCTCCAGAGAGTAACGCATGGCTGCTCCACTTTGGTTTTAGACTGAATGTCCATTTTGAAGGTGTCCTTCCTTACCTTTAATCCCTTAGTGTTTCCAAAGCATCATTTGTCCAATAAATTGACTTAAAATCTGTAGAAAAAGGCTAAACTATACCAACAAGTGTAAAATCGAAGAATTGGAATAAAGTAAGCTAATTTACACTATTTTAGACTAAAAATGGGAATAATAACTAAATAAATACTAAGGTAATATGCTATAAATGACTATATAAAATTCATTTATCAAACTCCCCCACACTAAACTCTTGCTTGTCCCCAAACAAGATTAGGATAAAAATAAGATGGAGAGGATGAAAGAGCATAAAATGATAATAATAGTAGGATCCCTCAGAAATTATATAAAATGCTACAAGCCTTAGTTGCCAAAAATATATTGCCTTTCTTTTACCTTCTCAAACTTTTTTATAACCTTAGAGATTTTTAGAAAGAGATTTAGGAAGATTTTTAAGAGAGTAATCTTGGAAAACAATAAATCATTATAGCATAAATGGGATTCGATGAAGCAAAGCATATTATAGAAAAGATGAATTTTAGGATCATAAGCTTGGTACATTAGGAAATTTTCACCCTTCAAGAGTGTTTTTGTGAAAAAGATTTATTGCTTGAAAATGTACAAAATAATGATCATTTTATTCACAAGTTAGAATTATTTATGAGAATTGGCATACAATTTTGAATCACAATGATGGAGATGGATGATGGTAGTGGAAAATTTCATCAAGGCTACAAAAAGTTATCTTGCTTAAACGTGTTACTCCCTCCGTCCCAGATCAAGGGTTCATCTTTCCCTTTTGAGACGTCCCAGACCAAGAGTTCATTTCCAAAAAAGGCAAGTTTTTGAATATATTAATACCCTTATCATCTTCATATATTCACAAAAAAACCATTCATTATATCCTTATACATTCTCTCTCCTATTTCCTACCACACATTTAATTATTATTCCTCCCACTCATTCTCTCTCCTATTAAATATTTTTAACTTTTACATTCTCTCTCCTATTTCCTACCACACATTTAACTTTTACTTTATCTCTCATATTTTCTACCACACATTTAATTACTATTCCCTATCTCACATTTAACTTTTATTCATTTTTTAAAAATTTTCTTAAGAAGCGTGAAATCCCCCCCATATACCCTTGGTCTGGGACGGAGGGAGTATTATTTTGCAAAAAACTTAAGTGATTTTGATCCTTTCAAGTAGAGACGTTGTGGCTGCGAACCCCATATTCCTAATACTTAGATCAAAAACGCTTAAAATTATTTCCATTTTGGCAAGAGTGCATCGTCGCAGCAAACGCCGTACCCCGAGTTACTTACGGAAATAATAGAGACTTTTAGCTTTTAAATTTAGTGACAAAGTCACTTTTGATATTTAAGATTAAATTTTGCTGCCTTGATTCAATTAGTGGAAATGAAAGAATGGATTTTATGAAGGGTTGTGATTCAAAAAGATGTAAAAACACTTATGAATATTTCTAAGAAGGGAATAAAAATCAAAGATTTAGAATGTACAATTTTGAAGAAACAATTCAAACTTTTTATAATAACCAAGAGCTTAAGATGATCGGGAAGTATTCAACAATTTTAACTATGCTTTTATTTATGAAATCCTATATAATGCTATATTGGTTTATTATGCCTTAATTACTTCTAAAAAGTATCCCTGAGTTCTTCCCTAATGATTCAAAGATTAAAGAAAATAAGAGAAGGAAAGGGAGACATTATCTAAGGCAATTTGCAAGAATAAAAATGAGCAATCATAGGAATTTTTTTTTATAAATCAGATGCATACATAATTAAAAAAAATGCAAACTAAGTTAAAAAGAAAGAAAAATCTAAACTAGAAAGCATATAAAGATAGATAAATACCCCCCCCCCCCACACATTTGAGGCAAACATTGTCCTCAATGTTTTAGGACATAGAAAAAGGCAAACATTGCGTCCAAATTAACCCGCTCGGATGGTTCACTACGTCCAGAACCAGAAGTAGATCCCCTCCCTCCCGTCCTTGGTGAAACAAGACGATGGACAAAACCCGCAACCTTCCCTCTCTTTGAACGATTGCCACCTCGACCCGACATATCTAAACTAGTATATTATATATGTAGACAGAAAATATTATCAAGTAGAACAAAATTTAAATATTACATAGCATGTAAAGAGTAACCAAGTAAACAAAACGTGGGTAACAGTGTGGACTTGGTGTCTGTCGCATTGCACTTCTTGCGGCTTTAAAATAGAAATGACAATATGAAAACGGTAAATAATGGAGTTCACATGGACCCGGTGGTTTCGAGATAAGGTTGTTTTACTAAAAACAAAAAGAAGCAAAATAATGGAGTTCACTTGGACTGCTTGAATTTGAAATAATATTGTTGTTTTCTTTAAAATAGAGAGAGAGAGGGTTTACATTTATAATGAGCTGGAGTGGAAAATATCAAGTTTGCACAAGCATTTGGCCCAAAGATTGAAACTTTGAAAGTAGATTTATTATTATAATAATTAATCAAAGTTTCAATCTTTGGGCCTAACGCTTGTGCAAAAAACTTGAGATTTTCCACTCCAAAGATAACCCCAATGGTAGTGGTTGTACGTGATAGTAGTGGGGTTGGCTTCTATCCCATCCCGAAATACACGTATGAATTGCAAATATCACTTTGTCTACTTGCTTTATAATCGAAAATCAAGAAATTTTGACTTTTCAACCCATATACCGTCCCTTCTTCCACATTCACACAGTTGCCAATATTAGATGCATACCCATCAGGAAGTTTCAAATCTTTCAACCACTGCAGAACACGTTGCTTATCCTCTCCTGACAGAACAAAGGGCGCAGCTGGTTTAAAATCTTTTCCATTAACTTTAGTAATGTTCAGATCTTTACGATTGCAAATCGCTTCAAGGTCTAGCCGAACCTTGTCTGTGTCCTTCGTTGAGGACTTAAAACCCATCACTGTATTGAAAATATTGTCAAACACATTTTTTTTCAATATGCATGACATCAAGGTTATGTCTTATCAAGTTCGTCTTCCAATACGGTAACTCCCAAAATATACTCTTTTTAATCCAGTTATGGTCTTTACCAAATCCGTCTGGTCTATCCTTTGAAAAATTCTTTCCCCACGGCGTTGTGGCTTATACCTACTAAGTCCACATATTGAACATGTATCGAGGCCCTCATTTTCTTTATAAAAAAGCATGCACTGATTCTTGCAAGCATCAATTTTAACATACCCAAGACCGATCTGCCCCACCAACTTTTTCGTCTCATAAAAATTGTGAACCATATTATTTTCTTCGGGTAGCATCCGATGTCCCCATGACATTATACGATCGTAAGTATCTTTGGCTCATATTTGTATCGAGCTTGATAGTTAGAAGCTCACTCACTTGCTCTAACACCGTAGCCTTTGCACCGGGATGAATTTTCTCATTTGCGAGTCCATTAAATCCATAAACTTCTTTGCAACGGGATTTGGTGCCTCTGTTGGATTAGGGTTCCAATCAAACTCTGGGCCAGCCGCATTTCGAACCATATCATCCAAACCGACAGACGGCTCCTCTTTATCAATCAAATGTTCAGGTTCCCTTGGCGGACCACTTGATACAGTAGGATGATTGTGAACACTTGTTTCAACCACATAACGCTCCCCGTGCGCTACCCATACCTTGTAACCATCAACAAACCCTGCCTCTAACACATGTTTCTTTACCCATCCAACACTCAGATATTTTCTATTCTTACACTTTTTACAAGGACACCTAATCTTATCACCACGCATGCACTGGGGATGCGCTCTAGCAAACTCCACGAAATGTTCTAAACCTTCTACGAATTGAGGTCTGACACCCCTTCTACCGGGATTACTACGATTATCCATCCAACTACGATCTTCTCCAGACATAATTAACTCCTGCATTTCATAATGTATTAACAGTTTAGATGTAATTAACGAATTGAGGTCTGACACCCCTTAATATTTTGAATATTAATATTTAATTCTTTGTTGTAAAGTATATCATTCCCTATGATGAAAGGACAATTCATGTCCATTAGGTTTAGAGTGGGGTTGGCTTCTATCCCATCCCGAAATACACGTATGAATTGCAAATATCACCTTGTCTACTTGCTTTATAATCGAAAATCAAGAAATTTCGGGCAAAGATAACCCCATGGTCTCCAAGTGCACGACGTAGACTAGGTCAATCAAACACTATCGATTAGAATCGACGGTGTGTAATCAACCATATATGTCTAGTATACACTCGAGAACAATATGATTAATGCAACCGAAATATCTCAACTATCGACTATTCAAGTAATTTTAATAGACAATGATGATATTTACAAATCATATAATCGTGCATTTCAAGTCTGTCCACACAGACAATTTAAGAATCGATGACTACATGTTGACCTCAACATGATAAGTTAAAGATTCTTAAACGGGTTTCTAAGCTTTTGTGTTTCAACCGTCACAACGTCACGTCGTAACATTAATTTTTATTCATTACCGTAAAATGCATAATTTTACAATAATGAATTAACACACACATCTATCATATTTTTTAAATTATTAATATTGTGAATAATTTGAAATATTAATTCTTTATTGTAAAATTTGAAATTTTACAATGATGAATTAAATTAACATTTATAAACAAGATAAGAGTCGTTCTCATCCACAACTATCAAAACCCAATCTCATCTTAGACCAAGAAAGACAGAGCAAACAAGTTCATTGCCGTTTGAGTCAAGGATTTTCTGTTTAATAAGAGTTTTTACAGTTTCACTGTAAAAACTCTTATTAAACAGAAAATCCTTGACTCAAACGGCAATGAACTTGTTTGCTCTGTCTTCCTTGGTCAAAGAAGACGAATTTTGATAGCTGTAGGTGAAAAAGGCTCTCATCTTATTTATATTTTTAATAGAGTTGTACCTCAATCTATTTAAAGCCTAATTAACTACCAATTAGGTATAATGAAGAGCCACTTCCAAAACCCAGCTTGATAAACTAGTTAGAAAATGCAAACAACCTAAATCGGAGGACCAATCAAGCATCAAACATTCAAATATTTGAAAATTCACACAAATACCAATCAATAATCATGAACATTAGAATCAAAAACAAATTAGGGTTCTTACAAAATTTAACAAGATATCATTTTATATTTTTTTACAAAATTAAATCATATAAATCACTGCCGTCGGTCTCTATTAAGCAATATAGATGCAATCACAAATACTAATTTATACGCACTGAACATATTATCTAAAAGGCTATTGTACAATATAACAAAACACCTTTATACGCACATAAGACACATTGATAACACAAACATACATTTTTAATACCTCAAATCCTACATTTCTAATTGCACATACACAAACACACAATAAACAAAGAGCTACCAAAATAAACCCAAGTATGAAATTATTCACATTTTCTGTAGTTTAGTTCAACTCCTAATGAACATTTGGAACACAACTCCACATGATAATGCATTAACAAAGCAACAACATGTATATACAAAGCGAAAGACAATTACTTGAATAAAAACTAGGGTTTCTCAGCTCATTAAAATTAATCATTCATGAGAGAGAGAAATCGAGTGAGAGAGAGAACGATTGAGAGAGAGAAAGCGAGAGAGAGAGAGAACGCACCGGCGACCGCAAACGGCGATGGAAAGAGACGGCGGCGGCGACGGCGTGTTCTTACTGATGAGAGAGAGAGAAAGTGAGAGAGAGAAAGTGAGAGAGAGAAAGTGAGAGAGAGAAGCGATTAAGAGAGACAAAGAGGACTTGCCGGCGACGGCGAGGCTCGGCGGCGACGGCGACGGCTTGGCGTTGGGGCTGGGGTTCGCGAAGGACTGAGGAAATAAGGGGCGTAATAAAAATGATGCGTTATTAAAAATGGGAAAGAGACGCGTTTATATATGAATTATTTACCGACGGACGGAGTCCTTCGGTAATACCGGCGGACATAGTCCGTCGGTATTACCGACGAAAATACCGACGAAATTTAAAAATTAACGACGGACAAAACGAAATTTTAAAAAATTAAATTCCCGATAAAATAAAATAATTTTCCGTCGGTAAATGAAAAGTTTCCGTCTGTATTACCGACGGACTTCGTCCGTCGGTAAAAATCCGTCGGTAATGACCCTGTTTCTAGTAGTGGGTAAAGAGAAAAAAAAACTTAAAAATAAAGAAAATTTACGGATATGATGGTGGCAGCGGAAAGTTGTCCCAATTGTTGACTCCATAGTTGTAGATCGTGTTGACTTGTCTTTGAATTATATTTACATGACCTTGGATATCATTCCAGAAGTAATGGAACTCTTGGTTGAAAGTGTCGAACCGGTTGAGGAGTTGATCAAATCTGTTGTAGAACTCCAGCGGCAATTGGGTTGGGTTGGGCTGGGATGTTCTTGCTCTCCCTCTTATTCCTCTTCTTCTTCTCCTTCCTCTTGGTTTGCTCGGCTTGTTTTACCTCCCCCTTGGTATATGTCATTTGGAAAGGTCCATGTTGGGGCTTGGTATGTTTGGGCAAAGGGGAGGATGGTGCTAGGCAAAACAATGTAGGGAATTTTCTCGGGCCCTACTAACCAATTATACTCCCCACGGCCTCTATCCGAAATCATCTGCATAGTCCGCAAGGTCGGAATATCCAACTTTGTTGACCCCGAAACTTCAACCCAATCATTGGGCACCACAAATGCTTGGCAAATAGAGTCACTATATCACCAATATGAATTTCTCCATTAAAAGTCGGAGAGAAAATATCACTCATCAACTCAATCAAGAAATGGCTCAAATTCACCTTCCTATGAGCCCTTACTAATGACCATAACAAAAATAGTTCCTTCTTGTTCACTATACCCTTGTCTTCCCTCGCGAAAATGGTACATGCATAAGCCGAAGAACTGGATGGATGATGGAGGAGGCTTTGGCGGTCCTTGATTTGAATGATGGGATCCCGGTAATCTGCTCCCAAAAGACATTCTCCCTAAACTCAATGGGAGGATCGGCTTCATAGTTTATATAAGATGGCCATCCCAAAATTCGATTGATATCAAAAGAAGTGAGATGACACTCCTCACCACAAAGACGGAAATGAAGGTGGATTAATTGATAAGGTTCCCCGGTTTATCCACGAATCTCCGTCGAAAATTCCTTCCTCATAGTACACAGAAATTCCAAAGTAATTCTTTCATGGGTTTTCTCATGTAAATCGAGAAAACCGGCACAACTAAATCCAGCATGAAATTTTCTCACATTAGAATAAATTTCTAAGGTTTGGAGGGCTGGGATATATGGGAATCGGGTAGGCCTCATCCTCTTAGTACGAAGGGCTGTAAATCTAGCCACTTCGAAAGCTTCTCTGAACTCAATACCCAAGTTATTGAGCGTTGGGTTCAGATTAGAGGAAGAAGATGAATCCTTTCGGGATTTCTTTGAAACCCTATCAGAAGCCTTTCCTTTTCCCTTTATTTCCATGGCTAATTTGCAGAAATAAAAACTCAAGTCCCAGCTAATTTAAGAACAGAGAAAGAGGGGAAGTAAGTTACCCGGAGAAATTGATGTCCAAAAACCTTGAAATCCTTGTTGTACTGCTTTAATTTGCCCAAAAGTTTCCTTCTTGAGCTTCAACTCCAAAGCAATCTCTTCAACTTTTGAAATGGGTGAAGGTTTGGGATTTTCGAAATTGGGGTTTGGAGAGGAGTTTTGGTGGTGATTTAGGGATGGGAAGGTGTTTGAATGATGAAATTGTGGTGGATAGATGTTGTATTATGTGAATATTTGGTGATTTGAGAAGCTTTTGTAGGAGATGGGGAGGAGGTTTTGAGAGAGAGTGAAGAAGATGAAGTGATTTTGGGGAAGGAGGAAAGGGTTACATCTATTGACTGAAATGGTGCAACTCTCCAGACGACATGCACGGCCGTGCGCTATGGAGTTGCACAGCCGCTCCTCCTTGCTAAGCCAACTCGATTTCACTCGTTTTGAACTGCACAGCCGCTCCAAGAAATAGAGCTCGGCCGCTCTGACATTATTCACCATCATTTTTTTTCAATAAAATCCTACAAAATAAAGTTAGAAAATAATAATAGTAACATAAAAAATAAAATAAATAAACAACAAAATTAATCCATCGGTTACCATCCCGATGATGCTTGTTTTAGGTCATTAGCTCGACCCCTTTCCGGTAATAGGTGATGCGTGATATCTTGGCGGTCTATCGTCTTTGACAACTCGCCAATGCATCCCTTGCGGAGTGCTAAAATTTTCTGCGGCACACAAGCTTTCCATCCCGATCTATTTCCTGGTAGAGCAAGTCGCCTATAGTCCTTGCACTTTCGAAATTTTGAGAACTATATTCCATTTGTGACCAAACCTCCCCGAGTAGACAAATTTACTTGTCAAAATTTATCCAAAACATCAGTATTTAACTTGATTAATGTACCCTCAGCTTTTTCAAAATCAGTTTTGAACTTTTCAAGCTCAACTTTTCTCTTGGTTACTAGAACTTCTAGTTTGGCAATGATATCTTTTTTATCATCATTTTCTTTTGAAAGTCTAGCTTTCTCATCTTCACAAACAACTAATTTATCAGAAAGAGCTTTATTTACCTTAGAAAGTACCTCAATTTTGTTCATCCTTTTTATCCAATTTGTATGCAGTTCTATGTATGTCTCAAAGAGTTCCTCATAGGGAATGTCTATTTCTTCATCATCTAAATCTCCTTTTATGGAGAAACAGTTGGGAGTCAGATTTGATGTATCTTCAGATGTGTCCAATGATGTATCCACATCTGAGTCCACATCCACATTCTCCTCAGAATCTCCTTCTTCTATTCATGTAAAGTAATCATTAAAAACAGAATGACAATTTATCACAGACATGTTAGCAACTTCTTTTTCATCCTCACTATCACTTAGGGAGGCAGTTAAGCTCATTCCCTTTATTTGTAAAAGTGTTAGCACACTCATTAGCAAAGTGACCAAAGCCACGATATACTCTACATTGTACAGAATCTGAGGATTTCCTATTCTCTATGTTTGGCTTTCTAAAGCCATTCTCAGTGCTATCCTTAGGTTTTTTCAGTACTAGGAGCAGGCCTGTTGGGAAACTTGCTCATCCTTTTATTTTTCAGCATAGAACTGAACTTTTTAGAGATGAGAGTCGCATCCTCATCCTCAAGGTTTGACTTATCTATTTCAGATGAGAGCTCAACTGGTTCTTTTGAAACAGTAGCAGAGCTTTTGAGGGCAAGGCTTATGGCTTTGTTCTTTCTATGAGCCTCAAGATTTAGCTCAAACACAGTCAATAAACCAACAATTTTGTCTAATCCTACTATGTTGGTGTCACTAGTCTCCTCTATGACATATACCTTTATATTGAACATTTCAGGTAAGGTCCTCAAAATCTTGCTCACAAGTCTGGCATTCGAGATGGATTAACCAAGACTGGTGCATTCATTAGAGATCTCATGGATCTTAGCAGCATAGGAGACAATATCTTCTGTCTTCTCCATTCTAAGGAGTTCAAATCTGTCCATTAAGATCCTTAAGTCTGGTGGATTTAACACTTGGAATCCCCTCATATTCCATTTGTAAGATATCCCAAGAATTCTTTGCTATGCTTTCATTGGAGATAAGTTTGTACATATTTTCAAAAACATGGCTGAAAATAGCACCCATTGCTTTAGAATTATAATTAGCAGAGACGATCTCATCAAGAATCCATCTCTCCTCTAGTTTTATTTCAAAAATTGACTCACCAACTCCTGATGCAGGCTTCTTCTCCACAGTAGAAGGTTGCCATGAAACAAGGATGCATATCCAAGCTCTTTCATCAATACCTTTGATGTAGTTATGCATTTTAGACTTCTAAAAAGAATAATTGGTGTCATCCAAGACTGGAGGCTTGTTTTGATGATTTTGACATTCCATTATTACTACACTTTCTGGATCAACACTTAGTAATGTGTCGAGAGTTGGCTCTGATACCAATTGAAAGTTTTCGTGTAGCTAAGAATTCAAGTCAACTCAACAGAACACGGATGTGAGTACAGATGTGAGTTACAACTGTCCACACATCCACCAATACGCAACAGAATAAAATAAAACAGCTCAAGAAATTAAATGTTTATTGGTTCTTCTGAGCAAACAAGCCCTTAAGCCTAAAAAGCTTTTCACTATTAAAACTGTTTTACAAACAGCAATCTGAATAAGTGAAAACAAAAAGATTAAAATACTAAAACAAGTTCTAACCGCCTTCTACACTAAGAACAAACTCCCTTTCCCAAGTAGAGTCTATTCTAATCAGAAGTAGAACAAGGAACTTGATTAAAACCTAGATGTGAGTTCGGATGTAAGACACAACCTTCACTCACAATTTAAAAGACTTTGTCGAATCCGTAAAGCACATCTACAATTGTCTTTCAAATAATTCTCTAAAGTCGTGTCTTCTCTTTGTGCTGAAGTCTTGTATTTATAAGCACATTTGAGAAGATCTTCAATCAATCAAACTCTTCCTTGTGCAATCTAATTCCTACAAGAAAACATAAAGCACTCACAAGGAAATAGATATGTTAGAAGGTTAGTCATAGTCTAAATATATGTCCATAAATAAAAGATATTTACATATTAACAATGTTCTTTTCCAAATATGAAAGTAAATCTTTGCCAAGAAAGTCACAAAATCAACTTACCTACTTACCAATTGTTATTGAATTAGGGAAGTCAATATTCCATGAAATTGTGTCCAAGATTGGATTCTCCTATCGGTCGTCCATCTTGCGGGGGC
Source organism: Adenophora triphylla var. japonica (assembly GCA_022495995.1). Taxonomy (NCBI): domain Eukaryota; kingdom Viridiplantae; phylum Streptophyta; class Magnoliopsida; order Asterales; family Campanulaceae; genus Adenophora; species Adenophora triphylla. Next base: position 125,812 of record JAFEMH010001934.1, on the reverse strand, counting down.
ATGTTAAAGATAGAGATTCATCAAATATCTAGTTACCTAAGTTGGTATTAAGCCAACTTAGGAAAGTTACCTTAGTTAGGAGTATATCCAATTAGAATTATATTTACTATTAGAATAAGGAGAGGTTGCTAGAATCCTATTTGAATTAGGACTCATATGTTTTGTGTATAAATATGAGTCTCTAGCTTATGTAAACTTGGAGACAATAATAAAACATAATATATTTTGGTTCTCTTTAATTCAACAAAGTTTACAATTTTTCCTAGAAATTGAATAATAATAGGGCTCCGTTTGTTTGGGGGGAAATATTTTTCGGAAAACGTTTTTTCCATTTTCCGGTGTTTGGTAAGCACCGAAAAATGAAGAAAATATTTTTCGAAAAATATTTTCCCTCTTTTCTAAATAAAATGACTTACGAATTTTTTCTAAGTAAAATATTTTTCGAAAAATGGTAACACCCTCACACACACACACACACACACCTAACTTTTCATACACCCCCACGTTACCCATCCCACCCCCTATCCCATCCCCTCATAAAAATATTATTTATATTAAAATTAGATTTTACAATTCTCCCTCCCCCTCCACCACCCCCACCCCACTCACCACCACCACCTCTCTCATGACCACCACCCCACTCACGACCACCACCCCCACCCCGTCGGATAAAAAAAATTTAATCATTTTAAATTTGTTTTTAACAACTCTCCACCCCACTCCACTCACCACCACCACCCCTTTTCCCCCTTCGGGTTAAAAAATATAATCATTTTAAATTTATTTTTAACAACTCTCCCACTCCCACCACCACCACCACATCAAGGTCAAAAAATATTTTTTATTCATTTTTAAAATTAGATTTTAACAACTCCCCCACTCTCAAACAATTTTTTTTATTCATATTAAATTTAATTTTTAACAACCCCCACCAACCCGCTCACCAACCACCGATCCCCCTCACACGGTCAAACTTTTTTTACTCATAATTAAATTAGTTTATTTTTTAACAACTCTTTCACCTAACCCCACTCCCCTACTCTCGGCCACCCATCCTACCCCCCCCCACACACTCTCGGCTACCCACCCCACCCCTACCCTATCACCACCCTAGCCTACCATCATCTTATCATTTATATTTCCCCCACCACCCTATCCTACCTCTATCCTACCCTATCCCACACCCACCCAGCTCACCCCTACTAATTCTCACCTCCTACCCTACCAACCTACCTCTGTCACCCTATCCCACCCTATCTCTTTCAACTTATCTCAAATTGTGTTTTTATCGAAAAATATTTTCATTAAACAAATGAAAAGATTTTTCGGAAAATATTTTCCTTACCAAACAGCCGAAAACATGTTTATCTCATTTTTCAAAAAATATTTTCATTTTCCGAAAAATATTTTACAGAAAACCATTTTTGAAAGTTATTTTATACGAAACAAACGGACGTAGCGTAGATGATTTCATATACCAATTGAACAATTTGACCCTAAAATAACGAAATTGAACATAAAAAAATTGAAAACTTTAATACAACAAAAAATTCTTAAAAAAAAAATCTAAAAATATTTATAGTGATTTGAGGATGAAACCATCTCAAATTACTCCAAACCATCGCTATCGAAATAACTCACTATCAACAAAAGGAATCAAAGTCAAAATTGGGTTGCTTTGGCATTTGTGAAGACTTGATCACCAATAATTTTGTAGAAGAACATGCATTAGAGACATTACTTCCTCTCTCTCATAATAAATGTTTCACTTTGACTTTATTGATTAATTAAATAAACTTTGACAAAATAATTATAAATATTGATTATCTTCATAATATCTTAAAAATGAAAAATTACAAAATAGGGTCTAAAGTCTACGGAGAGGTACTAATTTGGGATCTGAATTTTTAATTTTGGCAATTTAGGGTCTAACGTGACAATTTTTTGCTCAGTTAATGATTTTTTGACAAAATTCTATTAAAAAATCAGTTAAATTACATGTGACTTGCACGTGATGGCCAAATTGAATTAATTTTATATTGATAGTTGTTTTAAAGGGGTTAAATGCAATTTTTAAATTTAAAGAATAAAACAAATTTATTTTCTTCAATATTGATAATTATTTTATATTCTTTTTCTGCCAAAAAATATTTATTATTACTAAAAAAATTATGAAAGAAATCAAATCAATAATTATCTACAAAAATAATTATTCATTTTCCCCCTAATACCCTCACACACACTCCTCCTTCAACCCTTATTCTTCCTTTTTACATCCACCCATCTGCCACAACCACCATGCATCCGCCATTACCACCCTTTTCCTCCTACTTTTTTTCAAGACCCATTCTCTCCGATCAGCCACCACGTTTTCATTTTTTCAGATTCGAGCTCTTAATACCCTTCACCCCACCAAATCTGCAAGTAATAAAAAGTACGTCTCCAAACCACCATTTTTCTGACAAGTATTTTCAACTCAGATTGAAAAAAAATACACACACGCGAGAACATGAACATATATGCACGAAAACACATAAAGACACTTAAAGAAATTCGATTTTGAAGGTGGGTTTATGTTTTAGAGATGTGTTCTTATAGAGAGAAAGATTGATTAAGAGAGAAAGAGAGCAAGAGAGATGTGATTTAGGAGAATAAAGGTGAAGGGCTATATGATTTAAGAGGGGCATTGGTGGCGAAAAAGGTTGGGATGGGACAGGGCGGCCATGGGCGGTGGGGGTGGACTAGTGGAGAAGATGAAGGGTGGGGTTGGGGATGATTGAGTCTGGGAATAGAAATTGTGTTAGGTTATAATTTTCAAAATAAAAATAGGGTTGAGTTCTTTGACATAAAATGTTTTGTTTTATTCACAACCCTTTTATTTTCATAAGCTTACTTTGACCCTTTAAAAAAAGAGTTGTTCTTGTGTGAAACTAGTTCTAGGATAAGCTATCCTAGAACCTGTTTTGCGAAAGTGCCTTTTCTAGTACAATAAAGTGTCTGGTGCAATATAAACAAAGTGTCTGGTCTGTTATGACACTAATAAACACATTTAAATCGGTTGTAATGTTAAATAATGCAGTGATATTGTTGAAAAATAGTGCCTGTTGTAGTGTTAAAAAGTGTCTGTTGTAGTATTGAAAAGTGCCTCTTGTAGTATTAAAAAATGCCTGTTGTATTATTGAAAAGTGTCAAGTGAATTAAAAAATACATGCCTGTTGTAGTGTCAAAAAGTGTCTTTTATAGTATTGAAAACTGCCTTCTACAATATCAAAAAATGTCTGGTGAATTTTCGTAAGTTTCAAGTGAGTTCAAAAATACATGCCTGTTGTAGCGTTGGAAAGTGCCTCTTGTAGTATTCAAAAACTGCCTTATACAGTGTCAAAATGTGCCGGTGCGTTTTTCGTAAGTTCGAATTATTTACAAAAATGTCACCGCGCCTATTGAAAAGTTTTACTTATTTACAAAAATGTCACCGCGCACATTTTAAAACACGTTCTACGCTAAGCGAGCGTAGAACACGTTTCACCCAAGATTTTGTGTTTAAAAAACTATCCATTTGAAATTAATCTAATTTGGTCATCACGTGCAAGTCACATGTAATTTAATTGACTTTTAACGAATTTCGTCAAAAAGCCCTTAACACTGAGAAAAAATGTCACATTAGGCCCTAAATTGCCAAATTAAAAAGTCAGACCTCAAATTGATACCTCTCTGTGGACTTTGGGCCCTATTTTATAATTTGTCATTTAAAAAATGGTTATTGATAATAGATAGAAATACTATTCATAACTATTTTTAAATTTTCATGAAAATATATTATTTATTAATAAATCCTGCTCAAAGATCAACTTAGCTAGTTGACTAAAAAAATTAAAATGTGACACTTATTCTAAAACAGTAAATTCATTTTTATAAATGCAAAAGAATCATAATTCTTTCTCATCCTAATAATAAGATAGTATCACTATAATTTTAATTATTAATTTTAATTGAATTTACTTAAATTTATATAAACTAATTTTTGTTTAAAATTTGTTATCGCTAGTATTTTTTACGAATACATCAATAATACTATCTGCTAACATTTAAGGAGAACTAATAATTTTTAAATTCATTAGAATAATTAAAGTTTTAATATATTTTATTAAAATTAAGACAACAAAAAGGTTGATATAAAAATTAAGACAAAAATGGGCATTTCATAATTTTCATTGATTATTTGATTTGAAGAGAAGACCTTCACCTGGTCTATGGGCCCGTGGGGGTATATAGGAGGGAGATAGGATTTAACTGCACGAAGACAGAAATGTGGAAATACCGTACAACATCGACGCTTAACATGGAACCATTAAGAGCATGCACAATACAATGGTATTTAACTGCACGAAGACAGAAATGTGGAAATACCGACAACATCGACGCTGAACATGGAACCATTAAGAGCATACATAATAATGGTGAGCAAAATTTTCGATCACCGAACGAGTGAAACGGGTGTTTGAACGAATTTTCGCTCACATAATTCGCTCAAAATATTTTTATAATTAATAAATAAAATATTTATTTTATTTTATAAATTAGGGATATAAATTAGTTTTTTTATTCGTTCACATTATAAAATATTTTTTTTAAAATTATATTTTATTGTAATTGCATTTTTTGTATATAAAACACTAATAAATAAACATCAATTTAATATTTAAAACATCCAATACATAAAATTAATAACTTAACACATAGCTTACATACGAAAATAAAGCATGACAATAGTAGATAAAATGCTACATATAATATTAAAAGTTGTTGATCGCATAAATATGCTCAATCAAATCTGTTGTGAGTGATATTTGGAAGTGTTGAGCTTGAATGTGTGTTACAATACTCACGAGAGCTTCATCTTATGCGAATTTCCAGCAAATTGTTTCTTTTTTTCTTTTTTGGAGCTCATTTTCGCCTTTCGATACAACCTCTTCTTCTTCGTCTCCTTCATCTTTCTCTTGTGTCTCTGAAACAAATTCAGTATTCTGCGACTCAGGAGTGAACCTTTGGAATGTCATCGAGCCATAATATGTTTGAGTGTTTAGCAGAGAATTAAAATCACAGGGTGAGTTTTGGAAGAAGTTGATAGGATTTGAGCTTTGGGAGTAGATTTGGAAGTTGTTTTGACGGTAATTGCTTGTGAAATTTGGATCAGTAACCAACATTTCTTTGAGCCAAGCTTGATTAGAATCATATCCGGAATTGTTTCAGTAATTATCCATAATCAAAAACTCAATTTTTTTTTTTTAACTTAAGCTTAAAGAGAGAAAGTAGGGAAGAAGAGATGTGAATAACCTATATAATATTAGGCTCTATTTATAGGCGAAAAAAAATTATGAATTTTTTTGATATATTGCATAAACGAAGTCGTTTGGGGTAAATCAAAATTAAAAAATAAACTTTTAATTCGTTTTGGGTTCGCATACATTTTCGGTCACAGTTTCGCTCAAACTTTGAGCGAAACAGTTTCGCTCAGGAGTCTCTCTCACCATTGAAGTAGTTGAGCGAATTTTCGCTCACCCGCTTTCACTTGGTGAGCGAAAATTCGCTCACCATTATGCATATGCATGCTCTAAAAATTGGACAAAATCAATACTTTTGTAAAAAAAAAATTGGATGATTTTTTAGTGATGACCAAACTGCTAGAATGAGAAGTGTTGTGCTGATGTTTATGTTCCGTAAAAAAACAAAAAAAAAAGTCACTTACTCTTTTAACTATTTTTTCCTAAGTTCTATATTTTTAATTGTTTGTTTCATTTTATTAGTGTTTTTTCTCTTTTAGATTGGGTTGTACTTGTTGAAAAAATAGCGTGTTTTGAAGAAAATTAATAGATTAATTTCTAAAGGGTAATTTTGTCAAATTACTTAAGTGATTTAGTGTGATTGGAAAATAAAATATTTAATTATTCAAAATAGTTTTTGGATGAATTAAATATAAATGCTCAAAGGATTTAACCCAAATCTTGATAATAAATTTTGATTTTATAAATCAAAAATGGCTTTGAACTTTTACTGAGGTGCTCGGCCGAGCAGCGGAATTGACTCGACCGAGCACAGCATGGCAGAAGACAAAGTTTCTAGAAAAGCCATGCTCGGCCGAGGCATATGCCTTGCTCGGCCGAGCAGAGCCTTGCTCGGCCGAGCAGAGCCTTGCTCGGCCGAGCAGGCTATAAGACTCGACCGAGCAGATCCTGGGCATTAATGACTATTTGATTTTCCAAATGTAACAGCCATGGAAATGAATATCAAAACTGAAAATGGTTAATATTTTCAGTTTGATGGAGTTTAATTTCGGGTTAATTGTTATTAATCTCAAATTAAATCCAAATATTCAATTGTGATTTTCTAAGGCTTTTGGAGTTTATAAATTGTTGTTTGTTAACAACAATGGAGAGAACTTTTGGAAATCATTGGAATAACACAAGAAAAACCCACAGCTGAAAATCAAACACCTATCTTCTAAAATCCTCCTTCATTCTCTTGTTGCATATTGTTGCTTCCTCCATTGGCCTCCTAGCTTGCATATAGAAGAAGAGGTGATCTAGTCCAAGCACGGTTCAGCTCGTCGGGAACTTAGGTGCAAAGTGTCCCCGGTCCGTACATTCTATCCTGGGAGACAAGCGATCCAAGAAAACTCAAGCACACTCGGTGAGGGATCGAATATGTCTTAAGGAGACAGTGGTTTCATTGGGCTCATGCAGAAATTTCAACAACTTCTCCTTTTAGTATTTTCAGTTTTTATTATTTGTATCTTATTTTAATTTTCTGTAATTGTACACTCTTGTAACAATACTCAATAGTTATTATTGTTGAAACTTACTCACGTGCTCAAATTAGGGGAATAATATTTTACTGCTACTAAATTCACATCAAGTTGTATAGTAGGATCTAAAGATTTATTTTTTGTAATTTAGTACAATATAATCATAATATATAGCAATTCAAAGCAATTTTGAATGATCGTTAAAATTAGTGGGTGGAGCGTGACTTGAAAAAAGCTACAGTTCCCTCCCTTATAATCTATCATTTTATGTAAATGAAAATAAATTGCATATTTGTAATCTACATTTGAAGTAAATTAATGTGATATATTTATTTTCTCAAAATCAAATTGTGGTGAATGAGAAATTAATACTCAAAGTATGCAATTGAAAATAGGTTTATGAAGAGTTTTGTGAATGTGGAAAGTCATATCCCACATTACCTAGAAAGCCAAAGTATGAGAGATTTTAAACTCATCCATTTCAAGAAGGTAACAATCAAGTGTTATCTTCCTACCATACAAATTAGTGGTACATTGGGTCAACCATGCAAATAGTAGCTCAATGGTGCTAAGTTTTGGACTAGCTCAATTCGAACCACGAGGATGGTGCGATCTGAGCACACAAAGCATGCAAAGGGCACTTCGGGGCAATTACTTCTTACGTGGCTTGTGTCCAACACAAGCCTCGACTTTTCTTAATCCGATTTTTTATTTATTTATTGGGTTTTATTTATTTTCAGCTATTTATTTAAGAAAACCTTTTCGAATTTCCGTCATGATTTTTCTAACAATCGTAAGAAGTAATGTACGTTTTCTTAAGGAAATGACAACTGAAAACAAAGTCTCTCAGTCATCCGGGGCTACACCCCATCAATAGTTAAATGCAACGAATCAGATTGTTGCACCTGCTCCTTCTTCGACTTATCCAGAACTTGGCAAGGAACTAACGAAGTTCGAAGGAGTGGACTTAAAAATTTGGTAACAAGAGATGTTGTACCTTTTGACCACCCTCAGTTTGAAGAAGTTCCTGGAAGAAGATAACCCTACTATTCAGGATGATGATTTTAAGAGGCATGGGATCATAACAACCTCATATGTAAAATATACATATTGAGTGGGCTAAATGATGCCCTCTACTGGGAGCACTGTCTCGTGGAGACGGCCAAGGAGTTGTGGAACTCTTTGGAACGAGTTTATACGATTCAAGAGACCAGCTCCGAGGAAATCAAGCCAATGTCATTGAAAGGATAAATGGGCTTGATTTAGCATCCATGGTGTTTGAAGCTAACTTAGGAAAGTTGGAAGACAGCCCAAGAGAATGGTTGATAGTTACTGGAGCTATCCGCCACGTATGTGATGACAAGGAGAGCTTATCTTCCTACACTCCCATTAACGAAAGGAAGGTGTACATAGGAAAATCTGCCACTCCCAATGTCGTGGGATTTGAAAAGGTTGTGCTGAAGATGACTTCAGGCAAAGAACTGACACTCGTGGATGTGTTGCATGTCCCAGACATTCGCAAGAACCTGGTTTCCGGATCACTGTTGAGCAAGGTTGAATTTAGATTAGTCTTTGAGTCAGATAACTTTGTATTGACCAAGAATGGTATGTTCCTTGGAAAAGGGTGGTTTGATAAAGGCCTTTTCAAAATGAATGTAATGAATATTTACCGCCCGAAGACGAAGAATAACAGTGTTTTTTATGTTTAATGGTTGGATAGTCATAATCTATGGCATGATAGATTAGGTCACATGATGAATTTCAACACAATTAAGAAGTTAGTGGGTCAAGAATTTATACTTATGTCTAAATTCGATTTGACTGACAAGTGTGAAATTTGCGTTGAAGCGAAAATGACAAAGACATCATTTCCCTTAATAATAAGGAACACGAAACCTCTTGAATTAGTTCACACAGATATATGTGATCTAAAGTATGTGCAAACTCGAGGTGGTAAAATTACTTCATTACTTTTATAGATGATTGCACAAGATATTACTATGTATATCTATTGAAAAGTAAGGATGAAGCCTTGGGGGCTTTCCAGACTTATAAGAATGAAGTTGAGAATCAACTTAATGTAATGATTAAGAAGATTAGAAGCGATAAATGAGGAGAATATGTAGCTCCGTTTGAAGACTTATGATGGGAATTTGGAATTATTCATCGAACGACAACACCATATACACCTCAGTCTAACGGAGTAGTTGAACGCAAGACTCGTATTCTTAATGAGATGATAAATGCAATGTTAATAAGCTCTGGCTTACTCGACAACTTGTGGGGGGAATCTATACCCTCGTCCAACTATATTCTTAATAAGATACCTAATAAAGGAATTGATAATACTCCTTATGAAATATGACATAATCGTAAGTCGTGTTATAAATACCTTTAAGTGTAGGGGTGTCTAGCTAAGGTTGAAGTACCTAACCCAAAGCAAGTCAAGATCGGATAAAAAATGATTGACTGCATTTTCATTGGATATACTAGTAATAGTAGTGCCTATCGATTTATAGTGCACAAGTCAGACATTCCTTATATGAATGAATGAATGACAATAGATTCAAGGAATGTTGTATTCTTTGAGAATATACTTCCTATTAAGGAAAAGAAAGATACAAGTTCTAATAAGAGAACACATGAAGCTACAAGTGTTCCATCTCAAGAAGAAGATGAAGGACCTAGACGTAGTAAGAGGGCAATAGTGGAAAAGTCTTTTGGTTATGATTTTCTATCATATATATTAGAAATGAACCAACTGTTGTTTAAAGAAACTTTATCTGGTCTGGATAGTCCGTTATGGAAAGAAACAATTAATGGTGAAATAGAGTCCAATATGCATAATAATACTTGGGAGTTGGTTGATCTCTCTCCAGGATGCAAACGGTTGGATTGCAAGTGGATCCTTAAAATGAAGTATAAGGCAAATAGATCTATAGTTAAGTACAGAGCCCTGTTAATAGTCAAAGGGTTTAGACAAAAGGAGGGATATGATTTATTTGATACATATTCCCCTGTCACAAGAATCACTTCCATTCATGTTCTCATAACAATTGTTGCAGTGCATAACCTTGAGATACATCAAATAGATGTGAAAACAACTTTCTTGAATGGAGAGTTGGAAGAAGAGATTTACATGTAACAACCTGAAGGGTTCATTATTTCTGGTAGAGAGCAGAAGATGTGTAAACTTGTAAAGTCATTGTATGTACTAAAACAAGCACCTAAACAATGGCATGAGAAGTTTGACCGAACTATGTTATCAAATGGATTCAAGATAAATGAATGTGACAAGTGTGTCTACATTAACGGAACATCTAAATCATATGTAATATTATGAATAAAAATATCTAGAACATCATAAGGGATAGTCCTGTCACAGTCCCATTATCTAGAGAATGAACTTCAAAAGTTTGATGCTATTGATAGCCCTCTAGCTAAGACACCATTAGACTTGGCTTTACACTTAGCTATGAATAGAGGGGAACCAATTTCTCAATTGGAATATGCAAGAATAATTGGCAGTTAGTCTGATGTACTTAATAAATTGTACATGTCCAGACATTGCATATTCAGTGAGCAAATTAAGTAGGTTCACTAGTAATCCCAATTACAGACCATTGGAAGACCCTAATAAGGATATTGAGATATTTAAAGAATACATTGAGACATGGGATACATTATAAGAGATATCCAGCAGTATTAGAAGGATATTGTGATGCTAATTGAATATTTGACATGAAAGACTTCAAGTCCACAAGTGAATATGTATTCACAATAGGTGCAGGAGCGGTGTTAGGGAAATCCTCGAAACAAACGTGTATAGCCAAATCCACGATGGAATCTGAGCTTATAGCTTTAGATAAAGCTGGAGAAGAAGTTGTATGGCTTGAGAACTTTTTGGAGGATATTCCTTGCTGTAATAAGCATGTGCCTGTTGTACTAATAAATTGTCATAGCCAATCAACAATAGGAAGGGCACAAAGTAGTATGTATAATGGTAAGTCTAGACACATCCGTCGTGGACATAATACCATCAGACAGTTGATCAAAAATGGGGTTATCTCAATTGACTATGTGAAGTCAAATGATAACATAGCGGATCCCTTTACGAAATGTATAAATGGAGATCAACTGTATAAAATTGTTAAGGGAATGTGTTTAAAATCCACAACAAAAGAACAAATAGTTGCATTCAACCTTGAGAATTGGAGATTCTAAAACCTTGGTTCAATGAGACAACTAAGTTATGATATTCGATATAAACACTTGAAACTTGTTTCATACTCATTCCTAGAACATCCAAGTGTATATACCTGCAATAGTGGTGAGGTTAAGTTGAGAAATTTTTTAATGATTCATATACCTACATGGTGGAGTATAGCAAGATACTATTTATATTAGAATCGCCTATATAAGTGAGAAGTAACAAGGTCGTTTTTGAATGAACAATTATGAATGAGATATGGTTCATGGCCGAAATTGACACAATGTGATAACAAATAGTGTTAGAGGTATTATTGTGTGAGTATTATTGTCTTGGTATACACTATACAGTCACTAGTTCAAAGCATCGCGCTACTAAATAGGTAATATATTTGTTAGTATTTTACCAGGGGAGGTTCACGACCATAAGTTACCTATCCCAATGCAATAATATTTCGCTAAAACTTTTTAGACGAATATGCATACATGCATTAATTGTCATTCATGTCGGGGATTGTTGGAATTCGATTCCAAATATTGGATTTGACCAATATTTGACCAAAAATTAAATGTAATTTCATTTTATGCAAATAAAAATAAATTGCATATTTGTAATCTACATTTGGAGTAGATTAATGTGATGTATTTATTTTCTCAAAATCAGATTATGGTAAAAGAGAAATTAATGCTCAAAGTATGCAATTGAAAATGAGTTTATGAAGACTTTTGTGAATGTGGAAATTCATATCCCACATTGCCTAGAAAGCACAAAATATGAGAGTTTTTAAACACATCCACTTCAAGAAGGTAACAATCAAGTGTTATCCTCCTATCGTGCAACCTAGTGGTCCATTGGATCAACCATGAAAATAGTGGCCCAATTGTGCTAGTTTTGGACTAGCTCAAATTCGAACCACGAGGATGGTGCAAAGCACCATCTGAGCCCTAACGCGCAAATGGCACTTTAGGGCACACTTTGCACTTCGCATCGTCGATAAGAGCGAAGTAGATTTAAAGTTTTGTCCAGCTCACCCAAACGGTTCGGTTCAGTCGTGGTTGGTGCTGGCCGGTTCGGTCTAAGGTGAGGCAGGCCGCGAATTGGGCGGAACAGGTGTGTAGGGCGGACAGATTGAGTCGAATAGGTGCGAGGGGCGGATATGTCCATTCGAATGAACATGGGTCGGTTCAGATGGAGAATCTGCGTCTCCTCGAATGGGCATGAGTCTCTCCGCTCAATCTGATGCCTTATCGGGATCAGATCGGACGGTCCAAATCCATCCGATCTGAATTATGTCTATTGCCTAAAAGGCACCATAGCTCTTGAAAAACTATAAAATCCCCCCCCCCCTCAGGTTTGACAATTTCATTCATTCAGTTATCAAGCATTCAATAGCAAATTAGAGAAAGAGCATATTGAAGCATAAATTCCTTTCAAGTTCATAAGTTTCAAATATTCAGATTTGTTCGCCGAAGTTGTTAATTTGGAGTGCTCCTATTAACGACAGTTAGAGCCCGTCTGCTACACAGTTTTAAAAACGCAAAGTTTTTTTGAAACACAACTTCTAAAACGGAGCATTAGCCTATAAATGTGTTTGGTGTATCATGTTAAAACGCTAATTTAAAATTTAATGTTTATTTATAATATCAATTTTACCCTTTTTATTAACATGATTTATTATATACTATACACATTTTAGCTCTAACTATACTTTTGCACTAACTATACTTCTTCTCAATCCTAAACTACACTCTATCAAAATTTAATAGATTAAAATAGTTATTTGGTAGTATCTTTTAAGCTTATCTTTTAAGCTTACATTGATAATTTTATGATTTTAAAATTAAGTGTTATTATCTTAGAGAAAATTTGTATTGTTTAACCTGTCTTATCATATGCTTCCTTCGTCTCTGAAAGATTGTTCCATTTGTCATTTTGACTTGTCCCAAAATGTATATCCCATTTCTAAATTTAGGCATGAATGTTAGTGCAAATTTACTAAGATACAAGAAGGTGAAGCTCTTCCTTAATAATTGCAAAATGTACAACAGGACAATCTTTTAGGGACGGAGGGAGTATTTTAAATAAAAATAAGTACTATCGTGTCTTATAAAGTATTATATTTTCTTCGTACCTAAATAAATATGCCAAAATCTAGGGAGAAACGCGTTTCTCCATAAGTTATGGAGAAACGGGTTACGGGTATCCAGAACCTTTTGAAAGGATATCCAGAAATTTTGTATTGACCATGACCTTGGCCCATGGTTACTTCTGGATATCAGTCTCAAAGGTTCTGGATATCCAGAACCCTTTGAAAGGATATCCAGAACCTTTTAAAAGGATATCCAGAAATTTTGTATTGTCATGACCTTGGCCCATGGTTACTTCTGGATATCAGTCTCAAAGGTTCTGGATATCCAGAACCCTTTAAAAGGATATCCAGAACCTTATGTAAGTGATATCCAGAAATTTAGAATTAGCTTCTGGATATAAGTTTTAAGGCTTCTGGATTTCCATATTCAATGTTCTGGATATCCAGAACCTTGTGAAAGTGATATCCAGAATCAGAAATTTGGTCTTGGCCTTGAATTTGGTCTCAAATCTCTTTTCTGGATATCCGTCCCAAAGCTTCTGGATATCAATCCCAAAGCTTCTGGATATCCAGAAACACGTTTCTCCATAACTTACGGAGAAACGCATTTCTCGCTAGACCTACTCAATAAATATTCATACTTAATTTTAAAAGACACTTTTATAATGTGCATTTTTTAATTTATTTATACTCTATCCGTAATTATATTCCCTCAATCCCTATATAGCTAAAAGAAAATCTTAATAATGTGTTTAAGGACAAAGTTATTTCACATAAATAAAATTTATTTTGGAACAAAAAAAATCTAAATTTAATTATTTATTTTGGGAGAAGAGAGTAGTAAAATTGGAACAAATGTTGGAGAGAGAGAGAGAGAGGTGATATCTTAAAACCAAAAATAGAAAAATTTAAAAATAATAAAATGAAACGAGACTCATATCACAACACAATAGAAATCAATTCCCTTGACGAAGTAGTCCATTCATTACCCGCCATCACTTTTCTCATCCAACTCTTTTCTTTTTCTCTTTCATTTCTTAACCTCTGATTTCTAAATTTAATTATTTTGGCATGTTTTGCTATCAATGACATGGGCTACCGAACTCATATGCGTCCTGCAGACACGAATGTAGCTTCGAAATGGTCTATTCGCGCAAGCCCACCTTTTGTTAAAATTTTTGATTTCAAAATTTAATCTCATTTACCCATTGTAACTGAAACTGAGTTAATGTTGATTTTGATTTCTTCCTTGTAACAGCCATATCAGAAACAAATACGAAATTATTACTGTAATAATTTCGTGATTATGGTTGATTGGCAGTTTCGATTAAAGGCAGCTATAAAATGGAGTCTTCACAAACCATTTTACACACCAATTTTCCTGCAACTTCTCTCACTCTCTCTTTGCTGCATATTGTTCAATCTTCATTTGGCCTCCTTGCATACTGCATCGTGGTGATACTGTCTAGGCACACTGCCAATTCGCCGGAAACTTTAGGTGCAAAGTGCCCCCGATCCGCACGTTCTATCCTGGGAGACTCGCGTCCAAGGCAGCCTCAAGCACTATTGATGAGGGGACGAATAAGTCTTAAGGAGACTGATTCATCATGGCTCGTGCACAACCGATTTGTTGCTGCCATCTTATTTCTTCATTTCCAGTTTATAGTTCTGTTACAGTTTATATTTTTTGTTCTGTAATTTTATTTGTAATTTATTTTCTTCTGTAATTACAACTTTGCTAACCTGCATTCAATTTTCGCTTTGAAAAAGAACAATAAAAAATATTCTTGTGATCATTATTTTTCGTATTATGATATTATTTTGATCCCTAACTAGTACAATTCTTTATATGATAAATGTAATTTTATTTCCAAGCAATTCCACTTTCTTCAAAAAAAAAAAAAAAATCAATTCTATTATAATTATGCAATTAGCCTAGTATAAATATGTCACCTCAAATTTAATCCTTGCCACTTTATTAGCTCCCAGAGTACCATATTCTTTAAGAATGTCCTATTCCTAGTAAAAACTCGACATTATTGGAAACCCTATTCTTTAAAATTCAGATACTTACTATTACTAATAAAATGAGTGGACACTTTTATATACTTTCTCTGTCCCGCTACAATTTTTTCGGTTAGTAATAAAATGAGTGGATATTTTTATATACTTTCTCTGTTCTGCTACAATCTTTTTAGTTATCGTTTGCACAAGAATTAAGAAAAAGTGTAGTAAGAGTAGGTGTTGTGAATATGACCACGTTCGATTGCTTATCCACCTAATTGTATTCTACGCTCACCACCGCTTCTTCTTCTTTTCCAATTGTCTAAATTTCCAAAACAATTGTTTGCGCTTCCAAAATTGTCTGCAGCCAAATGCTAGCGTCCGCTTATATAATTGTTGCCTCTTTTTCAGTATCACCATATCTGAGATTTTTTGTTGTTACATTTGTTGAAGATGTTATTTATAATGCATAATATTGAGATATATAATTGCTTTTATGTCACAGAGCAACCCATCGTTTCATTTTGAGCTAATAGCATGGTATCCCAAAGGCCAAGGCTTTTAAAGCAACTTTTCATTTTCTTATCATTATTACTTTTAATTTTTTATTCAATGTACCAGAATGAAATACTTATATTTAACATTCTATTTTTAGCAACATTTTGGGGGAAAAATTGTGTCTTTCTTCATTTAGAAACTATTTTGTTTTTATATATATATAGATATCTTTTTATTTAAATGATTTACTCGTCATCCTTGCATTCAATTTTCGCCTTGAAAAAGAACAATAAAAAATATTCTTGTGATCTTCTTTATTTTTCGTATTATAATATTATTTTGATCCCTAACTATTACAATTCTTTATATGATAAATGTAATTTTATTTCCAAGCAATTCCACTTTCTTCAAAAAAAAATAAAAAAAAATCAATTCTATTATAATTATGCAATTAGCCTAGTATAAATATGGCACCTCAAATTTAATCCTTGCCACTTTATTAGCTCCCACAGTACCGTATTCTTTAAGAATGTCCTATTCCTAGTAAAAACTCGACATTATTGGAAACTCTATTCTTTAAAATTCACATACTTACTAGTATTTATCTATTTTTATTAATTTATCCGCATGAAATTGTTTTTCAGCATCTTCTAAAAGGTGTTATACTATTACTAATAAAATGAGTGGACATTTTTATATACTCCCTTTCTCCCAAAATGTTTGTCCCATTTGACTTTTTTGTTGAACTTTGACCACAAATATATGATAATTTAATTATGTTCATGAAATTCTAAAAATTCCTATTGATTCATCATTAATAATATTATCAACAACAACTTTAGAATTTCATGAACATGATTAATCTCTCATAAATTTGTGATCAAAGTTCAACAAAAAAATCAAATAGTACAAACATTTTGGGACGGAGGGAGTACTTTTTTCTCTGTCCTGCTACAATCTTTTTAGTTACTGTTTGCACAAGAATTAAGAAAAAGTGTAGTAGAGTAGATGTTGTGAATATGAAAAGTGGGGTATGAGAGAGAAGGTGCAGTATGAAATAATACTTGAATTGTTGTTGTGAGTATGATATATGAGTCTCATTAATATAAAAAAGTAATAAAACATTTTCATTTTAAAAAATATGTTGTTTGTAATGGGACGTCCAACAAAGAAAGTGTATAGAGGGACGGAGGGAGTACTTATTTCAATTAGCAATATGGGAATTGGGTTAATATCCCAAAACCGAAAGCGCAAGCAAATTGAATTTAAAGATGTCCAAAACCCTATTCATTTTTGTCATTTAAAAAAATGAGACACGACTCTTTTCTTTGGTGGTACTGAGGGAGTTGATGCTACCACGAAAAATCTGAGGTTGCACTGGGACTGAACTTGACTGGATACTTCGGCTGCCTCCTTACTTGGTTGGTCTCCTGCACACAAAGAACAAGGTAAACTAGGCCGGGGGTGACTCCGGCGTACCCCCTCCGGTGTGAGAGTAAGGTTAGATGAACAAGGAAGGTGGTATAACAATGGATATTCTAGAGAGAGAAAGAAGAGAGAGATACATACATGTAAATGAAGAAGGTCTCCCTTTTTTATACCCCAAACCCCCCATGTGCCATGCACATGGGGGACACATGTCAATCATCCAGCCAATGATCTCAACCAACCCAAAGATAGTGGGATTTCACTGTTCACCTGGTCACATCAAGCTACAGTGGACTACTGGGTTCCAAAACGGGATGTCCTTTTACTAAGCCGCAGGCGACAACAGGCTTCTCAGGCGGCAATAATGTCCATGGTTCAACAATCAAGGTCACCATGATTTCCGCCATACGGAGCCCATTATTTATGCCTCTCACCATGGGTTGACTCATTTTATAAACTCTCCAACATCCTTGGGCGGGATGGCCTCATCTCGCAGGGGACTTCCCGCCATTGGACCAGACTCGTTGTCATATTACACCAAAGGGGCCTTTATTCAATTAGGCCCATTATGCTGCCTTATGGCCCAATTGATATTAGGCCCAACCACACTTTATGATATCGCATCAGAAGCCCCCAATTTCGAGACCGGGATTATTCATGATTCAGGCGAGAAATTTATCAGGTTGCGCGGGCTCGTCATCTCGCTACTCCCCCTAGGATTAAGACAAGGCCAGGTCTTGACACGTGTCCATATACGTGGCAAACGGGGGTTAGAGGCCTTGGGTGGTGTGTCAGGGCCATGCGTTTGGGGATTCGTGCTCTCCTTTAAATAGCTTTATTAAAGGCGGGTGAAATTCAAAACTTCAATCGTCGTTTTTCCCCTGAGAAAACTTCGTGCGCCCTTTCGCCTTCATAGCGCCCCTTCGTCTTCATCGTACCAAGGTTAGTCCATTGCACTCACACTCCTCATTTTCCAGTTGCTCTACCAACCATTTTCTCTCTATTTTCCGGTGAAAGGTTTTTGAGAAAATCCCAATTTCCAATCGATTACACCGTTTACTTGCCATATTTCTTTGAAATTAGTGTTTTCCGGTCACCATTCTTCAAGTTTGAGCTTTTTGGGTCCCCTTTTGACCATTTTCGTCGTTTTATTTGAAGATTCCGGCCACCTCCGGCCAAGTTCATCGTCTCCGTCACTTCGGTTCATCCTTCAGCTTTTCCAGGTACTTCTTCGACTTGATTTCCCGCATCCTCTATTATTTTCGCTCTTTATTTTCGCTTTTATTTCCTTACCAAAATGGCGAGAACCAAGTGTTGTACTCGAGCCATCCGGTTTGGCCGGAGTTTGCACACGGGGGGGTACTATAGGGTTGAAGTGGGAACATGGGTTAGGATCCCGCGCGAGGATCTAAATGTCATGCTCATGCGACATGACGCTGAAGCCGCAGTTCTGAGTACTTTAGAAATTAGGGGTCCCCCCTTTTTGTCTAAGTCAGCCCCCATGCAAACCTTCCATAATACCTTTGAGCTATGTTCGCATATATGCTCCTCCTATCAATCTCGCTTTGCGGCTAGTTTCTCTGAAACTCTCATTCCCGTGGCTCCCAATTTACGTAGTCGCTTCTCTGAACAGGTGCAATCCAGTTCAAGCGAGGAGAAAGAGATGTCTTCCACCGACTCTTCCTCTGACCATGACGTTTCTGACACCCTTGCCGCTGAAACTTCTTCTCAGGCCCAGGTTTCCTCTGAGCAACCCCATGTTACCACTCTTGCGACAACCAGTTCCTCGACTTCCAATATCCAGACCCCTCTTCACCAAAAATACGGCATTGACCACACCGTTTATCGCATTGAGACATACAACGACGATGAAAGTCTTGCCGTAATGCGACAAAGGACTGACGGGGTCATTGCTTATGTCTCGCAGTTTGAGGCCGGACTCAGACTCCCCTTGGATCCATTTATTTGCGCCTTTCTACATCACGCCCAAGCCGCCATTGTGGACCTTCATCCCAATGCTTTCCGAGTTCTTGTAAGCTATATTGTCATATGCCGCCTCCTGAAACACGAGCCTTCTCTCCCCTTGTTTGTTCATTTTTTCGACGGCTACACCTCCGTTTCTAAGCGGGAAGGCGTGGTCGAGAAGCGTTTGTCTATCAAGTATAAGCAACAAAAGATCCTTACTCCCCTCCTTAGCAAAGTACATTATTGGCAATCAAAGCGGGCTGTTAATCACTTCTCGCATCGGTTGGTCACACGATGGTGGCGACTTGGGTGAAATAAACCCAAAAATCGACCAAACAAGCCTTAGTTTACGGGGACTCGCGTCTTAAAGAAAAGATCCTCCAAGTCCTAACGGCGGCATCGGATCTGGGTTAGCTCTGTTTTCATGGCGAGAAATTCTCTCTAGCCCGGCTCTTTTGCGTGAATGCGGCTTTCCCAATTTCTCTTTCCCGCCCAGATGAATCCAGCGTGACAATTACTCATATTCCTTATCCTGTTGGGATTGTCATACCAAAAGTCGCTTTGAATCGAGTGTGAACCCCGTCGAAAAGACGATCATTCTTTGCTTGCTATGTTCGACGTATACAGTATGTATTCTCGCCCCTAGCACTATCTTTCTTCTTCATTTCCCGCATTTATATTTTCTTTTCCTGTCATAGTGATCTTTCCTTTTTCTCCTCGCAGAATTTCGGAACATGTCGCTTGCTCAGCGCAGGGAGGCTCTCTCTAACATGGAAGGTCGCCGCAAACGGTTGGCCGACGCCCGCCGAGCTTCCCTTAGCCAAGCCGTGAAAAGGTGGCACCTACTTCGGCTCACGGGAATGATTCGAAGCCATCGCCAAAGAGCGGGATGCGGCGCCGGCTGTGTGAAAGGCTGCGGGGAAAACCCTTGCTACCCAATCCAGAAGACCACCCGGACCCGGGACTCCTGGCGCATGGATGCGAGTTACATGCGGTGGATGAAGCCGATCCTGAAACTCAAAATGTTTCAAGTACTGAGCCTCTGACTTCCAATGTCGCGGCGACAACAGGATCTACTGGAGATTTGCCAAGTCCTATTCGCCCCAGCAAACGATCTCGCACCATTGAAGACGAGCCCTCTGAACATACTCAATTATCTGCTGGTGCCGGCCCTTCTGATACAAAGCTTGCGAGTTGGTTAATGCCGGGCTTCAAAATGCCAACTGATAATGCCAGTCTTCTAGCCTTGAGCACCGAGATTGGCGCCGTTCCTGACCTCCCCAACCTTGATGTCCGGTCCGCAGACCAGGATTACAATATGCTTGGAGGCGGCATCATCCAACGCTCCTGCGTTCCTCAGCGGGTTAGGGAGTATGAGGATCTCAATGAAGATTACGGTGTCAATGATGCGGGCTTTCATCTCGCAGGGGTAGGTGGTCATCTACTTCTTGCTTTCCACTTTTCTTTACTTTTTGGCTTAACCTTTCTCCTCACAGATTTCAAGTATACTGTACGGGCTAAGGAACCGTTGCGGCAAGGCTGGCCTTGATTTGGAGAAAAGCGAGAAGGATTTGAAGCGGGTTCGTTTGGAGAGGGATAGAATAAAAACCAAATTTCATGAGCGAGAACAGTACATTGCCGCCCTGCAAGAAGATAAGGCCAAGCTTGAGCAAACCGAGAAGGATCTCCGCCGCGAGATGGAATTGATGAAAAACAAACATGAAGAGCAGCAAAAGCTTCTGGCGGCGGATTTGGCGGCCTCTGTGAAGAGCAACCTCGATAACAAAACTGTTATCGCTGAACTTCAGGCTACCATTGACGATAACAAACTTAAGGCCGAAGCCGAAGCTATGGATTTGTATGATAAAGCTCTAATTCAATGCATGCGCTCTGCGGCGGCAAGTTCTTGCGACATCCCGGCTATCACCCCCGAACTGATTGCTAAATGGGGCTCCGAGACCATGTACAGCGATTTTAGTCGCTTGGGTCATAGCCTGGTTCCCTACGACAAAGAAGAACTTGCTGAATTAGCCGCTGATGATCAACTCTTGGGCAAGCCCGTATGGGAGGTCCCCGCTTTGGCTAACCCGAATGTGATATCTCTTTGGACTGACCTTTCTGGCGAGAAGGCTAATGCTTTAAGGGAAGCTAAGGAGGCCGTTCGAGCTGCACTCGATGCTCAAGCCGCACCAGATTCCCCATCTATCTCAGGCGATAATCCGGACGGTCCTGCTGCTTAAACAATTCGTTTTTATGAAACAATCTTGTTCAAGTCTGTACTAAACAATTTACTTTTCTGTCTAACTTTTCTTTTCATACTTTGGTTGTCGCGGTTTGCGACTTAACATTAACTATCCTCTTTTTGCGAAAACGCGAGAATGCGGTTTTTATAATTTTTAACTATCTTTTGGATGTCGCGGTTTGCGACTTTATATATCTATTTTATTCCGCCTGTTTGCAAATTTTGCTTTGATATTTCATCAAAGATTACTTTACTATACATGCCGACATACTTACTGCTCCCTTCCAAAAAGTGAGGCTTGTCTTTAGGCAGCCTTACTCGATTGTTAGGGTAACGAGCAACGTGATTAATTGGCCTTTAAATGGCTCCTTTAATTATTTTGCGACTTCATCTCTGTTTGTCGCTGATCTATTTATTTTATTTGTTCTCTTTATTTTTTGAAATGTCGTCATTTGCTTCGATAGTTGATCGAAGACTCTCTCCTTTCTCTCACCTCTATACATACTACTCCCTTCAAAAAAGTGAGGCTTGTCTTTAGGCAGCCTTACTCAATTGTTAGGGTCAGAAACGACGTGATTTGTAACTTTCTTTGTGGCAACAATTGCAATTGTTTCCAAACCGCCCCCCTCTTGCCAATAAAACTTTTAGGGATTTTCTAAGCCGCCTCCCCTTTCCAAACCGCGACTTGGAACCGTTATCTCCAAGCCGCAAGGTTCGGCGACTTGAAACCGTTATCTCCAAGCCGCCTCCCTTTTCTCGCCCATTAAAAAGCCGGGACTTTTCTTGGTGCCTGAAACCGTTATCTCCAGGCACCGCGACTTGGAACCGTTATCTCCAAGCCGCAAGGTTCGGTGACTTGAAACCGTTATCTCCAAGCCGCCTCCCCTTTCTCGCCCGTTAAAAAGCCGGGACTTTTCTAGGTGCCTGAAACCGTTATCTCCAGGCACCGCGACTTGGAACCGTTATCTCCAAGCCGCAAGGTTCGGCGACTTGAAACCGTTATCTCCAAGCCGCCTCCCCTTTCTCGCCCGTTAAAAAGCCGGGACTTTTCTAGGTGCCTGAAACCGTTATCTCCAGGCACCGCGACTTGGAACCGTTATCTCCAAGCCGCAAGGTTCGGCGACTCGAAACCAGATTATCTCCAAGCCGCCTCCCTTTCTCGCCCGTTAAAAAGCGGGACTTTTTAGGTGCTGAAACCGTTATCTCCGGGCACCGCGACTTGGAACCGTTATCTCCAAGCCGCAAGGTTCGGCGACTTGAAACCGTTATCTCCAAGCCGCCTCCCCTTTCTCGCCCGTTAAAAAGCCGGGACTTTTCTAGGTGCCTGAAACCGTTATCTCCAGGCACCGCGACTTGGAACCGTTATCTCCAAGCCGCAAGGTTCGGCGACTTGAAACCGTTATCTCCAAGCCGCCTCCCCTTTCTCGCCCGTTAAAAAGCCGGGACTTTTCTAGGTGCCTGAAACCGTTATCTTCAGTGCACCGCGACTTGGAACCGTTATCTCCAAGCCGCAAGGTTCGGCGACTTGAAACCGTTATCTCCAAGCCGCCTCCCCTTTCTCGCCCGTTAAAAAGCCGGGACTTTTCTAGGTGCCTGAAACCGTTATCTCCAGGCACCGCGACTTGGAACCGTTATCTCCAAGCCGCAAGGTTCGGCGACTTGAAACCGTTATCTCCAAGCCGCCTCCCCTTTCTCGCCCGTTAAAAAGCCGGGACTTTTCTAGGTGCCTGAAACCGTTATCTCCAGGCACCGCGACTTGGAACCGTTATCTCCAAGCCGCAAGGTTCGGCGACTTGAAACCGTTATCTCCAAGCCGCCTCCCCTTTCTCCAAGCTTTTGGCGATTCGTCTTCCGGCTTTTAGCGGCGACCTCTTTGTCCGCCCTCTTCAAGCTCTAGCGGCAACCTCTTTGTCCGCCCTCTTCAAGCTTTAGCGGCAACCTCTTTGTCCGCCCTCTTCAAGCTTTAGCGGCAACCTCTTTGTCCGCCCTCTTCAAGCTTTAGCGGCAACCTCTTTGTCCGCCCTCTTCAAGCTCTAGCGGCAACCTCTTTGTCCGCCCTCTTCAAGCTCTAGCGGCAACCTCTTTGTCCGCCCTCTTCAAGCTTTAGCGGCAACCTCTTTGTCCGCCCTCTTCAAGCTCTAGCGGCAACCTCTTTGTCCGCCCTCTTCAAGCTTTAGCGGCAACCTCTTTGTCCGCCCTCTTCAAGCTTTCATAAGCTAATCAAAACCATATCATTAGAGTATTTTACAAGTATAAAAATGCACCATAAACATGTCGGGAGAAACGCCTCGCCATCCTTTTTATCATATAGACATTGCATAGTTCCTAGAACACCAAATTTTACATAACTTTTTCCTTTGGTAATCAAAAGAACAATTTACAAGAAAAAGTTATGTAACTTTTGCGGTCTAAGGCAAAAATCAAAATGACCATGATGTCGCCGCGACTTCACTGGTAGAACTGCTTGAGATGGTCGACACTCCAAGCATTCTTCAATTCTTCACCATCTTGTTTCCTCAATCTGTAGGTCCCTTCCCGCACAACACTCGAAATCTGGAACGGGCCTTCCCATTTCTCGTTTAGCTTGGTGAATCCGGGCTTGGCCCCTGTCGCTTCAACGCTCCTCAAAACCCAATCTCCAACATTGAAGGACCTCTTGTTAATTCGCTTATCATGCTGGGCTTTCATCCTCTGCTTGTAGTTGATCATCTTCATTCTTGCATACATTCTTTTCTCATCAATCAGATCTAGATCATTGCAACGCCTCTGCCCGTTTCTCGCCTCATCATAGTATGCAACTCTGTATGTCGCCAAAGCCATCTCAGCGGGCGCCATAGCTTCAGATCCATAGGTAAGGGCAAAAGCGGTTTCTCCAGTTGAGCCTTTAACAGTAGTGCGCACATACCACAAAGCGATAGGCAACTCCTCCAGCCATGCTCCACCTCTTCCTTCTAGATTTTTGCGCAAGGTGACAATGATCTGCTTATTTGCCACCTCCGCTTGACCGTTGCATTGTGGCCTATATACTGCTGACATCCAATGTTTAACATTGACCCTCGAACATTCCGAAAACTTTTTCCCCAAGGCGAGTGCCGTGATCTGAAATAATAGCTCTTGGAACCCCATATCTACACCAAATGTTCTCTTGCACAAACTTTATAACTTGATCTTCGCTGATTGTCGCCAAAGCCTTCGCCTCCGTCCATTTTGTGAAATAATCCACGGCGACAACCACATGTTGACAACCACCCTTGGCTTTCGGAAATGGCCCTATCAAATCAATCCCCCACATGTCGAATGGCCAGGTCGGCACAATAGGAGTTTGCTCTGTGGCGGGTATTCGGGGAATGTTTCCGAATCTTTGACATTTCTCGCACTTCTTCACATACATCTCCGCATCTTTCCTCAGACTCGGCCAGTAATAGCCATGAAACAACACTTTGTCGGCTAACTTTCTCGCTCCGGGGTGACCCCCACATACACCTTCATGAATCTCGAACAACACCCTCTGAACCATGCTGGGCTCAACGCACCTCATAAGCGGTTTTGAAAAAGACCTCCTATACAATACTCCATCTTGCACAGTGAATCTTGGTGATGTCGCCTTTATCAATTTCGCCTTACACTCATCTGGCGGCAACTCCCCTTTCTCTAAAAATTCCTTCATTTCCACAACCCAATCCTTCTCGCCATCGACAATCTCCGCGACAACCGGTCTATTGATCACCGGCATATCCACATATTCAATCATTGGCTCATCGGCAGTGCTCTGTCCTTCAGATCCCGCCGTCCTACTCAACTCATCAGCTCGCGAATTATCAGCTCTATCAATCTGAACCAACTCCCAGAATTCAAAACTTTTTAGCAACCTTCTCGCCAAGTCACAATATTTTATTAGCACCGCACTCAAAACTCCGTACTCGCCCTTTATCTGATTGACAATTAACTGGGAATCTGAGTGAATCACTATCTTTGTCAATCCAATGTCTAGCGCCAATTCTACTCCGGCAATCAATGCCTCGTACTCTGCTTGATTATTCGAGACATTAAACTTAAACCTCAGGGCTTTCTCATACTTCACTTCCTCATCCGGCGAGGTCAGAGTGATTCCCGCGCCGCCCTTATCCTTTGAAGATGACCCATCTACATACAGAGCCCAGCATTCAGATGGCCTTTCCTTCTCTTCCCGCAAACTGGGCCCTACCTTCTTTTCCGCTTTCTTTTTCACCTTACCTTCCACCAACTCCTCTTGCGACTTCGTAAAAGATGTCTCAACGATGAAATCAGCCAGCGCCTGCGCCTTAATTGCCCGGCGAGCTTCATACTTTAAATCAAACTCAGTTAACTCAATTGACCATTTCAGCAATCTTCCCGCGGCATCAGGTCGCTGCAAAATCTTTCTCAAGGGAGCGTCACTCAGCACGACAATGGTGTGTGCGACAAAATAAGCCCTCAACTTGCGAGCGGCCACAACCAAAGCGTACGCCATCTTCTCGGCATTAAAGTACCTTGACTCGACCTCGCTTAATGCCTTAGACACATAGTAAATCGGTCTCTGATTCCCCTTTTCTTCTCGCATAAGAACTGCCGCAACTGCCAAATCTGAAGCCGCCAAGTAAACAAATAACTCTTCTCCCTCAACAGGGCTACATAATAACGGCGGCTTACCCAGGTACACCTTCATCTGTTCAAATGCGGCATCACACTCTTCGTCCCATGCAAAGCTCTTCACCCCCTTCAAAACTTTAAAAAACGGCAAACATTTTTCGGCCAGCTTAGAAATGAATCTCCCCAAGGCGATAATCCTCCCATTCAACCTTTGAATTTCTCGAATCGATTTGGGCGGCGACATATCTAGGATAGCTTGAATTTTTTCGGGATTGGCTTCTATCCCGCGCCTATTTATTAGAAAACCCAGAAACTTTCCCGCAGTTACGCCAAACGTGCACTTACTCGGGTTTAACTTCATGGAGTTCCTCCTCAGATTCTCAAATGTTTCAGCGAGATCAAGCACATGATCATACTCCTTTGTCTTTATTACCATATCATCAATATAAGCCTCCAAGTTTCGCCCAATCTGCGACTTGAAAACATCATTCACCATTCGCTGATAAGTCGCCCCGGCATTCTTCAAGCCAAAAGGCATCATCTTGTAACAGAAATTTCCTTTGGGAGTTCGGAAAGCCGTTTTAGCCTTATCATTCTCGCACATCTTGATTTGATGGTACCCCGAGTACGCATCAATGAAGCTAAAGACCCTATGGCCGGCAATCGAATCCACCAATTTATCAATCCTAGGCAACGGGTAGCAATCTTTGGGACAAACAGTGTTCAAATCAGTAAAGTCAATGCATATTATCCATTTTTTATTCGACTTTAACACCATAACGGGACAGGCTAACCACTCGGGATACTGAATCTGCTCAATGATTCCAGCCTTCAACAATTTATCCACCTCTTCCAAAACCGCGCCTTCCTTTTCTGGCGACAAATGCCTGACCCTTTGCTTGAACGGCTCTACGTTAGGATCGGCATTCAAGCAATGCAAAGCGACATTTTCATCTATTCCCTTCATATCCTCAGGTCGCCATGCAAACACATCCACATTATCTTTAAGAAATTCAACCAATTGCTCTCGCTCATCTCTGAATAACTGTTTCCCAATCTTAACTCGCTGCTCTGGGAAGTAACGGTTGATCTCCACTTCTTCCAGCTCCTCCCCCGCCTGGAGCTCGGGCTCATCTCGCGTCTGCAAAGTTTCGACCTCTATCCTTTTCCGCTTCTTGCTCTCCCGGGCCTTGGCGGGAATCATCTTTCCCGAATCAGCAAATGCATTTCCTGTCGGCCGCCCCTCGGGGGTCTCCACTTCTATCATCTCGCAATTTTCCTCAGATTCACTATCAAAAATCTCCTCAATCATAATCTCTTCAACCCTGGGCTCACCCATGTCGACAAACTGCACCACTCTAGCATAGCTCAAGCTTGGCGTCCCATTCACAACTTCGATCCCCAAGACCATCTTGCCTCTAGCATTCTTGCCAGCGCTCAACTGGCTGGAATCTCGACCACTAACAACTTGGATTACCTCTTCGACAATCTCCGGTGCCTTTCTCGCCTCAGCGACAACCAAAGCTGTACCATTCTCCAGACTCTCAGATACCACTAAATCATTTTCGCATTCACCAAGCTCAATCGTATTAATCCTTAGTTGGCGAGAATCAGACTTTGTCATCAATGAGCAAGTGGCTTTCCCTTTTGCTTTCACCATCTCCTTCTTTTTCCTCGCAACAGTGATAGCCTCACTCTTCAAACAGCCTATGCCTCGGGCCGTGGGGTATTTTACCCTCTGATGCGGGATAGACAGCACCATTTCAAAACTTAACAAAAAGGGAATTCCAATAATCGCATTGTAAGCGGAAACCAAATCAATCACAAAAAACTCCACCATCTCGCTCCTCACCAATTCGCCTTCACCAATCTCTACTTCCAACAGGATTGTCCCTTTAACCTTAACAGAGTGATTTGTAAATCCTTCAAGGCATCCCTGGTAGGGCACCAGATTAGCGTCAGAGTAGTTCATCCTTTTGAAGGCTTCATAATACAACACATTCCTGCTAGCTCCCGAATCAACCATCACGCGTTGCACTACATTATTTCCCGGGCATATGGTGATAATAACTGGTTGGCTCCCATGGCCCTTTGTTGCGGCAATATCACTTCTTGAAAAACTAATCACCTTGTCTTCACTGGTGGCAAACGGGGGAATATCGAAACTGTGCGTCAACATCATAATTTGATTGTCCAACTGTGCGACACTAGGTAATGGGTCCTGAATCACATCGACTACGTTTCGACCCTGGGCTCTATCTTGTCGCCCCCCTTCTTCTCGCCTCGCACTGTCCTCGAGATATTGTTTGAAATCGCCTTTATCAATCCTGACTTGAATCAACTTTCTCAAATTATAACAGTCTTCTATTGTATGTCCCTTGTCCTTATGAAAATTGCAATATTTGCTTGGATCCCGGGCCCCATAAGTATCTTCTCGAATGGGATAAGGCTCTGGGAATTCCTCCTTCCTCCAGATCTCGCTCATCGTAGTGTTCAACTTACTAAATTTGATGATCCTTCCCCGCTCCCGACCTCTACCTCGACCCCCTTTGCTTCCGCCGGTGCGAGATCATTGCGACCTCCTCTATCGGCCTTGCTTTCATCTTTTACAATTTCAATCCGCTCTTTGACACTCTTCTTGCCGGAGCTGCTTCTTTGGCGGGCGGCCTTGACAGCTTCCTTCTCGAAACCACTGCGATAAGCTCTAACCCTTTCATACAACTCACCGGTTGTCTTCGGCAAGCGCATACAGAACTCCGCCTTGAACAGGCCTGGCAACAACCCCGAGTTAAATAGCATAATAATCTCGCTCTGACTGACGTCCGCAATCCGGTTTGCGACTTCCATAAATCTATCTGTGAAAGCCGAAATGCTCTCTCCTTCATACTGCTTCAAACTACACAGTTCGGTTTTTTGAGCGGGCTGCGCTCCTGATCCACTGAATCTCGCCAAAAACTTATTTTTGAGGTCCTGATACCCCATTACTGATTCCGCCGGCTGTGCCAAGAACCATTCCAGTGCGTGATCAGCAAGGGTGCTCGCAAACGCCTTGCAGATTACAGCTTCATTGTCGGTCAGCAACGACAACGTTACCTCAAACCCTCCAATATGAGTGTTAGCTCTAGTATTCCCCGAATAACTTGGTAAATTTGGCATGCGGAAAGCAGGGTCAGGGGCGGCAATCTGAATGTTCTTCACAAACGGGGCCAAATAAGAACCTTTCACTTCCTGGGGCCTGGTTCCCGCTTCCAAATCTTTAATCTTCTTAGCCATCTCCGCCATTTCGGATTTCCATTTATCATCTTCACTTTTCTTTGCCTTCTCCAATTCTGCGGTTTTGGCTAATTCTACGGCTTTCAAAGCTTCGGCCACTCTGATAGCCTCCGCAATCTTGTCGGCTTCGGCGGCCTTCTCCGCCCTTTCTCTATCACTCCTTTCTCTATCAATCCTTTCTCGCCGCCTACGATCTCTATCCCGTAGCGACACTTCATCTCGACGAGCTCTGTCAGAATGCCTTGATCTGTGCGACCTTTCTCTCACATATGTATCATCATCGGAATACCTCGAGCGACTTGGCTCATAATCTCCGTCAGTTTGTGGATCCCTCATCGCTTTCATATCCAAAATAGTAAGAGTCATCTCGCGAATTTCCCGACTTATGATAAATCTTTCCTTCTTCAATGCGATCTGCACGTCTCCTTTTAACCCTTTCAGATCTCGCTCTCTCATCATCTTGACGCCTGTGAACTCTTTCCTCACCCTCGGGCGGTGGCATGTCCCTCGCCCGCCCCTCATCCCTCCTGGATGCACTTCGACTGGCGCTTTGCCTTCCTCTATCTCGTCCTTCCACTTCGACTGACAACTCAGGCGGGATCACAGTAGGTGCCTGGCCCATCTTTTTTAAAGGGTGAGGGTTGCGGTAGGCATGTGACAGCCAGCGTAAAATTTTTGTCACATTAACATGACATGAATCGGATTATGAATATCGTTGGGGCGTTTCCTCTGCAGCGACGCGCTACACTTCAAAGACCTGGGTGTAGTGATAAGTATGCAAAGGTTGCTAGGTCGTCGCCCGGAAGCGACGCGCCATCTCTTCGCTCGGGGGTGGTGTCAAATATGCAAGGGTGCGCTACACTTCAAAGACACAGGTGTAGTGATAAGTATGCAAAGGTTGCTAGGTCGTCGCCGGAAGCGACGCGCCATCTCTTCGCACGGGGGTGGTGTCAAATATGCGAGGGTTCCGCCTTGCGGACGAGTGCGGGTAAAGAAGCTAGTCCATGGTAGGTGTAAGGGTAGTAGGATGCGCTTTGGAACTTGGAACATTGGATCATTGACGGGGAGATCAGAGAGGTGGTGGAAGTTATGAGGAGGAGGAAGATTCACATAATGTGTTTACAGGAAACTAAGTGGGTTGGAGAGAAAGCAAAAGAAATATCGCCTTGGGGTTTTAAGCTTTGGTACTCGGGAAAGGATAAGGGTAGAAATGGAGTGGGTATCATTATTGATAAGGAGTATATTAATGATGTGGTGGAAGTGTACGGGAAGAGTGATCGAATTATGGGCATTAAGGCGGTGATACGTGATGAGATTATAACTATTATTTCCGCCTATGCACCACAAGTAGGGTTGGATGCATCTATTAAACAAGTGTTACGGGAAGATTTGGAGGAGGTAGTGCAACGAGTACCTAGTGGTGAGAAATTAGTGATTGGTGGTGATGCGAACGGACATGTGGGGTCTAGTCGATATGGCTTTGAGAGCATACATGGAGGTTTTGGTTTTGGAGAGAGGAATGAAGCGAGGAAATAGTATCCTGGACTTTGCGTTGGCATATGACTTGAGTATAATGAACACTTGGTTTAAGAAGAGAGAATCTCACTTGGTGTCCTATAGGAGTGGAGGTAATGCGAGTCGGATTGACTTCTTCTTAGTAAGAAATACTTGTAGAAAGAGTTATACAGATTGCAAGGTTGTTAGGGTGAGAGCACGGCAACTCAACATAGACTCGTGGTACTTGATTTTCGAAGTAAGAGAATTTCGAGGAAGAGAAAATCACGGTGTAGACCCTAGAATCAAGTGGTGGAGACTTGAGGAAAATCAACCGAAATTTGTAGCTAAGATGGTCGATACCGGTATTTGGGCGGATAATATGGAGGATATGGATATAGATTCGACTTGGACTAAGATGGTCCATACCATAAAGGAGGTGGCGAAAGAAGTCCTTGGAGAATCTAGAGGAAATGGGCCACCAAGTAAGGACACATCATGGTGGAACGAGGAAGTAAAACAAGCAATAAAGGGCAAGCGAGAATGCTACAAATTATTGGGGAAATGTAGGAGCGACGAGAACTATGAGAAGTATAAGGAAGCTAGAAGAGATGCTAAGAAAGCAAGAAGAGACGCAAGAGCAAAGGTGAATCGAAACTTTATGATAAGTTGGATACAAGAGAAGGGGAAAAGGACATCTGAGACTCGCTCGTATGAGGGATAAGAGGACACGAGATATTGGGACGGTTAAATGTGTGAAGGATGTAGACCAAAGAGTTTTAGTCGGGGATAAAGAGATAAAAGATAGATGGAGTTCGTACTTTGATAACTTGTTCAATGGCGGTCAAGAGCGAGGATGTTGGAGATCTAAATATCTCTTCGAGTATGGTTAATCGAGATTTTATGCGGATAATTCGAAAGAGTGAAGTGGAAATGGCAATGAAAAGATGAGATTGAAGAAAGCCGTTGGACCGGATGGTATACCAATTGAGGTTTGGAGATGTTTCGGGGAGAGGGGAGTAGATTGGTTAACAACGCTATTTAACAAGATATGGAGAGTTAACACAATGCCATTGGAGTGGCGGAAGAGTACTCTGATCCCTTTGTATAAGAATAAAGGTGATGTCCAAGATTGTGCCAACTATCGGGGGATCAAACTAATGAGCCATACTATGAAACTTTGGGAAAGAGTGATTGCACAAAGGGTGAGAAAAATTGTGGATATTTCAGATAACCAATTTGGGTTTATGCCGGGAAGATCGACTATGGAGGCAATATATCTTATGAGACAAACCATGGAGAAATATCGGGATCAAAAGAAAGATTTGCATATGGTTTTCATTGATTTGGAGAAGGCATATGATAAAGTGCCAAGAGAGGTACTTTGGTGGGCATTAGTAAAGAAGGGTGTTTCAAAGAAATATATTGATATTATCAAGGACATGTATAATGGAGTTAGTACTTGTGTACAGACTAGTATTGGGAAGACTGAAGAGTTCCCTATAAAGATTGGAGTGCATCAAGGTTCCGCACTTAGCCCCTTTCTTTTTGCTTTGATAATGGATGAATTGACGAGTCGGTCAAGATGATATACCAAAGTGTATCTTGTTCGCAGATGATATTGTCCTGATTGATGAGACAAGAGAGGGTGTTGAAAGTAAATTGAAGTTGTGGAGACACACTTTGGAATCTAGAGGTTTTCGATTAAGCAGAAGCAAGACTGAATATTTGGAGTGTAAGTTTAGCAGAGTTGGAAGTAGGGAGGCGAGGCGGTCACATTTGATGGAAATATTATCCAAGCTTCGAGTTTTTCGCTATCTTGGATCCATTATCCAAAAGGATGGAGAATTAGATGGAGACGTGGCTCATAGGATTAAAGCGAGGTTGGTTGAAGTGGAAGAGTGCTACGGGGTTTCTATGTGATCGCGGCATGCCCAATAGATTAAAGGAAAATTCTACCGCACGGCAATTAGGCCGGCATTGCTTTACCAAGACCGAATGTTGGGCCGTGAAACAGTGTCACGTGCATAAGATGAATGTGGCGGAGATGCGTATGCTTCGATGGATGTGCGGTCATACAAGAAAGGATAGGTTGGGGAATGAGGTGATCAGAGGTAAAGTAGGAGTTGCGCCCATTGAGGATAAAATGAGGAAAAATCGTCTACGGTGGTTTGGACATGTGAGAAGGAGACCGAGTGATGCACCGATTAGGAGGCCGGAACAGTGGAGAAATGAGAAAATGGCGAGGGGTAGGGGAAGACCCAAACAAACTTGGATTAGAGTAATTGAAAATGATATGAATTTACTTGGAGTGGATGAAAGTATGGTGTTGAAGAGGCCGGAGTGGAGGGCAAAAATCTATGTGGGGGGTTGATTTTTTATTTTATTTATTTTTTATATTTTTTATTTTGTATTGTTGTTTTATTTTTTTTTTTACCTTTTTACTTTTTTATTTTTATTTTTATTTTTATTTTTTTGTATTTTTTATTTATTTTTATTTTTTAATTTAATTTAATTTTTTTTTTTTCACGATAACATAAGATGATTCATGTTAGCCGACCCCAAATTATTTTGGGACTAAGGCTGTGTTGTTGTTGTTGTTGTTGTTGTTGTTCGCGAGAACCTTCATCATATAAGCATTCTCCTTTCTTAACTGTTCCGCTTCGGCCCTGGCACTCTGGGTTTTAGATGGAACGGGGTCTCGCTGTCCTTCCTTTCCTTTGTTTCTCGATTCTCGCTCTGTCTTCTCGCCTCCGGCGCTCCTAATTGCCGAATCGTCTCGGAAGTATGGACATCGCCTTCGCGAGCAGTCCCAGATCTCGCCCCGCGGGCGTCCTTGTAGTATCCTTGGCATTTGGAGTTTCCGTCATCGGATTCTGGCTCCCTTGGCACGAGTATCCTTTTCTTGTACCATTTTGACTATTTTAAGGCTTGTTAAACAATCTTAAACTGATCACAATCAACTTCAACACCAAATAACCACCTGCAGAATACCTTTCTCCAAGAACAAAAACTGAAGAAAACCCAGACCAAACCCACCGTATCCTTGAGCAAACCTTTCCAACCTTACCCAACAATTATCCAACCAAAAACAAGGTTACCATTCAGGTCCCGGCAACGGAACCAACTGATGCTACCACGAAAATGCGAGGTTGCACCGGAACTTATTTGGATACTTCGGCTGCCTCCTTACTTGGTTGGTCTCCTGCACACAAAGAACAAGGTAAACTAGGCCGGGGGTGACTCCGGCGTACCCCCTCCGGTGTGAGAGTAAGGTTAGATGAACAAGGAAGGTGGTATAACAATGGATATTCTAGAGAGAGAAAGCAGAGAGAGAGATACATACATGTAAATGAAGAAGGTCTCCCTTTTTTATACCCCAGGCCCCGTGTGCCATGCACATGGGGGACACATGTCAATCATCCAGCCAATGATCTCAACCAACCCAAAGATAGTGGGATTTCACTGTTCACCTGGTCACATCAAGCTACAGTGGACTACTGGGTTCCAAAGCGGGATGTCCTTTTACTAAGCCGCAGGCGACAACAGGCTTCTCAGGCGGCAATAATGTCCATGGTTCAACAATCAAGGTCACCATGATTTCCGCCATACGGAGCCCATTATTTATGCCTCTCACCATGGGTTGACTCATTTTATAAACTCTCCAACATCCTTGGGCGGGATGGTCTCATCTCGCAGGGGACTTCCCGCCATTGGACCAGACTCGTTGTCATATTACACCAAAGGGGCCTTTATTCAATTAGGCCCATTATGCTGCCTTATGGCCCAATTGATATTAGGCCCAACCACACTTTATGATATCGCATCAGGAGTATTGAAGAAAGACATGCTTGACGAAGAAAGACATGCTTGACAGTGTCCTAAAATAATTGTCCCTACTCTCATCTTCATCTAATACAGTGGATTCATTTAATAAAAAGATCATCCTATTAATTGAGGAGGCTAGTAGATTCATCCAATATAATGACCTTTAAGTTTCCATTCTTTTTTTAAGTTTTCATTCTTTTTTCATGTGGGATGAAATCAAACCAAGTTACAACAGTATGTTCCTCTTATATTCAATTGATTTTAAGATCTAACTTCATACTTAATCATTATTTTAAAGAAAGCTCTTTACATGCGGAGCCCAACGGCCCACGATGTTTTAGCTTCGCATCACCCAGATCAAAGAATAATATTCTAGTTTCGCGTCATCTTAACCAAAAAGTCCACGTCGTAAACTCAGAAATTGGCTACGCATGAGGGCAGGGGCGGAGCCAGGGGGGGCATGGGGGGGCACTCGCCCCCCCAGCGGCGGAAATGCAGTGGAAAAATTTTTTTTTTGCCCCCCCCATATTTTTTTTTATGTATGTATATATATAATTAACTTCAAAATTAACACCAGTGAGTGGTGCGGTTCAGCGATAGAAGGGGTGAAGTTAAAGCCTTTGGTGTTTCCTTTCAAATCCATGTTCGAGCCCTGCTACCTACATTTTCAATTAATTTTATTTGTCCTCCTTCTTTGCTATTCTCTTTTTCTCTCCATCCATTACTTTTTCTTAACAGTTTTGTTTTTCTCTTTCTCCTAATTTCCTCACATTTTTTCAATCTTAATTAATTAGTTAGGCTTTTCCCATTTTTTAATTCTTTACATTTTTAACTAAAATACATTGTATTTCATGAATTCGACCTATTTTTTACTTGTCCGACCCGAAATTTTTTTTTCGGGGGCGCTGCCCCCGAACCCCCGTGAAATCTTGCCCCCCCGGGGCAATTCCTGGCTCCGCCCCTGCATGAGGGGAAACATTTATCCCACATTGGGAATAAACAAATCTCCTCTTAGGACAACTCCAATGATGGGTATCAAATTAATACCCACCTCAAAGAGCTAACATCTCCAATGCAAAAAAATTTAGGTGCCAAATTTAGAAAAGGAGTTAAGCAGGTACCCAATTCGGTACCTTGCTTAACTCTTGCTGAGTTAAGCAGGTACCAAATTTGGTCTGACACATGTAGAAAGTCAGCTCTGATAGATATTATTCTACATCGAGAATAAACGATACTTGTCTATAACATATAAGGATACTGAGCTACTTCCATTAATACCAATTGGTTTTAAGGTGGAATTCCAGACTTTATTATGGTATCAGAGCTCATGATTTGACAATGTCAAAGGTTTAAATCTTCCTCCTTACATTTATCCTAAAAATAAATAAATTATAAAGAGTATGTGTTAGCCCAATTGCACCCATATACAAATTCATGTGTACACGTAATAGAGTATTGATAACTAATCATGATATACATTGTGAGTGACTTTTTTATAACCTTAAGGTTTTATAGGAGTTGTTTACTTAACTAAGGCTTCGTTTGTTTCGTTTGTTTGGGGAAAAATATTTTTCGGAAAACGTTTTCCTCATTTTTCGGTGTTTGGTAAGCACTGAAAAATAGAGAAAGTGTTTTTCAGAAAATATTTTCCCCACTTTTCTAAGTAAAATGACTTACGGATTTTTTCTAAGTAAAATATTTTTCAAAAAATAGTAACACCCTCACACACACACACCTAACTTTTCATGCACCCCCACGTTACCCACCCCTACCCATCCCCTCATAAAAGAATTATTTATATTAAAATTATTTTTTACAATTCTCCCCCACCCCCTCATCACCACCACCACCACCACCATCACCCCGTCGAGTAAAAAAAAATTAATCATTTTAAATTTATTTTTAACAATTCCCTACAACCACCTCAAGGTCTAAAAATATTATTTTTATTCATTTTAAAATTATATTTTAACAACTCTCCCACTCCTAAGCAATATTTTTTTATTCATATTAAATTATTTTTTAACAACCCTCACCACCCCCACCCCCACCCACCCACCCACCCACCCACCCACCCACCAACCACCAATCCCCCTCCCACGATCAAACTTTTTTACTCATAATTAAATTAATTTATTTTTTTAACAACTCTCCCCCAACCCCACTCCCCTCGGCTACCAACCCTACCCCACCCCACACCCTACCCTATCACCACCCTAGCCTACCATCATCTTACCTTTTACATTTTTCGCACCACCCTACCCTATCCTACCCCACACCCATCCACCTCACCCCTAATAATCCCCACCTCCTACCCTACCACCGTACCTCCATCCCCCTACCCCATTATATCACTTTCAACTTATCTCAATTTGTGTTTTTATCAAAAAATATTTTGCTTTAATTTATTAAAAACATGAAAATATTTTTTGGAAAACATTTTCCTTACTAAACAATCGAAAACATGTTTATCTCATTTTTCAAAAAATATTTTACGAAAAATCATTTTTCGAAAATCGTTTTACGCGAGCGAAATAAACGGAGGCGGAGCATAAGATATATTCAATCATTCAAAAACGTAAATTATTATTCCTTAGTGAAGAAATTATTTCCGTCTCCATTCATTCATAAAGTTACATTATATAAAAATACAAAACTCCTCAATTCTATCCTATCATTATGGTAACAATATTATTCTAATCACTAATCTTGATCCTAAAAATATGGAGGAGATACATAGAAATATATACACAATATTATCCTAATATAACACCTAGTCTAATATTCTAACATACCCCCTCAGTCGAAGCGAGAGGTTGACGGACACTGAGACTGTCTCGAAAATCTTCAAACAAAACCAAAGGAAGACCCTTTGTAAAAATATCGGCAATCTGATGACGGAAAGGGATATGAACCACACGAACATCACCGCGAGCCACCTTCTCTCGAACAAAATGAATATCCAACTCAATGTGCTTCGTTCATTGGTGTTGAACAGGATTACCCGCAAGGTAGATTGCACTCACATTATCACAATATACGAGGGTGGCCTTCTTGATAGGACAGTGAAGCTCAAGAAGGAGATTGCGGAGCCAGCAAGACTCAGAAACGACATTTGCCACACCCCGATATTCTGCTTCTGCACTTGACCGAGAAATCGTAGGTTGACGTTTGGCGGACCAAGACACCAAATTATCACCTAAAAACATGCAGTAACCAGATGTGGAACGCCGTGTATCCGGGCAACCAGCCCAGTCCGCATCGGTATATGAAACCAATGAACTAGTATCAGATGGATAGAGAAATAACCCATACTGGAGGGTGCCACTAACATACCGAATAACTCTCTTAAGAGCATTCAAATGCTCCATTCTCGGATCATGCATATATAAGCAAACTTGCTGCACTGCGTATGTGATATCTAGTCGAGTAAAAGTAAGATATTGCAACGCACCTGCTAAGCTTCTATATAAAAATGGATCCGGAGTCGGAGGACTCGTAGCAGCACCTAATTTGGGTTTTGTGTCAACTGGGGTAGCCGAGGGTCGACAAGAAGACATACCGGCCCGTTCAACTATTTCAGCCGCATACTTACGCTGTGAGAGAAACAAGGAACCCGGATGGCGTGTGACCGCGATACCCAAAAAATAACTCAACTATCCAAGGTCCTTCATAGCGAATTCTGAACTCAAGTGTGACATAACAACTCTTCGGAGAGAATCAGATGAAGCTGTCAAGATAATATCGTCCACATACAATAATATATACGCAATATCATTACCATGACAATAAATAAATAATGAGTGGTCCATCTTGCTATGAACGAAGCCAATGGATGCAACAAAAACTGCGAATCTTTGGTACCAAGCCCGTGGGGCCTGCTTAAGGCCATACAAAGTTTTCTTAAGTAAACACACATGATTAGGAAACTTCC
Source organism: Adenophora triphylla var. japonica (assembly GCA_022495995.1). Taxonomy (NCBI): domain Eukaryota; kingdom Viridiplantae; phylum Streptophyta; class Magnoliopsida; order Asterales; family Campanulaceae; genus Adenophora; species Adenophora triphylla. Next base: position 87,437 of record JAFEMH010001934.1, on the reverse strand, counting down.
TGTCCCGAAAACCCAAGGGTTGATGCATGTATACCATTTCATTGAGAGTGCCATGTAGAAACGCATTCTTTACATCCAACTGATGAATGGGCTATTTTTTTGGACAAGGATAAACTGAGAACCGTCCTTATAGTTGCCGGTTTAACAACATGACTAAAAGTCTCCCCACAATCAATTCCAACCTGTTGAGTTTTGCCATCCCCAACAAGCCTCGCCTTATGCCGTTCAAAAGAGACGTCCGACCTATGCTTATGAGTAAATATCCACATAGAGCAAATTACATTAACATTAGGGGGACGGGGTACCAAATCCCAAGTTCTATTTGCAATTAAAGCATCAAATTCATCATTCATGGACATCTTCCAATTAGAATCATTTAAAGCCGACACCGGGTTACGAGGCAAAGGAGATTTAGACACGGTAGAATTAAGATTAAATATTTGTTTGGGTTTAAAAATGCCGTGTTTACTCCTCGTAACCGGACCTACAGATTGAACAGGAGAAATTGGCTGAATGGGTGGATTTTGCTGGATGGGCTGATGTATGGAATTTGTGGCTACAGCTGGAATGGGAGGCGGGCCAAGAGCGGCTAAACTGGTCAGTAGGAATAGTGGCCGGATCACCTGAAGTATGGGCCGCAGATTGTGTAGAAGGCCCAGATTGATTTGGGCTAGTGGTATGACTTAGTAACTGGTCCAGAATATAAGGATGTGGGCCTGTTTGAAGGAAGTCATAAGAAGAAGAAGTGGGCTTATGTAAATCTGCAAGTGGAAACTTTGTTTCATCGAAAATTACATGCCTATTGATTATGATTTTCTTCGAGGATAAATCATAACATTTATAACCGCGATGGTTAGTGGGATATCCGAGGAAGACACAAGGAGTGGAGCTTGCTTGAAGTTTGTTGATGGTGGAGGAGGGAAATAGAGGGTAACAAAGACAACCAAACACGCGCAAATGGGAGTAAGAGGGATCCCGTTTGTAAAGAATTTGAAGTGGGGATTGGAAATTTATAATTTTGTGAGGGATTATATTCAACAAATATGTGGCTATCTGTAAGGCATGGTGCCAAAATGAAGGAGGTAATGAAGCATGCACTAATAATGTCCGAACAATATTGTTTACAGAACGAATTGTACGCTCCGCTTTTCCATTTTGGGAAGAAGTGTATGGGCAAGAGAGACGGAGAGATAATCCATGACTTTTACAAAAATTCCAAAATTGAGTATTATCAAATTCCTTACCATTGTCACTTTGGAAAGTTTTAATCTCACGCTCAAATTGAGTACAAATGAAATTTCTGAATCCTAAAAATTTGGAGAATACTTCGGATTTATTAGACAAAGGAAAAGTCCATAAGAAATTTGAGTAATCATCCAATAAAAGAAAATAATAACGATGTCCCATTGAGCTTAAAGTCGGAGAGGTGGCAAATTCTAAATACAGGGAGTTTAAAATACAGGGATCCCGGGAAATTACTAATTTGCCCCTTTATATACCTAATTTCCCCTCCCTCCTTTCATTCAAACGCACACTCTCTCTCTCTCTCTGGCACCGGCGGCGGCGCCATTTTACCTAGGGCGTTCATTTCCCCTCACTCTCTCTCTCTCTCTGGCACCGCGACGGCGACGGCGCCATTTTACCGGTGACCTAGGGCGTTCATTTCAGGCGACAGAAAGAGAAGAAGATAAAATCATAAGGCAAGAGAACAAAAAATACCCAGAAAAAAAATTGAACAAAATAGGGTTTCAAAAGCAGAAAAAAACGCATCATATTGAACAAAATTGAACGATTGAAGTGAATTAACAAATCAAAGTAATTACCTGAGTTGGAGACGATGGTCGGAGTGAGGGGGCCATCAGATTAGGGTTAGGTTTCAGAGAGAGATGGTGTATGTGTGTGTTTGTATAGAGAGAGAGAGAGAAAAAATGATAAATGACGTTGAAGAGAGGGAGCTTAGGATTTATTTGGAATACTGATGATATTGATATGTCTCGTGTAAACTCACACGAGACACATCTCGTGTGAATTCATACGAAATTAGTCTCGTGTGAACTCACACGACACACATCTCGTGTAAATATACACGAGACACATCTCGTGTAAACTCACACGAGATATATCTCGTGTGAATTCACACGAGATGTGTCTCGTGTGAGTTTACACGAGATGTGTCTCGTGTATATTTACACGAGATGTGTGTCGTGTAAGTCTACCCGAGATGTAAGAGGACATCTCGGGTAGACTTACACGAGACGGGCAGGGGCAGCGATGGAACAAATTAGATCCCTGTATTTAAGATCCCTGTATATAAATATATCCCGGAGAGGTCCATAGATCACTATGGACAATGTCAAAAGGAAAAATAGTACTAGAATTCGAAGAAACAAAAGGTAATCTAACGTGCTTCCCTAAAGAGCACGCATGGCATACATGAGATAACTTAGTATGACCATATGCGATCATTTTATTTTTCCTAAGAGAATCTAAAATAGGAGCTCCCGGATGACCCAATCTCTCGTGCCATCTAGAAGAAGAAACATCAGCAAAAGCAAAAGACTTGTTAGAAGTGGTGTTGATTGGATAAAGATCCCCCTTTCTCTGACATCTCATTAGGCGCCTCCCCGTCCGGAAATCCTTCACAGAAAACCCAAGAGAGTCAAACTCGACAGTCACGGAGTTATCAGAAGTAAATTTTCGAACGGAAACTAAATTCTTAACTATCTTAGGAACATGGAGAACATTTTTTAAAACGAGAGGTGGATTAGGAGGATGCAAAACAATGTGACCGACCCCTTTTACTGGAATCGAATGGCCATTTCCAACAATGATATTATTATTGATGCTTGAATTGAAATAGGATTTGAGATTACCTGATGAAGAAGACATATGATTTGTAGCCCCGGTGTCCATGAACCAACTGGCCTCCGGAGGAGCGAGATTCATAGTATGCATGGCTTGATCTATATCAGTTGGAGAAGAGTGAACAGAGGCTGCATATGCTTGATGGGGCCTAGAACCAAGGACACCCGGCTGAGGACGGGACTGAGGTTGGTTGGGTCTTGCCTATGGACCATTCGTGGTAGGATAGGGGCAGGGAGGAATGGCCCATGGCCAGGACCAGCTGTTGTTCCAGTTTGGCTGTCCAACCGAGCCATAAGGTGCCGGCCAAGAGGTTGTTGAAGCCGCAGTCTGCCCATTGCTGCGACCACCATTACTAGAAAATTGACCGCCCTTATTTCCCCCTTTATTGTTCTTCCCACGATCTGAGCCTCCACCCTTATTGTTGTTGTGATTCTGATTCTTTGTACCCCCTGAAGACGAAGTACCAGATCCAGTTGCAGCTGATGAAGACAAAACAGGATTAGCACGAGCCACCAACGCCGTCCCAGTCACAGCCTTTTTAGCCAACCCAGCTTCCTCGAGTGTAACCATGGATCTTGCCTTAGTAAAAGATGGCAATGGGTTGCTCTGGTGGAGAAGAGTAGCCACTATAAGCATCCGAAAGTCCTGCCACCATTTTGAAACCGATCATTGGAAACGGGCGATCCAACGTTCTTCAACTGATCTGCCAACTGCTTTAGCTGTTGACAGTAATTTGAGGCCGAAGAGAAATCCGCCATAACAGTGTGTGAGAAATCCTGCTCTAGAGCCACCGCTCTAGAGCTTTTATTGTCTTGGAACAGGTTACGCAAGTGATCCCACGCAGCCATCGTTGTGCAACCAGGTTCCAGTATGGTTGTGAGGAGATCTGTGGAGATAGTGGAATATATCCACCCCAAAACAACCGCATCAAGAGTGGACCAAAGATCAATCTCCTCGTCTGTGGTAGGCTCTTGAGCTTTCTTAGAGGGGATGATATGATCAATAACCTTCGTGGCACGAGCGTGAACCCTAAACAACTCGGACCATGTTGCATAATGACCATTCTCTACATCAAGAACAATGGCTATGTTGTTCTTGATGTTTGAGACGGCAAAAGCGGGATGAAAAGAGGATTTAGAGGAAGCAGACATGGCGGCAGTCAAGAAAAGAAGAGAAGAAATAGGGTTTTTGCAGCGGAAGGAAAAGAGAGAGGGATCGTCAAACCCGGTCTCTTGATACCATGAAGAAATTATTTCAGTCTCCTTTCATTCATTCATAAAGTTACATTATATACAAATACAAAACTCCTCAATTCTATCCTATCATTATGGTAACAATATTATTCTAATCACTAATCTTGATCCTAAAAATATGGAGGAGATACATAGAAATATATACACAATATTATCCTAATATAACACCTAGTCTAATATTCTAACACTTAGTTACAAAGTATAGAATGGCCCATGAGTACCTTAAATGTTACACTTGAACATAAACAACGGAATGCCCCCATTAGTACTGATGATGGGTTTATATTATTGTTGATTCTGAGTTAACTGAGATCATGACGGGATAAATAGAAGAGATTATAGACATTAAAAGTGATCGTTTCCGAATTTATAGCTTTCGATACTTATCATGCTTAGATCGACCCATGCCCCTTATATCACTTAATCTCTTGTAAGATTGGATGGGTCAGACCCAGAGGTTTTCATCAACCCAAATGGCCGTACTCAGTTTATGCCCAAGTACCTTAAACACTTGAACATGAATAGTGGAATTACCCCATGAGCCGCCATATTTTAAAAAACTAGATCGCTCAATATTTACTCTCTATTCTAACAAAGCATACAAGAAATAAATCAAAATTCATCTTCGGCCTTGTCAACGAGAAGAAACTCCACAGAGCAATGGAGAAGAGAAAAGATTTTCCTCAAGGAAGAAACACGTATTTCACTCAGAAAATATTGTCATACAAGCTTATAATACAGTTACATAAAAACACTTAACTGAAAGTAGTTCTTCTTATGTCGGTCTGAGTTGAAAAGACGATCAAACCTGCATTGGGATGCTCTTTAACAATCTGATGGGAAACAGGTTACTTCAAGAGTGAGCTTGCCACTCCGCTATCCCTGTTCAACAAGTATTCATTGTGGTTGACCGGGTAAAGATCTACGCCAGATGTAGAACTGGCCAACCATGACCCCTCCTCGATCGACATACTCTGGACCTGGCTATCAGTTGTGGATGTTACTTGACTGAATTGTGGGTATTTTTTCATTTCTATGGTTGAGAGGGTCGACAGAGTTCGGTCTAACACAAATTCTTGGCTTATGTTTCTTCCTTCGAGCATGCTAACTACTGAGGACATTATAGGCCTATCTTCTGGCAATATATTTGTGCAGAAGAGAGCTACATTAATCACCACCATCACCTCTTCCTCATTGTATTCCTTTCCCAACCTTGGATCTACTAGCTCCATCAAATTCCCCTTCTCCTTTAACTCCAGAGCCTAAAGAAACAAAATAATACTCCCTCAGTTTCATTTATATTGACCATATTTCCGTTTTTAGTTGTCCCAATTTTTTCGGCGACTTAGGAAATCAATGCAATTAAATGAGTTACTTTTCGATTATATCCCTAATTGAATGTCCAAATTTCAATTTAAGGGATGCAAAAAATAAACAAAGCAATCATTATGATTTCTTAAACAAAGAGATTTTGTAAATTGACCAATATAAATGAGACAGAGAGTAATAATAATACTCGTAATAGTAATTAGTATCTCAAAGGCCAAGAGTGCATAGCCAGGAAATAGGAGTTACCTTATCAAGAAGAATAAAACGATTTTGCTTCATCCTGTCAACAGAGTTAGCCATGCCACTCACAATTTCCAATGCAACAACCCCATAACTATAAACATCTGCTTTATCAGTTAGGTAACCTCGCAATGCATATTCGGGCGCCATATATCCACTGAAATAATAACACCCATGAAAAAAGAAAAACTCCTTTACGATTTTCTGGTTGTAAAAACTTTCTACAATTACAGTTTGCAGAATTTTTACTTCATTTATGTAACCAAGGATCAGAATGTGCGGTAATGCTAACTCCAAGTGAAGTGGATGGAAGTATAAATGGCAATGAAAAAATTAAACCTTTGACAGGATTATAAATAGAATAGCTACTCACTAAGTTCCAGCTATTCGAGTGCTAATGTGGGTATTCTCCTCTTCATCAAGTTTGGCCAAACCAAAGTCAGAAATCTTGGGGGTCAGATTCTTATCAAGCAGCACATTGCTTGTCTTGATGTCTCTGTGAACAACCTTAATTCTTGATTCTTCATGAAGGTAAGTCAGGCCTCTTGCAACACCAATGCAAATGTTGTACCTCGTGGGCCAATCCAATTGCAATTGATATTCTTCGGGACCTCCATATAATGAAAAGCACATAAAATAAGAGTGAGCCAAACCATAACTCCTAATCCAAAGTCACCCATCTGAAAAGATTATATGCTAAAAAGGCAGTTTAGTAAATAATAAGGTCAAAGTTACCAAACAAGGCACGAGCAAGGCTGTTATTTTCCAAATATTCATACACAAGCAACAACTGATTTCCTTCAGTACAACATCCGTGCAGCTTCACAAGGTGCGGATGTTGCAGAGCAGAGATCATTCCTATTTCATTCACAAACTCACGATTTCCTTGCTTCGATTTTGAGGAAAGCTGCTTCACTGCAATTGTGGTGCCATCTGATAATAGTCCCTTCATTAAAGACAAATATTAAGATCTAACTCATTAGAGGAATGTTGGCAATTATTCCATTCTATAGCAAACAGCTGCATAATGAAATCTTTAGTTTACCTTGTAAACAGAACCAAAACCACCTGCCCCAATTATATTAGCTGCATCAAAATTGTTCGTTGCAGCTTTAATTTGGCTTAGAGCAAACGAGCTAGTGTTCAGGTCTGTAGCCTTCAGACCTGTCAAATTGCATTAGACAAACATGAAAATGGCACTTGAGAGTGAGAATTACGATATTCCCTTTGATATGATTGTCTGATTGTCTTGAGGTCGATTGGTTCAGTTAATGAATACCTCGTTTTTTGTTAAATAGTAAGCCTGTCCAACAAAGGATTCCTAGAATCAGGACGATAGCAAATGCAACCCCAGCCACAGCCTCCACAATGGTGCCAACAGATACCCTCTTCCGTTTCTTCAGTGCAATTCCAATGTCTATTGGAGGATAAAAGTCTGAATGTACAAAGAAGACGAAAAATAACGATTAGATACAACAATTGAGGTGGAGAAATAAGCAAGCAGAATATTTTGACCTTGAGATGTACTTTGAATGTTCCACTTCATGTTTATAACACAAACATAATGTTTTTATAGATGTAACGATTTTATTGATGTATTTAATTAGAGTGTAGCGAGTCCATTATCAATGCAACCAATATAATATCGCCAACTCATTTTGTGAATTTCTTTTGTGCCTCTAGCATTGCTTTTAATATATTTGGACCAATGATTGTAAATGTTTATGGGTTAAGACTATTTGGGCCAATTAAGAGATAATATATTTGGGTTAGTATATATTAGTATGAGATGATTGATTGGGCCAATAGAAACGAAATAAGTTCGAAAATATTATTTGGGCTTGAGTTACATAGAGGCTAATTGGTAAATTGAAATTACTATAAATATTACCCAAAACCTAAGGCAGTCACAAAGAAAGGAATTGACTGCAAATAGAGGAGAAAAGAAAATAAAAGTGCAGAGACACTAAGATAAGTAATATGTTTATGGCAGGTGGGGCCTAGGTGCAAGGTCAATTGTGGTGGAGAAAAGAAAATAAAAGTGCAGATTAAATTTGGGAATGGATTGTGCGGGATAATTATTTAGTTAAGGTTTAATTTCATTTTCGTACTTTATCTCGACTTTCACTTCAACCATTATGCTTTGTTTTTAGCATGAAAACCACAAAAGTTTTGAAAAACTATCCTTTTTAGCCACAAATTCGCGAATTAAGGCACAAATTAGCCAAGGAATAGACACGAATTAGTCACAAATTTGTGGCTAAAGTGATAGTTTCACAAACTTTTGTGGTTTTCGTGCTAAAAACAAAGTATAGTGATTGAAATGAAAGTTGGAGAAAAGTACAGTGGTTGGAAATGAAATTAAACATTTAGTTAAAGATGATGGAATATTTGGTGATCCGGTTTCAGCAGTTTTGAGGTAAGGGATACTATATAGTATTGATTACGTGTCAGTTTAATCACGTGATTATTTATTTAATATCCCTACTATCGTTGTGCTCTATTTTATTGAAACGCATTTCAATTATTCAGTCAGATTTGATAACTGCTTTGCCATTGAAATTGCTTCGTAAAGTATTGATTATATTGAAAGCATTTGAGTTTTAGTTCTAAAAACGAGATTTGTTATATGTAATAGTTTTGATGTGGCTAATTATGTAACGGTCGCAGTGGAATTGGTTATTGTGTTTGTGTTGGAACGGCTCCGTTGTTAGCGCCAAATATTGTGTTGGGTCGGCACCATGGGTGAGCGCCAACAAGTTTGATCAGTTATTGTTATGCTACTAGACTCGAACATAATTAGTGCATTGACCGTAAAGTATAATTAATTGATATCCAATTTTGATTGACTGACATTTGATTTATGAAATGGGTCTTATCGGCATGTCCATATTTTTAATTTAATGGACTGTGTTATTTGATAATTGTATTTCATTGGCTTCTGTGATACCGTGTACCCCTTTCTTAGTGGCCACCAAGCTCACCCCCTCCGGTTTCAGTTTTGCAGTTGATTGTTAATCAAGATTTAAGATGACAACGATTGGATTTGAGCAGTTTTAGAGCATTTGGGATTATTAATGTTTTTTGGTACCATGTTTTTTGAGACTTAAAGTTCTAATATTATTGTTTATGGATATTGAGCTCGGAGAAGTTTATAGATCTTTTGAGGTTGTTAGACAATATTTTGTACAATATTTGGAGACTTTAAGTTGTAATATATTAATTTATATGAAATAATAAGCTATTGAAATTTCGGGTCGTTTCAAATGTAGCATTGCTCGAGATAAAACTGATAAATTAAGATATTTTGGCAATTCAATTTCTCTTAGAAAGACGTGTGGACTCTTTGAGCATAACACCATGAGTATTTTATGAGAGATAAAAGAAGCTTGGAGAAAGTTCACCACTTACTAGGATCAACAGAGATAGCTGAAATGAGAGGACCATAAACACCTCTGTTGGGAATAGACGTTGTCCCTTTTCCGGCCCAATAGAAACGGATATCCAAGGTAGTACTAGTTACTGACGCATTATAAACTTTTACTATCTCTCTTCCAACTCCCCCTGCTCCATCCACAATATTGAAATCTTTTTGCACCAGCACTCCCTGCAGCAATTAAAAACCAGATATGGTAAACTAATCAGATGCCAATAATGGTCTGAACTCTGTTTGAAAAACCAGTTTTTTCATAGTACAAAATGTTTTCATAAAGTTCAGAAACAAAGTTAATGGAAATATTGAATGCACCCGAAGGGGATATGACCTCTCTGACTAGGCTACTTTTATGTTTGTTAACAAATCTCCAATCGTGCTATGTTTTTGGCAGATCGACATGCATTATTCGAATTTAATTTTTGAAAGCCCATAAACTCGGCCCGACGTTTATTGCCACCGAGGGGAATGTAGTACTTCCACAAGGCAGCCCTATATCATCCATGTTACTTCTGGGTGGGCCAAGCTGACTCAGGCAGTAGCGAAGGGCTAGAATTTTCTGCGGGGGCAAAAAATTGTAGTGCATTTTTTTCTTACATTAATGGGGGATAGTTTGCATATATTGCACTAAATCTCCTATGTTAAAAATAATTGGAAAAAAGTGTACTAGTAATATTATTTTGTCACTATCGATTTTTAAAAGGGGGCAAAAAAAATTGTAGTGCATTTTTTTCTTGTATTAACGAGGGAAAGTTTGCATATATAGCACTAAATCTCCTATGTTTAAAAATAACTGGAAAAAATTGTACTAGTATTTTTTTAATTTTTAAAACAAATGGGAGCAATTGCCCCCCCCCCTACATATTGCCTAGCTCTGCCAGTGGACCCAGGTATTTAATGAGCAGTACTTGGTATGCAGACCACGCTTTCGAGCTCGAGGCGTTAGAGATAGCGACAAAGGGGGTCCGCCACATAATGGTTTCAGAGCAGATATAAGCTGTCACCATCTACCGCTGAGCACCTACATGATCCATTGAATTTTGGGTAACTTTGTGTGTGGGCCTAGGTTACTCAGATGCTTGCCATCCAGTACGTGACTCATGTGTAGCAGACCAGCGTTTTAGGCATGGTTCTTTATGAATAGGCATCATTGTTATTTCAGATATCCCAACGTCATCCATAACTTTTGGTGGGTACAATACCCACTCAAATACTTGGGTTCAAAAAGGACTAAATGAGGAGTCTGCTATTGCTAGATCAACATCTTATGGTAGAGATAGGCAACATTACAGTTAAGCAAAAAAAAAAATGGAGACTTTATATAAAGTACAGATGTCAATATGGGGAAAAAGTAGTAAGTTTAACTTGGTTGTTAGAATACTGTGAATACCCACCTGGATGAAAATATCAAATATGCGTCTCCCAAGGCTGCTGTAGGTTTTGTCATCGGTGAAAATTATCTCGGCAAAGTGAAGCCGTACGGTGTAGTTTCCGTTTACCAGACAAAAGCCATAATAAGTTAGAGATAGGGGAGAAAGTCGTGCATCCCTGTACAAGTTGGAATTGATCATGGAAAGGTTTGAAGTACTGGTATAAATATAATTGTCTTTTGGAACGCCGTTGTCCATAAAGTGACCAGTGTTGCTAAATGCCCAATTCGTCCCGCTCCGAAAGAACTTTGTAGCCTCGCCTGATTCCATATCAGCTTCATAGGTTGTTTTTCCATCAACATATTGTCTTCCACCACAATTTACATGAAAAGATGACATTTCTGATACAAAATCTCCAGATAGTTATGTTACAGAAAACAAATAAATGAAAATGAAAAGAATAGATGTCCAGTTCAAGCAATTCACCATTATTTCCTCAGTATTAAGTCAACAGAAGAAAGTTTAGATACACTTAAAAGAGTTCCTACTTGATTTAACTTAATGTCATCCGGCAAGTGAAGCGAGCATAGTTTTAATGCTAGCCAAGTAAAATATTAGCCTTTAAATAAATAGATACAATTAAACTTACTTGTAGGACAAACAGGGGTTGTCAAGCATGAAACAATTCCACTGGCACAACAATGTGAAAGGAAGAAAACTGAGTTCATATGAGGGAGAAAAACCTCAAGGAAGAAAACAATGTCCGAAACTGCATGTGAACTATAATTGATACTGCAATGGATATTCTTAAATAGAAACTTACGACGAGATGTTCTTTGAAAAGCTAGCAAACAAGTTTCTGCAGGAATCAACAGCAAGGACAAGGTTCAGATGGGATAGATAATATGTTAAGAAAAATCGATAAATCATAAAAATTGCTTTAAGAAAGAGGGAATAATTTTACAGGGTGCGTGGTTGACAGCTTAACTCCCTCGAGCTTTCAAATGTAAAATTGTTATATGAAAGATCACTGCATAAAGAACACAAAATAAGTTAGAAAATGGTGTTTTCAGTAATATCCGAAGTACATACACACACATAGATATAGGATGGATGGATCGATTGACGGATGGATGGAATATTGTGCATGTGCTTCTGCCTTAGCATGCTGGGATTCTTTTAAACCTAAGATTGAGCTTGACAACATACTTAGACCCATACTTTAACCCAGGTTCATAGGTATCTATTGTATCATATTAGTTGTGTTTCGAGTACAGTGACAAACAAGTAGTAGATTTAACTTATGATGCTCGGACTCGGGTATGAGTGCCTGACATGGGTACGGATCCGAATGAATGATCCTCCAAAATATTAAGATTTTACACCAAATGTAGTTTAAAATAGCTACACCCATAAACACACCCACACCCTATTTCAAACCTAGAGAAAAAGACTAAGACAACATTCCATAGTATCTTACATCACTCATACTATGAATGTCGTTGAGAAACTTACATGTAGTTTCCTTCCTTCAGCATCCAATCAGGCACAGATCCCGTAAGCAAATTTCCAGTAAGATAGCTTAAGAAAACCAATATCAAAAATAAGTATGCATTGGCTTATTTTGTTCAATCAAGTAGCACCATTAGGATGCCAACTGCGCCATGATGGCGTATTCATATCAGAATCTCAATATCATAGATGGCAATTAGGCCCTTTTGTCTTTTCACCCTTTTTCATAAAAAACCTTAATCTATGTGTTCACTTGTTAGCAACCTTTTGGACTTGTTCTAGAGTCTTCTCTATATGTTGGAGTGCAAGTAAACAGTCGTTCATATAAAAAAGAACTCTAGGTAAACTTTTCTTCTTTCCATTTTTTAAATACCCATACTTGATTTCTTGCTTTAGACACCACATATTACACTCTTCTCTATCCGAAATTCTGCTACAACACAAAATATCCATAATTCTTAGCGAAGCTATGTCGAATTGTAGACACGTTCTAATCAAGTCCTACGGCTCCTAAAAAAATCTAGGTAAACTTTTCTTTTTTCCATTGTTTAAATTCCCATACTTGATTTCTTGCTTTAAACTTAATCTTGTAAACCTCTTATAAACGCGGTTGTAAACAATAATAGGGTTAGGAATGGATTATCTTTATAAATGAATAACTCCAATCCAACAACCCGGCATTCCAAAATCTTGTTAGTTTCTATATGTTTTCATGATCTTCAAACCACCATAGCAAGACCAATAACTTTGATTGGGTAAGGTAGACAACTAACACCTTCACATCTCATACTCAACCCCCAAACCCATTAAATTAGGTTTTCTCGTGTTGACTTTAGAATAGAACACAGGTGCAACTCATTGCTTTTTAGGATACTCACACGCACAAGTGTCTTCCTAAGACTTTATTATCTTTAGTTAACTCACCATATAGTATAGGCCTATCAAACTTTTGACCCATTGTACATTGATGAAGATCCAGATTTAACCTTCCTTGTTTTTTAGCAGTTTTAACCACTCTACTTTACATACGCGTTCTCCCCAAAAAATGCTAAAAATTTGCACTTATTTTGAGTTTTTTTTTTTTGGGAAATGAGTGCATATCTAGTAGAGTGGTTAAAACTACTAGAAAAAAAAAAGCATAGTTAAAACCGGAGCTTCACTATAGTACGGTAGGTTAAAATGTTGATAGGCCTATATAATAATATCTTATCCATAGTTGCGAAAGGCTAGCGCCTCTCTCGCCCACCTCGCCATTTTGGCGCCTTTATTAGTTGATCGCCTTTTGATTTTGTTGCGGGCTGTTGTGTACCTTTTAGGCAGGACAAGGTCTTTCTTGGTTACGGCGAGAGGCGTGAAGAATCCGCATTTGTCGAAAGGAATAATAGGCGTATGTGTAGTGTTAAACTAGGTCATTTTGTAATTTTAGTTGAATAATTTAACATAAAATGCATTGTTTGGAAAACATGGGGTAAAGATAGCTTGTGGTGGTGTGCAAACATAAAATGCGTTGTTTTGGAAAAACATACGGTAAAGATAGATTGTGGTGGTGTGTATGAGAAAGAAAGATATTCGTAATTTCTCTCGAGTGATCAAACGAAAATAAGTGTGATAAATAACGAATTAGAACGACGATAAATAACGAATTAGAACGACGACAAAAGAGTGGGACAAAACACTTTAAATAACTTGCTTTATTCTATTTTTTTAAAGGGAGGTTTGCAAATTTAATTATGTTTATTAATTTACTTTGTTTTTTCTCTTTGGTCTCCTCTGTCATTTGAAGTTTTAACTATATCTCATGTTCATGAAAAAAAAAATATATCTCATGTCCATCTCTATGTATGGAATTATACATTTTAAATTATATTTTCGAATTCACATATTTTCACGCTTTTAAACGACTACTTGTTTACTGATTTAAACATAAAATGTGTTTTTATGTCATAAAATTCTCAGTTTTGAGGTGTTTTAATTGTGTTAAGTTGCTATTACATTTGAAATTGTGACATTTATTTAATGCAAAATAATTGTTCTTAACATGTTTAAGATTTATTTAATATATTTACATATATATTATTTTACTATTCCTTTTGTTCTATTTTACCATCTTGCTTGCCTTTCGGCCGCCTTTCAACCGCCTCGCCATTCACCTTTTCTAGGAACCTCTCACTCGCCTTTCACCTTTAACAACTATGCATGTATCAAAATCCAAGCATCCAAGGTGGCAACTGTCATAGCACGTATTTTAAGGTTAATTTGCTTTATTAGATCAACCTCATCATATTGAAACAGAATGAACTCGATCTGCTTGTTTTAAGCTACTTGTTTGGTCCTTGATTAGACATTACTAATAATTGCATAACCCATTCTGTGGGTCAGCGAAAAGATTGCATCCAGATCACTGCAAACTAGCATTGTACTTTAGGTACCCAAAAAGATTGAGTTATGGAATGTTTACATTTTCCAGGCGAGTTGTAACTCATTAAAACTGCTGGGAATTGGTCCACTTATTTTGTTAAAGCTGAGATCTCTGCAAAAGAAAACAGGAATAGTGATGGTTCCAGAATAGCTTTAATAATAGCAGTACCTCAGATAATAAGGATAGCACTACAAAGATGCTATTTGCTAACAATAGAAATGAATAATCTGCCATTAACTACAATTGCACGCAAACATGAACAAACAAGGCTAAAATATTCAGACATATCATCATTCAATTAAATACAGTGAATATAAATTGCTTTTAGCAGTAAAGTGGGCATGCTCTTTCCATCATAATGTAATTTGCTGAAGATTATTTTACAACAAACATTTTAAATGATCGGTTTTTCTAACGTGTGCCCTAAGGGCACACATTAAGCTCCTTAAATATGGCAACCAATGTATTTATATGCTTCCATAAATATGTAATTTTACATATATATATATATATATATATATTATAATTATGTAAATGAATAGGTTAAAGTAAGTTTATTTATGGAAATGAATAAGTTAAAGTAAGTTTAATAAATACATTGGTTTCCTTATTTAACAAGCTTAACGTGGGCCCTTAGGGCACACATTAGAAAAACCGTTAAACGATTAATATGTCCATATACGAGTATAAAAGCACACAAGAAAGGGCTTAAGCTAAGGCTCCAAATTTCAAATTATAATATATGGTAGATTAAAAAACTCATTATGTTATGCTGTGCAAAGGCTAGCCCTTTTACCTGTACATAACATAAAAAATACAGGCCATTTGCAGTATAATGTTGTAAAAGTCTTTTGAAATGTAAAAATGGAGGATGAGGAGAATGAAAGATTATAAGTACGAACAAGAGTTTAAGATTGGTTGTCCCAAGAGGTCCTGGTAGATGTCCAATAAGATTGCAGCTCCTCAATACCCTGCATAAGAGAACTAGATTGAATGCTCAAAAGGCACCGTAGATAATACTTCCCTCCGTCCCATTTAGATGTTCCCATTTGCCATTTTTGTTTGTCCAAAAAGCTACTCATTTCCAAAATAATTAGGTTAAAATCATTGACCTTCCAACATTGCCAACCAATGAAGAAGAGGAAAAGAGAGGAGAGGATGAGAGCCAACCAAGGAAATAGAGGGAGTAATGGAGTAACAAGTAAACCTCATTAAGGTTATTGATGAAAATGAAAATAGGTTGTAAAAATATTTGAATAGTCAAATGGGACTATCATTATGGGACGGAGGGAGTATATAATGAAGAGTAAAAAAGAATAAAGAGCGGTAGAAGAATTCAGCTCACAGTTTTTTTAGTTTTTTCATATTTTGAAAGGGTGGAATAGTTGCATCGGGTCCATTTAAGTCGCTGATTCTCCTGCATCTCCCGATTCAATCAACAACAATTCAAAACTGATATGTATGCAAATTAAAAGAAAAGGGGTAATATGTCTAGAGGTATTACTGACAGGTCTGTTAAATTTGTCAGGAGCGCAATGCCAAAAGGTATTGACAGCTCACAGTTTTTTTAGTTTTTTCATATTTTGAAAGGGTGGAATAGTTGCATTGGGTCCATTTAAGTCGCTGATTCTCCTGCATCTCCCGATTCAATCAACAACAATTCAAAACTGATATGTATGCAAATTAAAAGAAAAGGGGTAATATGTCTAGAGGTATTACTGACAGGTCTGTTAAATTTGTCAGGAGCGCAATGCCAAAAGGTATTGGCCCGTCCAAACCACTACCCTGAATAGACCTGTAATTAAAAAAAAATCTAAATTTAATCAAAAGTAATATATATATATATATATATATATATATATATATATATATATATATATATATATATATAAGGATATCAAATAACAAAATGCAGGTTAAGGTTAAGGTCTCACAATATCTCAAGATTGGTCCATCCCTCAATGAATTCAGGTATCTTTCCGGTTAAGAGGTTATCAGAAATTCGGCTATATAACAACAATTGTCTCATCAGTAAGTTTTAAATAGAAAATACTCTCTCCGACAAAAATAGTCATGATTCCCTTTTCAGTTTGACCCAGAAAAAAAGTCCATTTCTAAACATTCGAACTACAAAACTTCAGATTTCTTTCAGTTATTTGCATTAACTGCATTAATTTAAATAAGAAATATGAAGGAGCAAAAGTATGATGCTAAACTTTTTGAGTTTTAGGACTATCTTTTTAGGACGGTGGAGAGCATTTAAGGGTGAATCAAAGCCATTATAAGGACTTACAACTCCAGCAACGTGGTCAACCTTGAGAGTGTTTCAGGCAACTCCCCAGTAAAATTGTTGGAGTTTAGAAACCTAAAGAAGCAAAGGAAATTATGGATCAATTCAAAATAAAATAAAATGAAAACCTAAAAAATGTGTACCAAAAGTAAAGGGAATAAGCAAATAAAGCAGAGGAGAAAAGTTGCAGAAATTAACAAAATAAAACGGTGTTTCTTACAATCTTTGTATGGAGGAGAGATTCCCAAGCTCGGGAGGAATTGGTCCAGAGAGCCAATTGTGTTCTAGGGTTCTAAACCAATAAAATAAAAGAAACCACGAACAAGCAACTAATTAACTACTCATGGGTAAAATTAAAGGAAAATAATGGTGTAGAAGAAGAATTTTTTTTACAGATTTTCGAGGGTAGAGATGCTTCCAAATTCTTTGGGGATTGAGCCGGTGACGCGATTTCCGAGCAGCGATCTGCAGTATCAGCGCCATTTTTGGAGAATGATTAGAGCAATCGACTGCTTAGAGTTCGAGATGCGATTGCAGTTGCAGCTGTGTGTGTGTGTGTGTGAGAGAGAGAGAGAGAGAGAGAGAGAGAGAGAGAGATGTAAGTACATGTTTACAAGGGGGAGGGAAGCCCATTCCGGAGGAATTGTGCCGTTGAGATAATTGCGGTTGAGGTCGCTGCATGGAATGAAAATGAAGGGGCTGTTATTTCCACTCCTTGAGTTCACTTTATTTTTACTCACTCCGTGTAAGAAATAAATTTTCTATTTTTTTTTTTTTTGTTATCATGAATATGAATGTATTTTACACAATAATTTTAATTTTAGATTAATTTAATAAGCATCTAAAAATGGTTATCTACTCTATTAAATATTATTAAAACAATAACCAACTTACATCATCTTTATCTTTAGACACATTTACATCATCTTTGAACACATGTCAACACCACATTAATAAAAATTCCCTCCGAAATACTATGATTACATCATCAATTGTATATTTAATTAATCTAATTTATATACTCCCTCCCTTAAGATTCAAAAATAATTTTCACTTTTGAATAAAATGTTTGGTACAAAATAATTATCGATTTCAAGGTCAAATGCATTCATATTCCTATTTTATCTGGACATTGAAACTTGTTAGGGTTAAAAGCAATAAGATCCTTATTTTATATCTACATTGAAACTTGTTTTGCTTTATTAATTTAGTTGTTGTGTGAAATAATGTAAGAGAGTGAAACATAAAATGAGGGGAAATCTTAATACTTTTATAATTAAGTTGGGGTAGTAATTGTATTTTGTTAAAACATGTGAAAAGTTCAAAAGCGAAAATTATTTTGGACAGGGAGAAGTATAACAATGATTTATTAAAATTAATTAAGAAAATAAATATACACCCAAAATCCAGATTTCGAGCTAACTACGTCATAAATACTTGCATGATTTTTAAAACATGCTCGCGTGAATGTTAAAAAATAAATTTCTTTATTTAATTTGTTAATAGTAGGTTTAATAAATTTATAAAATAATCTCATAGAGATAGTCTCACCTTTTTATATATCTGAATTTTGAATGACAATTTTATGTTAATTTATTTATTCTAATGTTAATCTAAAGTTATCATTGATAGTAGTTTTAATGCCGTATCTATAACAAATTATACTACGCAGTTCGAAACCTCATCGTTCATGAGACCTTTCGGATCTCATTCACTCAACCTCTACTATTCGTTCCTGATCCACTTTGTGGCTCACTCACTCTAGGAAGTATGAATAAGGTCCCCTTCGGGGCTTTAGAATTTCATTTCAATAATAAATTAACATAAAATTTTTGGTCAAAGTTCAATTTAAATTATCAAAAAAAAATGAGGCTAATTTTATGGAACAAAAGGGTTATAGCTATGTAGTGGTTATGTGGTTAGGTGTATTCTAAGGATATTTGAAGAGAGTCGCAAATACAAATAAAATACTAATAACAAATAAGGTTATTGGACTTCTCAAATTTTTAATCTTTAATCGGAATAACAAAGTAAAGGCAGAACGCTAAATTTTAGAAAATATATCAGATGTGAATACTCACAATGCTTTATTGGCAAGTATATATTTTATTTATAATTTTTTTTACAATAAGAAAGGGTTTAAATAGAATAATAATTTATAAAAAAAGAACTAATTCTTTCGAAGAATTAAGTTATTAAAAAATAAATATTTAATAAAAAAATTAAATAAACAGTGCATTGCATGGGTTTTAATCTAGTTGATAGTATTTATAAATGTTTCGGTCCTCTTCCCCATTAACAACAAATTTTAAATTTTCTTTGGATGATTTAATTAATTTAAATTTATTGATCAAAATAATAACCAAAAAATAGAAAAAATATTTCGGAACAAAGGAAGTACTATTTAAAAAAATGCCATTTTCTTCATCTCACCCCTTCTTCAACTTCATTTTCTAAATTCATTTCACTCCTTATGAGTTCACTTTATTTTTACTATTTAAAAAAATGTCATTTCTCTTACATCCCCTTCATCTTCATTTTCTAAATACACCCCCTCCATCTTCCTCTCCCAACCTCCCAACCCCAACCCCAACCCCAACCCCTACCCCAACCCCAACCCCACACACACACACACACATCATATAAGTAGAGGGAAACTTTTGAAGGAGATAATATCTCCACCACATTTTTATTGAGTTCACTCCCAGTTTTTACACCTCTTATTAAATTCAATTTCCCCACTTTTCGAAGAACCCCTTCCTCTTCATTCTGATGACACCACGATTTTCGGGTCTTACAGTATAGTGATATCTGGCTTGTATATGAAGTTTGTACATATAACACAACAAAGACACGAATCACCATTAGAGAACAAGCTGGAGTTTAATCTAGCTCAGGCCCTCGGGTGTGATAGTAAGATATCTGAAGATTTATAACTGAGAATAATACTTGAAATGTATAAGTGAGTTGCGTGCTAGGGTTTAGATAATGTGGATTACAATGGTTGCTTTTCACTTGCCTTTTCCATGGAAACAATGGTTGATATTTGTAGTAAATGAGAGCTGATGATGATGTCAGCCCTGTAGGATATCTTTGTCTTTTGACCTATAACACGTGTCCGATCTTGGTGGACTCGTACAATAAAGTAATTTTTACTGCAAAGGGATGTCTTTGATTGGAAAAGGACAGAGATGGAAGGCGCTAGTTGGTGCGGCGCCATACGCGCATTGAAGGCGCCTGAGCCACCATTTAATGAGATGGGGATAAGCCGGCTCTTGGCGTCAGTGTAGTTACAAGCCTTTATCTCAATAGCTTTGACTTTAGCCGGGAGTCTAGTAGAATAACCAGGAGTCTGGTATGAGACCGCGGTCAACATAGTTGACGCGATATTGTATATTACGATCATGGTTGACGCGGTCAACTCGTTGACGGCTCTTACGATCACAGTCTCAACTCTTGCGGTCTTGACTCTAGCGGTCTAAGTGATCGCGCTTTTTGACATGCCACGTTATACTTGACATTTGTACCAGATCGAGCTTTGGGCCCGGTTTAAAAGGTCTGGGCTCATCACATTCCTTCCATCTAGGTCTAGAGCCGTTATCTGTTTTTGATCCTTCTGACCCCGTTATCTGTCACGAGCTGTTCAAGTTCGGCTTGACTTGAGAAAACTTAGAACTTGGGTGAGCTTGAATACAAACTCGACTCGAGCTCGAACAAAGTTTCAAACTTGTTTTGTTATCGAGTCAATTCACGCTCGATTCGTTGATTCGATGAAGCTCGTTTCGATCAAGGCCAGTCCTGTATAATTAGGGGGCCAAGGCCAACTTATCAACCGAGACCCTTATTTGAAATTAGGGTTATACTTTTCATTTCAGTTTTACAATTTCAACTTTGCAGTTTTTAGTTTTGAAATTAGGAAAAATCTTAAATTTTTGACATTGTTTAGCTTCACAATTTCCCAAACAACTTTCATGTAATAACGGAAACATAGTTAGGGGTCACAATTTCCAATCCAATCCCTTAGGGTGTGTTTGGCAACCAAATTAAGCTCTTAGTTTGGAACATTTTAAGAAATTATAAAATTAAGCTTGTTTGATAAGAAAATATCAAATCACTTAAATAATTAAGAATGTCTTAAAAACAGCTATTAATTTTAAGCTAGGAATGAATGTCTTAACAAGGTAAGAGGGAAAAAGAGAAAAAAAGGGAATGAGTTCAAATTCATCTATCAACATATTTTATACCTAAAACTTTTTTTTGTTGTGATATTTTATTCTCTCATATAAACTATATTCAAAGATTTTTTTCGAATATGTTTTATTTCTATTTGTAGGCCATGTTTAAAATACTTAATATTTTTTTTAAAAAAGTTTACTCAAGTTGAGTAAAATACATCAAACTAACATATATTATGGGATTAGTGAATTATCATTAAAAAATATTTAAATACTATTTTATTTGTCCTAAATAAAATAGTTTGATAATTAAACTCATAATATTTATTTTATAAATAGTAATTTATTTATTTTGTATTTTTTAAACTATTGGAATAAATTTTTTGTTATTTTAAAAAATAAGAATATTTATTTGTAAATACGTATATGAAGGAAAATATAAGTGAGAAGAAAATGTTTTAAACAAAATTTTGAGTATTAGTTGAAATTTTGATTAAATTCAAATATATGTGACTTGTTATTATCAAACAAATATAAACTCTTAAAATTCAGCAGCTTAATGATTTCAGCTCTTTCTTTTCAGCTCTACTTTTTCAGAGCTTAATTTTAAATTTACCAAACAGGCCCTTAGCTTACCGATTAACCAATTAAAAATAATAATATATTGAGTTATTCATTAAATATTTATTTAAATTATTAGATTATATGGATGTTCCATTAGAAGAGACTATAACACAATTTTTTTTTTTTTTAAAAAAGTCATTTTTTTAATAGTAAAAAAAATCAATAGTTGTTGGGTTCGTTGGTTGCGGAATGTGGGCTAGATGGATTAGATTAGTGGGCTGAAAATTTAGTCCATAATTTTTTAATTTTTTTAGATTGTTCATAATTATATTAACATTTGAATTAAAATTGGGCTTAACATAAACACTATAAAGAAAAAAATTGGGATCCAATATTTGTACATTTTTGGGAGGCCTAAGCCCATGGCCTTACTGGCCCTGAGGTATGGGCAGCCCTTAGTGGAGCTCGACTTATAAACTCCGTAAAAACTTATACTCCCTCCGTCCCATGTCAATGGACACCAACTTTATGGGTGTGGGAATTAAGGAAAAGTAAGAGAGATAAAAAGTGAAAGAAAATGTTGTGAGTATGAAAAATTAAATAGGAGAGAGAATGAGTGGGAGGAATAGTTAGGAGAGAGAATGTTGTGAGTGTAAAAGTGAAGTAGGAGAGAGAATGAGTGGAGGGAATAGTGAATATTCTTTTCCATTTTGGGCAGTGTCCATTCACGTGGGACGTCCCAAAAAAGAAATAAGTGTCCATTCACGTGGGACGGAGGGAGTATTTCACTATTTTTTATTAGCTCGAACTAGAATTCGACTCAATAAACTTGTTATAAATTCAATATTTTTGTTTTAGCAATAGGGTTGATGAGCCCGGACCTTTAGACCGGGCCCAATGCTCAGACTGATCCAAAAGACCCGTATGACGTGGCATACCCTAGACCGCCAGAGTCAAGACCGCGGACAGATAGATCTTCAAGGTCAAGACCGCGATCCTCCCATACCGTCCTAGCTATGACCGCGGACAGCTAGACCGCCAGCAAGGTGACCGCGGAAGTTATGACCGCAGCATCAGTGCCCGCATCAACATTGTTGATCGTGCCAAAGATGTTTACCGCGGTCTCGTACCGGAACTCGGTTAGTCAAAGCTTACAGAGCAAGTTTACTTACTGGCTCTAACATAAAGAAGCCGGCTCATTCCCATTGCATTAAATGCGGCTCAGGCGCCCACTACGCCATTAAGACGTGGCGCCCACTTGCCACTGTGTCAGTCCACATCAGCGACATCTCTCTGCAGCAAATCTCACTTTACTGACAGAAGCAGAACCAACCAGATGCAGACTCGTGTCATTGGTCAAAGACAAAGATATCCTTATGTTGGAAAAAAGTGTGTTTTTGAAGGAAATAATGAGTTATTTTCTTAATTTGTTATTTGTTAAAATGACAAATTGATTGTTGGTTTGTGTTCTACTCCATGAGTACATTGAAATCATATATTCATTTGTTCAAAATGGTTGAGAAATGAATGAGATATGAAGGCTCAAAGTTAATGGGTTGAAATGGGTAAAATGTGGTTATCCCACATTGGAAAAAGATGAAAAAGTGGCTAAGTTTAAATACTCCTACACTTTGGTAGGGAGTAAGATTGTGGTACATAGAGGCTCTCTCGCGCACAGTGCGCAGGGGGTGCAAATCATGGACCGAATTAGGCTTCGGACTACCGAACTCATGTGCATGCGCGTCCTGCGGACACGAATGTAGCTCCGAAATTGCCGGTCCGCGCGAGCCCACTTTTTGCATTTTTTTTAAAGAAAATTGACCCAATGGAAACAGGAAGTGGAAGTGAGGCGGGCGCCTCGCCATGGCTGAGGCGGGCGCCTCGAGGACAGAAGATGCAGCCCCATTGGCGAGACTCCGAGGCGGGCGCTGGAGGTCGGGCGCGGCGCCTCGTGCGCAAACTGTTCACTCCCGCAAACCGTTTCGGCCTCGTAATCGCCGAATTAAAGTGCAAATTCATGGATTATTATTGCAATATTCATTGAGGAAATTAAAACGTGGTTTTAATTTCTTGAGCGATTTTCCTATGGAGAATTGTATAAATAGAACACAACAACAAAGGGAAAATACCTGATTTTCCAAATTCTCTCCACCATCGATTTGTTGCATATTGAAATTCTTTCCCTTGGCCTCTGCATAAATCATTGTGGTGATAACGTCCAAGCATCGACTTCATTCGCCGGAGGTCTAATTGTGCAACCACCGTCCGGTTACTCCGTTTCATCCCGGGAGGCAAGCGTTCCGTAACAACTCAAGCACAACGTGGTGAGGGGCGTAATTTGTCTTAAGGAGAGTGTGTTTTCACACGACTCGGACAACGACAAATTCATTTTCTTCTCTTGTATTTTCTATTTGTTTTAAATTAGTTTCTATATTTCAAAGAGAGATTTTGTAATAGTTATTCCAACAATCTTAAGACAAATTATTGTCTCTTCGTTGGAAGGAAAACTATTTAAAACAGTGAACTAAAATTGTTTGTTTTGTTTCAGTATGGCTACTCAATCAAACGTGGAAACCAATGCGGGAACAACTCCGAGAATCCTCGTGTGGAGGAAGCGCTTCGTGTGGAAACCAACTCTCAAAGGGTGGTTGTCCAAACTGTTTCGAACCATCATTGTGAGAAACTGGAAAAGTTTGTTGGCCAAAACTTTAAAAGGTGGCAACAAAAGATGCTTTTCAATTTGACTACCTTGAACTTGGCGAGATTTCTTATGGAAGATCCGTCATAGTTGGGTGAGAATGAGACGGATGGGCAAGCCATCTCGGCTCTTGATGCTTGGAAGCATTCCGTGTTTCTTTGCAGAAATTACATCCTTAATGGATTGTCGGATACGCTATACAATGTGTATAGTGTTAAGAAAACCGCAAAGGAACTTTGGGAGTCCTTGGAATATAAATATAAGATCGATGACGCGGCACAAAGAAATTCATTGTGGGCCGTTTTCGATTACAAAATGGTGGACTCAAAACCGTTAAAAGTCAAGTGGAAGAGTTGCAAATAATCATTCATGAAATTCATGCCGAAGGGATGGTAATTAGTGAAAACTTTCAAGTGGCGGCAATAATTGAAAAGTTGCCTCCCGCTTGGAAAGATTTCAAGAATTATCTTAAACATAAACGAAAAGAAATGAATGTTGAAGCGCTTGCTATTCGTCTTCGGATTGAGGAAGAGAATAGGATTGCGGAGAAGAAGTTGAATAATCTTCTTGTGGCGAAAGCCAATGTTGTGGAGCATGTTGATAGCTCCAAAGCCAATGGCAAGGCCAATGGCCAAGCCAAAGGCAAGTTTGGTCCCAAAAAGGGTGGTTCTAGTTTGAAGCCAAAGGGAGGAATCTCCAAGAAAAAGTTCGGTGGAACTTGTTACAATTGTGGCATTGTGAGCCACAAGTCTTCCGAGTGTAGGAAGCCAAAGAAACAAGCAAACATGGTGGATGTCATCTCGAATGAAGTTTCCGATATGAATTTGGCGGCGGTAATTTCTGAGGTGAATTTGGTGGGTTCAAACCCAAATCAGTGGTGGATTGACACCGGTGCTACTAGACATGTTTGCTCAAACAAAGAAATGTTTAGTAGTTTTGAAGCCCTTGAAAATGGTGAGAAATTGTTCATGGGAAATTCTGCCACGTCCGATGTGAAAGGTCAAGGAAAGGTGGTGCTGAAGTTGACTTCCGGGAAAGAGTTGACTCTCAACAATGTGCTCTATGTGCCCGAAATCCGGAAAAATCTGGTGTCCGGATCGCTTTTGATTAAGCATGGGTTTCGTGTTGTGTTTGAATCCGATATGGTTACTTTGTCTAAAAGTGGAATGTTTGTAGGCAAAGGTTTTGTTAAAATGACAAATTGATTGTTGGTTTGTGTTCTACTCCATGAGTACATTGAAATCATATATTCATTTGTTCAAAATGGTTGAGAAATGAATGAGATATGAAGGCTCAAAGTTAATGGGTTGAAATGGGTAAAATGTGGTTATCCCACATTGGAAAAAGATGAAAAAGTGGCTAAGTTTAAATACTCCTACACTTTGGTAGGGAGTAAGATTGTGGTACATAGAGGCTCTCTCTCGCGCACAGGTGCGCAGGGGTGCAAATCATGGGCCGAAGATTAGGCTTCGGACTACCGAGACCCATGCGCATGCATGCGCGTCCTGCGGAACCGAATGTAGCTCCGAAATTGCCGGTCCGCGCGAGCCCACTTTTTGCATTTTTTTTTTTAAGAAAATTGACCCAATGGAAACAGGAAGTGAGGCGGGCGCCTCGAGGACAGAAGATGCAGCCCCATTGGCGAGACTCCGAGGCGGGCGCCTGGAGGGGTCGGGGCGGGCGCCTCGTGCGCACTGCTCACTCCTGTAAACCGTTTCAGCCCTCAGTAATCGCCGAATTAAAGTGCAAATTCATGGATTATTATTGCAATATTCATTGAGGAAATTAAAAACGTGGTTTTAATTTCTTGAGCAGTTTTCCTATGGAGAATTGTATAAATAGAACACAACAACAAAGGGAAAATACACAGATTTTCCAAATTCTCTCCACCATCAGATTTGTTGCATATTGAAATTCTTTCCCTTGGCCTCCTGCATAAATCATTGTGGTGATAACGTCCAAGCATCGACTTCAATTCGCCGGAGGTCTAATTGTGCAACCACCGTCCGGTTACTCCGTTTCATCCTGGGAGGCAAGCGTTCCGTAACAACTCAAGCACAACGTGGTGAGGGGGCGTAATTTGTCTTAAGGAGAGTGTGTTTTCACACGACTCGGACAGCGACAAATTCATTTTCTTCTCTTGTATTTTCTATTTCTGTTTTAAATTAGTTTCTATATTTCCAGCAGAGATTTTGTAATAGTTATTCCAACACCTTAGACGTCAGCGGTCAGCTCCCATTCCCTATAAATACCAACCCTTGTCTCCATGGACAAGGCAAGTGCAAAATCATATTTGTAAGCCACATTTTCTAAACCCTAAACACACGAATACTAAGACATTTCAAGTCTTTTATCTCAGTTAAATACCTCAGAGATCTTACTCTCACACCCGACTGAGTTGGACTAACATCCGGTTTTATCCTTAACGGTGCTTCTTCTCGTTGTTGTGTTCTACGTACCGTTCAAATATCTTGCCAGCCAGATATCCTACGTTATCCGGACGGTCCAAAATACTTGACATCATCAAGGCTAGAACTCGAACTACCCCACATTCTCTCTAAATCAAGATAAGCTTCACCCCAAAATTAAAGATTTACGGTCCGATTCTAGTCAAGCTTTCACACCGCGTTTATCTACTTTATTGTCTTCCTCTTCCTCGTTGTTAAGATCAATTTGTTCATCTTTCAATTAACTCTATATAACTTTGACCCCCCGAAAATGATGATCATAGTCTAAATCGCACCAGAATTTGTTCAAGAGCAGCCAAAACGAAAATAGAGTAAAAGTTAGAGTGAGAGAGGCACTTTACATTTGCTGGAGGTAAGGGAGTTTAGCCATTTCTCGTGGGAGTATGCCCGAAAGATTCTGTGATTCCAGAGATCTGCATTTCCGAGAGAGAGAAAGAGAGAGAGAGAGAGAGAGAGAGAGAAAAGTGAGTAGTTGATGAGTATAAATTTAATACTCCATATACGCCCAAAAATGAATGTCAAAATTACTCCATCCCAAATGAATGTAATTTCGTCTCAAGTGATGTCAAAATTTTATTTTAAAAACACTCTGAAAATATATATTTTTTATAATTTTAATGACAAAGATGTATATATATATTCTTATTTGCACTTTACAAACATTTAGTTTCGCGAATATAAAGTAACTGGTGAAAAAAATCTATTAAAAATAACATTTATTTTGGGACAAAAATTTCTTAAAAAACGACATCCATTTATCCATTTAGGGAGAGGGGGAGTATTATTTTTTTTGGGGAAAATAATTATTTCCTTCATCTTATAACACATAATAAATGTTACATTTTTCAACATTTAATTATATAAGAAATGTTCTTTATATGTTTTTGCATTGCTTGTACAATGATAAAATTGAATTAAAATCTATTTGGGCAATACAAGAACACAAAATGCCCACAAAATCCTAGTTGTCTGATTGGTGTTTAGATCATGAATAATAGGGGAACAAAATAATCACAAAAATTGCTCACAAAATCATATATATAATGATTTTATTAGTGTTTTTAATTATTGGGTCCACTATCGATGTAATCAATAAAATATCGTCAACTCATTTTATGAACAAATTTTTTGTAACTTTTTTTTTGTTCCCCTAGCATTGCTCTTGGATCATTTAATATTTGAGCCCACAAGTAAACACTCAATCATTAATTACCAACTAAGATTTTATAAGCAAAATTTTGTGAATATTTGAGTCCTTAGCATTACTCAATCAATTTTCTTATATGGAAACACAATACTATATATTTTTTAATGAATGAAAAAACAAATGTGACATTTATTATGAAAATGGGAATTATCAGTTTTTATTTATAGAACGGAAATAGACATGGATTGAGGTAATAACTTTACAGTGTCAAATTGTCTATTGTTTTGAAACAATTACTCTCTCCGCTCCGAAAAATTAGTCTAGAAAATAATAATAAGTCAAATTAAATTCTAAAACTTATGATTAATACACACCAGAATTATTATCAATAACAATATCTAAAATTTATCAGAGTTGATAAATAATTAATTGAGTACGCAAATAATATATATATATATATATATATATATATATATATATATATATATATATATATATATATATATATATATATATATATATATATATATATATATATATATATATATATAGGTATACGTACATGCTAACAATATGGCAAATGTTATAGTTGGAGAAGGAGCAATTGCAGGAGACGTTATTATCAAAATCTTTGCGTGGATTTTTTGTGATCCAACCCGATTCTCCGCTGCATGGATTTACACTGAAATTCCAATCCTTCTTCCCCAACCTTGATCCTATTTCCTTCAATGCTTCCACTGTACGTATATATTATTTATTTAATTTATCTCAGAATATAGAGTAACAAATTGAAAAAAATAGAAAATAATAATCTCTTATATATATATATATACCTTCATCGTTAGGTAGACGAGGGAATGCAGAGGAAAGCTTGACGGCAAAACATAGAATTATTGGCAGAAACCGAGCAACACTTATTGGTGCGAGTATGAACATCTTCTCTCTCTCTCTCTCTCTCTCTCTCTCAACTGGGAGCATATATAATGTAGTATATACTATATCGTTTATATATACAGCACGCGGGGTCTTAGCCTGAAGGTTAGAGTTCATGGCTTTCAACCTGGAGGTCATGGGTTCGATTCCCCCACTAGTGGTTAGAGGGAATGACATTGCCCTCCCTAGCATAGCTAGGCGCCTCCTTGAAGTGCATCAAGGGGGGAGCGGTGAAATGTGTTGATCCCCTTTTAAAAAAGAAAAAAAAAAAAAAAAAAAAGAACCACTTATGTCAACAATTTGCACATCTCCTATGCGAGTTATTTCGACATGTCCTCTTTTAAAATGAATGCCTGATATTATTAAAATAATATTGTGATAAAAAAGTTTTAGTCAAATTAATTGAATTTTTTTACCAACATCTTATGATTTTTTAGAAAAGAAATTAATTTTTTTTTATATATAAAAGAATTATATAAAAATAGTTATTAATAGTGTCCTGTTGATTTCAATAATACCACAGTCATTTACATTTACTCCTTTACTTTTCAACATGTCGATAGCTTTTCTTTTCATCTACTTGACCTGAGAGCTGAGCGTGGGGCGTGGGTTGTGGGTAAAAAATGTGGAAATACTGTATTACATTAATGCTGAACGTACCACAGTCATTTACTCCTTTACATTTCAACATTCGTGTATGTCGATAGCTTTTCTTTTCATCTACTTGTTTCCTGTGTTTTATAGTCATTTATTTATAGTATTATAATTGCAGTTTTTATTTCGCCGCTAAAATAGTAATTTCGTCATTAAAGCTCATCCATCGGCAGAATTATTCCATCGGTGGTCCGCCGCTGGCAGCCTGACGCAGCAGTCCGGCAGACCAATTTCCGCCTGCACACCGACGGAAATCGTATTTCGCCAGTGGTCACCGGCGGAATATTTCGTCGCTGAAATATTTTATTTTAATTAAATTTTTATTTCAACGACGGAATATTCCGCCGGTGTAATAAAAATTTAATTAAAATAAATTAATTCAGCGGCGAAATATTTCGTCGCTAAGTTAATTTATTTTAATTAAATTTTTATTTCAGCGACGGAATATTCCGCTGGTGTAATAAAAATTTAATTAAAATAGAATATCTCAGTGACGGAATATTTCGTCGCCAATTTAATTTATTTTAATTAAATTTTTATTTCAGTGACGGAATATTCCGCCGGTGTAATAAATTTTTAATTAAAAATACATTAACTCAGCAACGGAATATTCCGCCGCTGATAATGCAATAAATTAAAAAAACTAATAATAAATATCAATTGTAATATTTTTTTTTACCTGATATAACAATTGATACAACTAAAACTAAAAATCTAAAAATCAAAATACAGTACCAAATCGGTGGGGGGTGGGAGAGACTGGAAATCGAGACATCCCAGTACCAAATCGGGGGGAGGGGGAGGGGGAGGAGACTTGAAATGCGGACATCACAAATGTTATTACAAGAAAGTATAAAATAGTACAAAATCGGGACATCACAAATTAAAGTACAGTACCAAATCATGGGTTCACAAAATCACATCGGGGGGGGGGGGGGAAGTGATACAATTGCAGCAGATGAAGAACAAATGGCCAAGACATGTGCTGAACTCCAAGCTGGAAGCCAGGCGCCCGCCTCAACCATGGCCAGGCGCCCGCCTCACCATTGGTCGAAGGAGTAGCAGGCACTGCCAACCAGGTGCGGTGCCACGCTGGGGCTTCACCAGGCGCCCGCCTCAAGGTCGAAGATCCAAGTTTCCTTTTCTGTTCCGTGTCTGTTTGCTGATGTTTTGGAGTTAATTAAGCTAGGGTATTTTGGGATTAATATGTGGGAATAATTTTGCCTTTATTTTGCTATGTTAATTTAGGGTTTTATTTATTTAATAGTTCTAGAATATTCTTAGGGTGAGTATTTAAGCAATGTTAGGGTCTTTGTTTAGGGGAAGTTTTTGATTATGAATTAAATAAAAGAAAAGAGTGGATGCGGCTGTTTGTTTGTGAATCTTGGTTCATTCTTGTTCGGTTCATCTCATAACCTCTGTTTGCCTACATCATTTGGTATCAGTTTTCTGGACGATTTGATGGCTGAACGAGGGCGTGGAGTTCGTGTAGGAAAAGGTGTTCGTGGAAGGGGCCGTGCAGCGGATCCTCCGGAAGACGATCATCACCGCGAGCGTGATATACGCGATATCGAGATCGACGATCTGAGAAGACAGGTTCAGGTACTTCAACTCCAAGTTCGGAATCACAAAAATCGTGGGGGGACACCGCCGATTATGGGTTCTGATTCGGATATTTCTTCCGAGGGTGAGGAGTATCACAATGGTGTCAATTCCTTGACCAGAAATCATGATAGGTATGCAACTAACCATTCGAGGGAAGTCGATATGAAGATCGAAACTCCGGTGGTCAAAGGTAAGGCAAACCCTAATGATTCCTTTGTTTCTTGGAATGATACTGTTGGGTTTAACGAGGGTATTTTTGCCGATTCTTCAAGACATGAAAATCTTGTCGATTGGTCAAAACCCCCTTGGTTTGATGCATATCCTGTAGAGTCGATTGATTCTTGGATGGATACTGCTGGTTTTAAAGAAGGTTCTTTGGTCGAATCTTCAAGAGAAGAAAATCTTGTTGATTGGTCCAAACCACCTAGGTATGATATGTGTCATTGTGACGTTTTTCAAGTGTCGACAACTGATCCTGTTTATGACAATACACCATTGGCTGGGTCAAATAAGGAGACCAAGGAAGTATTTGCTATTCAAGGGGCACCCTTGGTGTGGACGTTTGGAACGGTTACCATTGATCTTGGGTACACAGACCCATTCGACATGTATTTCCCCCGTGCTTATGTTCAAGGCAACATTCAGAAATTGTTTATTGAATTTTTTGTATCAATGTATTGGGCTGATTGGATGGATGTTGTCACAAGGGCTATAAAATTTAGAGTTCGTCAAGGATATAGATTTCCTTATGCAAATGGAGTTTGAATTTTTCGGGTGATCGTAGTGTTCCTATCGACGGTATTGACTCGTGGTCGAGTCCTTTTCAAGAAGGGGAGGATGATACAGTTGCAGCAGATGAAGAACAAATGGCCAAGACATGTGCTGAACACCAAGCTGGAAGCCAGGCGCCCGCCTCAACCATGGCCAGGCGCCCGCCTCACCATTGGCCGAAGGAGTAGCAGGCACTGCCAACCAGGCGGCCGCATGGGGCTTCACCAGGCACCCGCCTCAAGGTCGAAGATCCAAGTTTACTTTTCTGTTCCGTGTCTGTTTGCTGATGTTTTGGAGTTAATTAAGCTAGGGTATTTTGGGACTAATATGTGGGAATAATTTTGCCTTTATTTTGCTATGTTATTTTAGGGTTTTATTTATTTAATAGTTCTAGAATATTCTTATGGTGAGTATTTAAACAATGTTAGGGTCTTTGTTTAGGGGAAGTTTTTTATTAAGAATTAAATAAAAGAAAAGAGTGGCTGCGGCTGTTTCTTTGTGAATCTTGGTTCATTCTTGTTCGGTTCATCTCATAACCTCTATTTGTCTACATCAGGGAGACTGGTAAAGACTCCTGGCAATAGAGTCAGAAGGGGAGCCGATACTCGAGTGTATGTGGGAATACCCATGATGCTGCATACCCTGCATCTGGGCCATCATCAACTCAATTCTACGCTCTGTATCCTCCCGATACTGCGCATCCAAGTGTCTCTCCTTAGCCAACTTTTCCTCTGTCAAACGTCTCTCCTCAGCCAACTTTGCCTCTGTCTCCTCCCGATATTGCGCAGCCAAACGTCTCTACTCATCCAACTTTGCCTCTAGAGAGGAGATCCTCGAAACATACTGAGGATCGGGCATGGTCACATTCGAGCGACGGCCGGTCGACGACGATGGGCATTGCAGCCCGCGATCCCCCATCCCTAACACTTGGTCTCCTCTCTTTGGATGTCCATCTGAGGTGACCGCTTGCCAAACTTCAGACACGAATGGAATGGGCTGGCCGGGAGGAGTACCTTCGGGCGTAACGACGGCAAGATATGTATTCTGTCAAAATAAAACAAACAAATATAATCATATACACAATATAAATAAATAAATTTACATATTCAAAAGCAAGTATTTTAATGATAGTTTACTTACAAAGGCCGATGCAGATCGATCATCAACCCACTGCGAAGGTTGATCGGCGGATGTAGAATTTCTAACATGTGTGCTAACGAACACATCCACAAAACCGACATCGGGGCCATGTTCCTTTTCCTATAATCATTAAAGTAAAGCTATTTATATATTTGACTAACAAATATAAACATAAGTATATAATGATAAAGTTAGTTTCTCAAAGAGTCCTATACTAATCAAGTTAGTTTCTAACTTTATTCCTATATTTTTTAATTTTTTTTGACTTTCTGTTAAGTCATGTTAAACCATTTAATTTTATTGAAGAAGTATGTAATGATCAAATGTTCTTTTCCTAAACAACCTAGAGAACCAATTCAACATGCTTCCACCAGGCACACTTGACGAAATATTAGCATAAACTTAAATCTCGAGAATCCTTGCCAAGAAATCGACACCCTCGAAAATAAAAATAAAAAGGGTGAAGAGTCACAATCTAAAGATTGGATTGAAAATCGTTTTGTAAAGGTACCAGATAAGAAAAGCACGTCAAAATATTGTATGTGCAAAGTTTATAGACAACTTATTCCTTCAAAAAAAAAGTATGGGATGGAGAGTATGTGTTACTCATAGAAACTCGATCACTCCGAAGGGCATGAAATGGCAAGTTGTTAAAGATAACATGCCATCACGATACCATTCATCGCCCACTTTAATTAAAGGAAACGGGTCGAGCTAATGGCCTAAAACAAGCATCATCTGTATAATAAACCGATGGATTATTTTCTATTTTTACTTTAAAATTATTTAATCATTTATTATTTTTATTATGTTGTGTACTAATTAATTATGTTTTGTAGGTTAAAAAAAAATTAATAGGAAAGTGCTCGGCTGAGCATCTCACATGACTCGGCCGAGCAAGACAGAACAGGAACCATATCAAATTGGAGCATTGTCCTCGGCCGAGCACCTCACATG
This sequence comes from Adenophora triphylla var. japonica, assembly GCA_022495995.1. Lineage (NCBI taxonomy): Eukaryota > Viridiplantae > Streptophyta > Magnoliopsida > Asterales > Campanulaceae > Adenophora > Adenophora triphylla. The sequence goes on along the minus strand of JAFEMH010001934.1, from coordinate 53,614 downwards.
ACTCGGCCGAGCAGGCCAGAACAGAAGGTGTATCAAAAATGATTTTTTTTTGGGATTTACTCTCACTTTTTCATCTCTCTCGCTAAAACCCTCACTACCTCCTCCTCCTACCACCACAAAACCTTCAAATCATCCATTAAATCCGGCCAAACAACCTTTCTCTACCATCTCCCAAACACTCTTCCAACCTCCAAAATAAAAAATTTCACCCCCAATTCCTCCAAATCCAAAAACCCTAGTTTCTTTCCCCAAATCCGAATTTTTCAAATTCATTCAAAATTGGTGAGCCAAGTTGATTTATTTGGAATATTCAAGCTACAATCAAGGGAGAAAACAAGGTTTCTAGGCAGATTCAAGGAATTCTCAATCGGGTAACTCACAATCTTTCCCTCATATTTTCAAAATTTTGTTGGGTTTTTGTTACTATTTGTTCTTAAGTTCACAATGGATAGAAGGGGAAAAGGAAAAGCAACAGCTAAGGCCCTAAGATATCCCGTAAGGATGATACCTCTAGTTCTAGGTTAACCCCAACACTTGATGTAATGGGGATTAATTTTCAATCTGAGTCGGAGACCGTAAGATTTGCTAAACTTAGTGGGAAGAACATAAAACCCACACAATTCCCCGACCCAGATACAATGAGAACCCTAGGAATCAAGGGTAATATTTGGGATTTGCACCAAGGGCTGAGTAGTGAGGAATTCTTGCAAACAGACACAAAAACTTACGAACATCTCACTCTAGAGTTCCTACGTACAATGACCAAAAGATCAAGAACTTTGGTTGACAGTGAAACCGGTGAAGAATTTGATGATATACAGTTAGGATTTCGAGTTCTAAATACCCATTACACCCTCGACCTTGAAGAAATCAATGAGATTATTGGTTGGCCTTCCCCTAGGAATATCCCAAATTTACCACCTCCGCAATTCAATGCGAGCCTCTTTTGGAGATAGATTACGGGCCATACACCGTTCCTCCCTAAAACATCCAAAGTATCCCTTATTATCCACCCCGTCCTTCGCTATATCCACATAATGTATGCTTGCATGATTTTTGCAAGAGAGGACAAGGGGACGATAAACTGGAATGAATTGTTTTTATTACGGGCATTTGTCACGGGGTATAGAGAAATAAATTTGGGAAAATGGTTCATTGATCGCCTTTGGGATCACATTGAGCTTTCCCGGAGATATACACATAGGAGGAATGATAACACTCCTTGCTATTTATGTGTGTATCCAATTACCCGAGGAAGGTCCTGAAGCTTGGGTACCGGTTAGAGGGTCAAAAGTGCTAGATATAGCAGCACTTAAGGTAATGAATATTGTCTCCGAAGTTGAGCAAGGGGGTTATACTTGGTTTGTAGGGGGAGGGTCGAACAAAACGCCTTACACCAATTTGCCCAATGCAAATCTCCCTATGGTAGCAATTAATCAACCAGGAACTTGGATCTTCCCTCGTGCCTTGGGTCAAGTTGAGAATGAAGGAAATAATTTGGGGCAAGAAGAAGAGAATGAGGAAGATCAACAACAACCAATGCACCTCAACCCAAACCAAATGCCACCCAAAATTTACCAACAATTTAACCAATTAGCTATCCAATAATCCCAACTGCTCCAACAAAATACCCAAATTCTTCAACAACTCAACCAGATTGAGGGTCGTATACAACATGTCCAAGGAAGGGTTGATTACGTCTACGACTATGGAATGAGGCATTGGGAGGACTTTCCACCATCACCACCACCGCTGTTTTAGTAAGTTTTCTCTTTTCCCTACCATTCTTATTTGTCCTTAAAACATTGAGGACAATATTTACTTCAAGTATGGGGGTAATTTAGTTTAGTTTTTCATTCATATTTTATGTTCAACTTAGTAGCTGCATTTTTTTTTTCCTTTTCTATGTTTGCATTAGAGTATGTTTATTTTCAAAAAAATATTCCTATGATGATACAATTATTTATCCTTATACTTGCTAAATTGCCTTGGGACTTTATCTTTTCCCCTTCTTTTCATATTTTCTATAACTTGAAAATTTGTTAGAAAAAAAGCATAGGAATATTTTAGAAAGTAAATATAAAATCATAAATTGATATATCATTAATACAAATTTTACTAAAGAAGGCATTGTTTTGATTAATTGAGCATTTCGAATCATTTAAGCACTTGGTTATTTTATCTTGTGATTCTTGAACTTATTCTTCAAATGTACACTTCAAAAATATTGATTTCTATTCCCTTTTTAAAGTATTCATACATGTTATGCATCTTTGAATCACAACCTTCACATAAAAATCCATTTTTTCATTTTCACTAATTAAGGCTAATCAATTTTTAACTTAATACTTATTCATCTTGTAAGATCATCCACTCGAAAATCTAAATGAGCAAATCATTAATAGAGTGTGATGACCTAAAACCAGAAATTGTCTTACCACGTATAAAATGATTTAATTATTAGCCTTGGCAATTTTCCACTATCATCCTCCGCTATCATCTTTGTGATTTAAAAATGCATGTCGAGTCCCGTAAATACTTTTGAATTGTGAATAAAGATCATTCTCTTATTTGTACATTTAAAGCATAAAACTCTTATTCACAAAGCACTCTAAGAGTGAGTTTTATTTTATGCCAAGCTTATGATCCAAAAATTTATTTTTTCACTACATTATGACTTTGCTTAGTCAAATTTTATTCATACTATAAGAATTTATTGTCTTAAATTTACTCCCTAAATATCTTCCTAAAATCTCTTTCTAATACTCTTTCTAAGTTATAAAATATATGAGTAGACAAATAAAAGGCAATCTTCCAAGGCATTAAAGCTTGTATCATTTATTTTCTGAGGGATCTACTATATGTCTTTCTATTTTGTTATTTGCTTACTTATCCATTTCTACCTTTTTATATTAAACTTGTTTAGGGACAAGCAAAAATTTAGTGTGAGGGAGTTGATAAATGGCTATTTTATAGTCATTTATAGTATTATAATTGCATCTTTTATCCTAGATTTTAGTTTCGTTTACTCTAATTTAGTTTCTTTTTCTTTATATCACGAATTTTATGCTTTTTGGTATTCTTGTGTGATTTTTCAAGATTTAGGTATATATTTTGAAGTACAAGGGGTATAAAGTAAAATCATGGAAATAGAGGGATCAAAATTGAAAATTGTAGAAAACCAGTCCCAGCTAGCTGATGCTCGGCCGAGCAGAGGAGACCAGAGATTGATGTCTTGCTAAGAAGGCCTTGCTCGGCCAAGCACCTTCTGGACTCGGCCGAGCACCTACTGATCAGCCAAAAAAGTGCCTTTTTGAAGAGATTCGACCCTTAACCTAAATGACTATATAAAGGGTCCTTGTAATCAATTGTAAATATGTAGAAACATACAGAAAATACCTAGAATTGATAGCAAAATACTCTAGCATTACATTTTCTATTTTCAAATACAAATCTCTCGAAGATTCATCAATCATTCTTGAAGATTGAAGGAATAATATATTGAAGTGTATTCTCAGCCTTTGCTTTCTTTCTACAAGTGTTACAAATAAGTATCTTTTTTCTTTACTTTTATTTATGTTTTATTTGCATTTAATACTCGTAGTTTCTGCTATGGCTTGTGAGTAATCTCCTAAGTTCTTGGGGTTGGAAACTCAACACTTTTGTTTATCAATTTTAATCATGCCATCTTCTCTTCATCTTAACAATTCTCTTCATATCAATCTTAAAAGACTTATATTTTGGAGACGTCTAACTTGTATGATTTCAGTTAATCGAGAGAAGTACCTAGCGGAAAATCTCGATTAGCGGAACCATGTGAAGTGAACTAGGTTACATTAATCACAAGAGTAGATTAATGGCATAGGGATGTTCCTTGAATGGAAAGTACGTGGATTTTATAAACACTAATATGGATTCTTACTAACTTATGGGTCATCGAGAAATAGGGCATAATTAGTGAAGAATACAAATATTACTTGCTTGATCGTGAGAAGTAGTATAGGCTCAATGTACCATTCTTGATTTTGATGAAAACTTTTATTTCAAAGGCATGATTATATGATAAATGAATGATAATTCGAGTCCCAACCCCAAGAATATCTTCATCTTATAAGAATTCAAATAAATTAGATTAGTTTGTATTGTTCTAGTTTTTCAGCAGAAAACCATTTTTCCCCAACAATCTTATTTTTATATTTTTATTATAAAAGCAAACATTATACAAAGTAAACCCTGTCTTCGTGGGATCGACCCGCATTTGTCTTTGCTATACTATAAATAATTCGTGTACTTGCGTTACAAAAGGAACTGTTAGATTTTGAAACAACTTGTTTCGGACAGTTTCACCGCACGACATTTTCTTTTCGCTTTAATTTTGGTTGTTCGTTCCGATTTCGACGAATTACTTTTTTACATTCACTAAAGATATTTTAGTCTATTCATCTCGGTGTGCGATTTTGTCAGTATACCCCACTCGCAAGCTTGGCTAGGGATGACCAAACTGGCCCGGAACCAGAACCGTCAAACTCAAAACCAACCAAAATCAGTAGGAAACCGTGAATTGGCATAACTGGAACCGTGGTTCACCCGATCCGGTTCCGATTTAAGGTTGTCAAAACCGGTGAATCGCCGATTTTGAACCAGAAAACCGTGTCAAAAACCGTCCTTTTCATTAGTTTTTCGTCAGATTCGTACTTTTCGTCGGATTTTTTGTCAGATTCGTCAATATTTTCGTTAGCTAACAGTTAGTTGACAAAAAATAACCGTTTTGACCCTTTTTTTTAACCACAGTCAGTCCATAAAAAAATATTTTGGCTATCTTAACATATTTTCTCTAACAAATTTCATTAATTTCTTTGATTCTCAAACTCAAATCATAATCCAACTTTCATATTTCCAATCAAAATCTTTATTTCATCTTAATTTCAATTTTTTTTTTCATATTTTTAAAAAATTAATATGCTTGAAAATTTCACAAGCAAAAATGACGCATATTTTGGCTCTAAACTATTGTCAATTTATGTGTTCTCATAAATACAAACTCTAACTTTCACGCCGCCGGATGCCTTTGCCGGTGAAGTCCCGACTTAATTTACGTGTTTATTAATCTTCTTCAGGCTATTTAAGTATTCACAATATATTCGAACCGATGAATTTAGGCTGACCCGACGTTTTTAGGCACTTAAATTTTGTAATGTCCTCGTTCTAGGAGCCGTCAATTATTTAACGAGTGATGACACATGAAGCTATGATGAATTGGAGACTCGTTCTAATCAAGTCCTACGGCTCCTTAACAACATTTAGGCAAACTTTTATACTTTCCATTGTTTAAAGTCGTATACTCCCTATATTTTTAAATGAATATTAATTATTTTTTTCAAATTTACACTTAATGAAGAGTAAATTTAAATATGTTTTTTTCACGTTCATTTAAGAATAGAGGGAGTACTTGCTTTCTTGCTTTAAACTTAATCTTGTTAACTTGTTTTAAACTTAAACGCGATTGAAAACAATAAAATGGTTAGGATGGATTAATTTTAATGACGAATAACTCCAATCCGACAACCCGACATCCCATAATCTTTTTAGATTTCCATTTATTTTCACGATGATCTTGTTGTTGTTGGAATTTGGTTCCAAATATTATATTTGATCAATATTTGATCAAAATATAAATATACTTTCATTTTGTGTACATGAAATAAATTGTATATTTGTAATCTACATTTGGAGTAAATTAATATGATTTATTTATTTTCTCAAAATCAAATTGTGGTGAATGAGAAATTAATACTTCAAAGTATGCAATTGGAAATGAATTTATGAAAAGTTTTGTAAATATGGAAAGTAATATTCCACATTGCCTAAAAAGCACAAAATAGTAGTTTTTAAACTTATCCACTTCAAGGAGGTAATAGTTAATTGTTATCCTCCTTAACATTCAACCTAGTGATCCATTGGGTTAATCATACAAATAGTGACACAATTGTGCTAGTTTTGGACTAGCTCAAATTTAAACCACGAAGATGGTGCGAAGCGCCATCTGAGCTCGAGCCCGCGCAAAGGACGCTTTAGAGACGCACGTTTCACTTTGCGCGTGCACGCGCATCGGTCGGCTTTGGAGAGCCGTGGAGCCTTAAAGTTTTAAGAAATTCAGTCAAGGTTCATGGCTTAGCTAGCTCGGGTGCATGTGGGCGGTTCAGGTTTTGCATTGGTTCAGACAAGGTGCCAGATCAGTTCGGTCTGGGCAGCCCAAGTGGGGCGGGCCGCGGACTAGGGCAAAAAGGTGAAATGGGCCGAACATGTTTGTGCTGGGTGGATGTGTCCAATCGAATGTACATGGGTCAGTTCAGATGGAGGATTCACGTCTACTCAAACGGGCGTGGGTCGCTCCGCTCAATCTGGTGTCTTGATTACGATCAGATCGTACGGTCCATATTCATCCGATCTGAATTGTGTCTATTTCTTAAAAGGCACCACAACTTTTGGAGAACTATAAAAAGACCCCACAGGTTTGACAATTTCATTTATTCAGTCATCAATCATTTAATAGCAAATTAGGGAGAGAGAGAGAGAGAGAGAGAGAGAGAGAGAGAGAGAGAGAGAGTATATTGAAGCATAAAATTCCTTTCAAGTCCAGAAGTTCCAAACATTCAAATTTGTTCACCGAAATCGTTAATTTGGAGTGCTTTTATTAAGGACAACTAAAGTCGTTGTATCTTACGAGAATATTGCCAGTAACCGTTAGCACCGGTGCGGGGAAATTACTTATTACGGAGATTGCGTCCAACATAAGCTCGACGTTCCGCATTCCAATTTAATTAATTTTGGGTTTTATTTATTTTCAGTTAATTATTTAAGAAAACCTTTTTGAATTTCCATTATTTTCCCTACAAACCACCATAGTACCTGTTGAAAAATTGGTAGTATTTGTCTCATATCAAGTGTATAAGAAAGACAATAACATGCAACAATATTCATATAAAAGCAATAAAAGACAAGAAAATGAGATTTGTTCACCTAGTTCATCCCACAATTGGCCTACATCTGAGGGCAATTTTAGGACAGGATATTCAATAATATCAAATCGTGATATTACACTCAAAGCTCATGATCGTCCTCCGGAGTCATCCCCTCTATCTATGTATACAAAGTACCCATACAACCCCTATAAATAACATAGGCAATCCATAAAATGCCCCTAAGGGCACCCAAAAGACCTATCAATGTCTTTGACTCTCTTTGTGGATTTCACATATTCTCTTTGAATATTTTCTCTAACACACATGTTTATAGCCGTCAATTTGTCTTAAATAAGATACAAAACAAAGCTTTAGAAGAAACCTACTTACTCCCAAGAAAGGAATCCGGTGCAAATAAGGATACCAGATCTGGCTGAAGTCGGCCCAATGTGCGCTCACCATAGCGCTTAATTGATCTGCACGCATAGGCCTCCAAAATTCGGCCTCCTTCCCAGCAAGCTATGCGTTACATACCTTGTGTGCATTCTCTGCATGTCAGGTTCCCAAATTCCTATGCGCGATCATTCAAACACTCCTCGACCAGAACATCCATTTTTCACGTCTTCCTCTCCCCTTAGCCTAGTAGTTTTCTAGATTGTCTATAATACCAACAAGACCAATCACTTTTATTGGGTGAAATGGGTGTCTAACATCCTCAAATCTCATACTTCATTTATCTATCCCAAAATAATTTTTAATCGATAAATTTAGATTAATTTTGTTATCCTAATAAAAATTTAAAATTTGTTATGAACGGAATAAAAGTGACGGGCTAGGCACAACGTACGAGGCCCAACTATTCTGACGTTATTACAGTTACATCATCGAGTGGGCCGACCCAATTATTACAGGGCCCATGGCCTAACAACAAAGATCAGTCTGTTGGTGTTATGCCCTAGGCCTATGATTGATAGACTTATGTGTTGACATTATTTATTATTATATGAGATGTTTATTATTTGATTATTATATGTTTTGTATATTTTTTATAATAATCTCCGTCCCTAATTATTACGTGAATAATTAGTATAAATGTTAATGGATAATCATATGATGATTATATGCATAGAGATGCACATTAAATTTATGGGTACTTGTTAGAGAACAAGTGACTGGACTTGACCCATGTGAGATTTATGTCATGGTCAAATGTCATAATTAAATTTCATAAGGTCACTTCCTTTAGTCCCTAGACCTGAGATTATCATGACCTTACATATGATGAAAGCCATGTTTGATTTTAGTCAAACGATATCTTAACACGATATTTATAAAGGCTATCTTTGGCATGATCAGATTCATAATGGGAAGAATGATAAGTCAAGATGGAATTTGTCCCTCGAAAGAGAGATGTTTTGCTTGGGCCCCTCGATGAGTGATAATGTGAAAGTGTATGGCCATACCCCAATGCGATTGGATTATCATTATACTCGGAATCGAGAAAGCATTGAACAAAGACAAGTTGACGAGGACCATGACTTGTGTTCAATATAACATCGTGAGACAAATGGAGAAATGGAAGTGCACCATTGGAAACGTGAACTCTTACGTTATATTATTTGGGTAGACATAATGGCTTGCTAGAGTCCGCTTATATCTTATGAGAGTCGATATGATCGAGCTCATTGCCAACATAATATAATCCTATTGGGTCACACATAACTAGAATGAATTGATTAAACCAAAGGAAGAATGATTGAGAAATTCCTCATCAGCCTTGTCTGGTCGTGCGACACAACTAGGCCATGTGCTTCGTGTGGTCGTGCGACATAACAGGTCCTGAGGCGGTTTCACAGACTGGTTTCCTAATTTGATTAGGAAACATATACCATACTAAAGTAGTATATATATGAAGTTCTGTCAACCCTAAAAAGCTAGCCGAATTTCTGAAAAGAAAATCACAACATATATTATCAATATTCTTCATAGGTTTAAGAGATCTAGCAATCTTCAAGAAGTCATTCTTGGTTCATTCAAAGGTGTGGATAACGAAAGAGGGTCTTCACTCGTTCAATGATCAAGGCCTAGAGTTCAAGCAATCTGAAGAACGAAGTTTGTGATTCAAAATCACATTATTAAATCGTTCGATAGCTCAAGAACGGAAAGCGTTCAAGGCTGGTTATTTCTATCTCATAGGAATTCAAATTAATTAAATAGAATGGATCCTAGGCTCTTGGGTTTTATGTTAATAGATGCTTAATTCCGCTGCGCATGGACTCGTAAAACCCAACAGTGGTATCAGAGTCCCGTTCGTATCATTAAGTTTGAATTAACATACTAGAAAAGTGATATAAATCGTTTATATGTTCTTTTGCATGTTATGTATGCGATAGATTGATTGTTTTTTAAACAATATGCCTAAATCGTGTTCTATTGATATTGAATTAAATCTGTTAAAAGTTGTTTGCATGATTTAATTGCTCTGTGATTTAGAATTGATTGAATCTGCAAATCTGCAAATCTGCTTGGTTGTGTCACGCGACACTTCTTGACTGTGTCACGCGACACTGCTTAACTGTGTCACGCGACAATCCTTGCCCAATTTGGGCAGAATCAGGTTGTTACATAATCCTGTTAATCTGTGAATATGTTTTGCAATCTGATATGTTTATATGTTAATCTGGATGCTATAAATTTCTGGAAATTAAGTTTATAGGGCTATGCTAGATTAATTCATTGTTTATGCATGCTTGGTTAATTAAAATATGATTTTATTAATTGTTGCGATGCATGAATTATGTGTTCTTATGTGTTAAGAATTTTAGATGTTTAGTTGAAACATTGTATTATAATTTCCTGAATGTTTAGATTGAAACATTGAGATTTTGGTTTATGATTGTTTATGAGAAACAAGTCATATTACGCAAAATTTAAAAGAAAACTGATTGTTTATTCAAAGTGTTGATTATGTTGCAAATCAGAGCTGATTTCTGATTGTGCATATCTAGGAGAGTTCTGTCGAAGAAGAGATTTGGTACTTAAGTAGTCCTTGTGGCTCACCTATCTTCCTGTGAACTTACCTGGTGCACGATTAAGACTATCTTTGCTGATATGCTTATAATCTACTTTTAAGAACCTTCATTTAACTTTTAAGTTCTTTATGCCAATTCATGATTAAAACACTTGAGACCATTCGGATAGTTTTGGGTGGGCTTGCCATAGCAAAGTACTTTGATTCTATTCATCTGCGTGTAAGATGAGGAAATGGTGGTTCCTATACGTTTAAAGTGAATGAACTTAATTGGGTTATCAAAATGGTTTTGGACCCAAGGCATACGATGAGATTAAAATATGCTTAGACATATGATGTCTTGAATAAATCTCATAAAAGATCTAAGAGTCATATATCTGATATGATTGATGTTTCTACCTAATTAATTTAGTTATGAGCGGTTTGCCATAGCAAACTTGAAATTAAATTAAAGTTGGATCTTAGCCCATTAAATGTATATTATGCTTATTTGCATTGGAAGGTGTATAATTTAGTGGGAGCATTTTATGTAAATGCATTATACTTCTCATATGATATGTTTACTTATATGTGTTCATATTTTATGTATATCTTTTTGTAGAATAAATGGCATCAAACAATAATCATCTGTCACTGCGATCTCTCCTTGAGAAGGAAAAGTTGGAAGAGAATGGTACAAACTATATGGATTGGATCCGTAGCATGAGAATTGTTCTCAGGCAAGAAGAAAAACTGTACGTTCTCGAGGAACCTATTCCACCCGAACTCCGTCGCCAATGCTACTAGGGCATTGAAGGATCAATATCTGAAGCACAAGCGTGATTCTACAGATGTTGGATGCCTCATGCTCTCCGCCATGTGCAAGAACCTTTAGAAGGATCTTGAGCACTTGGGGACAGTTGATCTAAACAATCGACTGATGGAAATGTTCCAAGTTCAAGCAAGGCAAGAAAGGTATAACACAGTTAAGGTCCTGACCTCATGCAAGATGAGTGAAGGACAAGCTTTTGGTCCCCATGCTCTTAAGTTGAAGGGCCACATTGAGCATCTTGAAAGGCTCGGTTTTCCAATTAGCCAAGAGTTGGATACTGACATAATATTGAATTCATTGCCCAAAAGTTTTAGTAATTTCATAATGCACTATAACATGGGAGGCATGAATAAAAACCTTTCCGAGTTAGTTCAAATGTTGAACACAGCGGAAACCAATATTGTCGAGAAGAAAACCGATCAAGTGTTGATGGTTAACAAGGAGAAGGGTTTCAAGGGTAAGGGAAAGGCAAAGGTTGCTAATCCTAAGACAAATGTTGCCAAACCCAAAGAGGCTGCCAAGCCTAAAGAGGCTAAGCCCAAGTCCCAAGAGGACGCAGCCTGCTTCCATTGCAATGAGATTAGACATTGGAGGAGAAACTGCACAAAATACAAGGAAGCACTGAAGAAGAGCAAAGGTGTTGCTTCGACTTCAGGTATCTTTGTTATAGATATATTCCTATCTACTTCTAGTTCTTGGGTATTGGATACAGGATGTGGGACTCATATTTGTTTAAATGTGCAGGGTCTAAAGAACAGAAGAATGCTTGAAGAGGGTGAAGTGGACCTACGTGTGGGGAATGGAGCAAGAGTTGCTGCATTAGCCGTAGGAACTTATGAAGTTACTTTACCTAGTGGACTAAAACTTGTTTTGAACAATTGTTATTACGTTCCAGCTTTAAGTAGGAATATTATTTCGATTTCATGTTTGGACAATGAAGGTTTTAATTTTCTTATATGTGATAAGAAGTTTTCCATTTACAAGAGTGATATGCATTATTGTACTGCTATTTCATTCAATGGCCTTTATATCCTTGATGTTGAAAATCGTGATAATGATGTCTATAACATTAACAAGAGATCTAAACCCAATGATGTAAACCACACTTACATATGTCATTGTCGTCTTGGCCATATAAATGAGAAACGCATTTCTAAACTCCACAAAGATGGATTTTTAGACTCACATGATTATGAATCTTATGAGACATGCGAATCTTGTTTACTTGGCAAGATGACCAAGGACCCATTTACCAAAACTGGTGAAAGGGCGGGCGACTTATTAGGCCTCATACATACCGATGTGTGTGGACCTATGAGTAGCGATGCTAGGAGAGGATTTCGGTACTTCATAACATTCACTGATGATTATAGTAGATTTGGATATGTTTATCTAATGAAACATAAAAGTGAATCGTTTGAGATATTTCAAATATTTCAAAATGAGGTGCAAAATCAACTTGGCAAAACTATTAAAGTACTTCGATCTGATCGAGGTGGTGAATATTTGAGCCAAGAATTTGACAATCATCTTAAGAGTTGTGGAATTGTTTCAGAACTCTCTCCACCCAGAACGCCACAATGGAATGGTGTGTCTGAAAGGAGGAATAGAACTTTGTTGGACATGGTTCGTTCTATGATGAGTCAAGTTGAGCTTCCTTTATCCTTTTGGGGACATGCACTAGAAACTGCTGCTTTTACTATAAACAGAGTTCCTATCAAATCGGTTCAAAAGACCCCATATGAGATGTGGCATGGAAGAAAACCTAGTTTGTCTTTCATGAAGATTTGGGGTTGCGATGCATATGTCAAGAAGTTAACTTCTGACAAGCTAGCACCTAAGTCTGATAAATGTGTTTTCGTAGGTTATCCTAAGGAAACCAAATGATACTATTTCTACAACCGAAACGAGAACAAAGTGTTTGTTGCTCGAAATGGTACTTTCTTAGAAAAGGAGTTTCTTCGCAAAGGAATCAGTGGGAGTAAAATAGATCTCGAAGAAATTCGAGAACCCGAAAACAACATTGAACCAATGGTAGAGACTGAACCAAGTTCACAAGTAGTTGTGGAACCGGTTCAAGATACACAAGTTCTTTGTCGAAGTGGTAGGTCACGATCCGAACCCGAGAGATATGGATTTCTCGTTACGGAAAGTGATGAAGTGGAGTTAATAAAAAATGATGAACCTACTTGCTATCAAGAGGCGATGTCCGCTCCTGATTCGGAAAAATTGTAAGAGGCCATGAAGTCCGAATTACAATCCATGGCTGATAATCAAGTTTGGAACTTGATTGATCCACCCGAAGGTGTAAAAACCATAGGGTGCAAATGGGTCTTCAAGAAGAAGACCGACATGGATGGGAAGGTGCACATCTATAAGGCTAAGCTTGTAGCTAAGGGATATAGGCATATTCATGGCATAGACTATGTTGAAACCTCTTCGCCTGTAGCTATGCTTAAGTCTATTAGAATTTTAATTGCCATAGCCGCATATTATGACTATGAGATATGGCAAATGGATGTCAAGACAGCTTTCCTTAATGGAAAGTTACTTAAGGATGTATACATGATACAACCTGAAGGTTTTGTCGACCCGTAAAATTCTAACAAGGTGTGTAAGTTGCAGAAATCCATTTATGGATTGAAGCAAGCTTCTAGGAGTTGAAATCTACGTTTTGATGAAGCAATCAAAGAGTTTGGCTTTATCAAGAACGAAGATGAACCTTGTGTATACAAGAAAATTAGTGGGAGCGTAGCACTATTTTTGGTGTTATATGTCGACGATATCTTACTCATTGGAAATGACATTCCTGCACTACAGACTGTCAAGTCTTGGTTGGGAAAGTGCTTTTTAATGAAAGAAATGGGCGAAGCTGCATATATCCTTGGTATCAAGATCTATAGAGATAGATCCAAGAGGATGATTGGTTTAAGTCAAAGTACTTACATTGACAAGGTTCTTAGAAGATTCCAAATGGAAAATTCTAAAAGAGGAAACTTGCCAATGTTGCATGGTGTATCTCTTAGCAAGACTCAAAGTCCTAAGACTGATGATGAGCGAAAGAGAATGAATGATATTCCATATGCTTCGGCAATTGGGTCTATCATGTATACTATGTTATGTACAAGACCCGATGTCTCGTGTGCTCTAAGCATGACGAGTAAGTACCAATCGGATCCCGGCGAACCACATTGGATAGCAGTCAAGAATATCATCAAGTACTTACGAAGAACTAAGGATGTATTCTTGGTCTTTGGAGGAATGGAAGAAGATCTTGTAGTGAAAGGCTACACAGATGCTAGCTTCCAAACCGACAAGGATGATTTCAGATCGCAGTCTGGATTTTTGTTTATGCTGAATGGAGGCACTGTGAGTTGGAAAAGTTCCAAGCAAAGTACCGTCGCTGATTCTAAAACCGAAGTTGAGTACATAGCGGAATCTGATGCAGCTAAGGAAGCCGTTTGGATCAAAAAGTTCATTAGTGATTTGGAAGTCGTTTCAAGCATCAAAGATCCTATTGAACTTTACTGTGACAACAATGGTGCCATTGCACAAGCAAAGGAACCAAGGTCACACCAGAGATCCAAACACATACTTCGACGTTTCCACATTATCCGAGAGATATGTGAGAGGGAAGACGTAAAGATATGCAGAGTAGACACTAATGACAACGTGGCGGACCCATTAACTAAGGTTCTCCTGCAAGCTAAGCATGATGGTCATGTTAGGTCCATGGGTATTCGATACATGGGAGATTGGGCCTAGTGCAAGTGGGAGACTGTTGGTGTTATGCCCTAGGCCTATGATTGATAGACTTATGTGTTGACATTATTTATTATTATATGAGATGTTTATTATTTGATTATTATATATTTTGTATATTTGTTTATAATAATCTCCGTCCCTAATTATTACGTGAATAATTTGTATAAATGTTAATGGATAATCATATGATGATTATATGCATAGAGATGCACATTAAATTTATGGGTACTTGTTAGAGAACAAGTGACTGGACTTGACCCGTGTGAGATTTATGTCATGGTCAAATGTCATAATTAAATCTCATAAGGTCACTTCATTTAGTCCCTAGACCTGAGATTATCATGACCTTACATATGATGAAAGCCATGTTTGATTTTAGTCAAACGATATCTTAACACGATATTTATAAAGGCTATCTTTGGCATGATCGGATTCATGATGGGAAGGATGATAAGTCAAGATGAAATTTGTCCCTTGAAAGAGAGATGTTTTGCTTGGGCCCCTCGATGAGTGATAATGATGAAAGTGTATGGCCATACCCCAATGCGATTGGATTATCATTATACTTGGAATCAAGAAAGCATTGAACAAAGACAAGTTGACGAGGACCATGACTTGTGTTCAATATAACATCGTGAGACAAAGGGAGAAATGGAAGTGCACCATTGGACACGTGAACTCTTACGTTATATTATTTGGGTAGACATAATGGCTTGCTAGAGTCCGCTTATGTCTTATGAGAGTCGATATGATCGAGCTCATTGCCAACATAATATAATCCTATTGGGTCACACACAACTAGAATGAATTGATTAAACCAAAGGAAGAATGATTGAGAAATTCCTCATCAGCCTTGTCTGGTCGTGCGACACAACTAGGCCATGTGCTTCGTGTGGTCGTGCGACATAACAGGTCCTGAGGCAGTTTCATAGACTGGTTTCCTAATTTGATTAGGAAACATATACCATACTAAAGTAGTATATATATGAAGGTCTGTCAATCCTAAAAAGCTAGCCGAATTTCTGAAAAGAAAATCACAACATATATTCCCAATATTCTTCATAGGTTTAAGAGATCTAGCAATCTTCAAGAAGTCATTCTTGGTTCATTCAAAGGTGTGGATACCAAAAGAGGGTCTTCGCTCGTTCAACGATCAAGGCCTAGAGTTCAAACAATCTGAAGAATGAAGTTTGTGATTCAAGATCACATTATTAAATCGTTCGATAGCTCAAGAACGGAAAGCGTTCAAGGTTGGTTATTTCTATCTCATAGGAATTCAAATTAATTGTATAGAATGGATCCTAGGCTCTTGGGTTTTATGTTAATAGATGCTTAATTCCGCTGCGCATGGACCCGTAAAACCCAACACAGTCGACCTAGCTCATTGTCCTACCATCATTGGTCCCGACCTAGCTTCGTCCGACATACGATCATCTCCTTATATGAATTCTATCTGGCTATAATACAAAGTCAGGTCGACCTTGATCTATTCAAGCGACCTCGACCTATAGAGACGTACGTCGACCAAAGACTATTTCCATAACTGCCTCCTACAATCTCAGAGTACACCGATATTATCTCCACGATTTACGGGATTCAACACGATCATAGGGATTCAATACAATCCTACTACAACACTATCTCTTATCAAGGCTATAAATACCTTACAACATCCAACGTTCAAAGGTAATGCCTTATTTGCTATTCAATTTATTTCAATACATTCAATTATAGTTTATAAGTAAAACACGTGATACTTATTCTCACGCCGGAGGGTCTTAGTCGGAGACCATCCCGGCTAGTCGTGTGTTCATTGGTTTCAGGTTAGTTGGCTGGAGATCAACCCAATTGCTGGACTTAGGCTGATCAACACGTTCCTTGCAGCATCAGTTTGGTTCCATTATCGGGAACGAAGCATATTTGAGCTTGAAATTTTACTCAAATCAAAAACATGATTACTGACGGACGCACCGCATCTTACTCCAGTGATCCAACACTCAGTAGGACAGTAAGGAACATTGAGGTAGGCACTGGGAATAGGACAACAAATATGCCTCCTCCCCCACCGGGCAATCCCCAAAGGAGGGCCACCCGTTCAAATAGTGTGGCTGACGTTGAAGGTCTACCAGATGGTCGAAGGCAGAAAAGGATTATGCCTGATCAGGAGACAAAACAGCCACCAAAGAGGATCCAAGTGGGTTGAACAGTTGCAGGCGACATTCCAGGTCCCTCAACTACTCTCCCTAGTAGGAAGGAACTTCTGTTGGAGCGAGCTAGAGTACTGCAAAGCTTGCTCGATGTGCATGAAAAGCTACTGGAGATGCCCGAATCTCCCAATAAGAATGATATGAGGCTGTAGAGAGCAACTCCTTCCACCATCTCCCACAGACGGACTAATGGAGGTCCCAGACCTTCTGTTGAGCAACCGAAGATCGAGATGCCTCATCCCTCCCATATTTCCATTGACCCTACTGGCGACCTGAGAGATAGGCTAAATCAGCAGAGGGAACAAGAGGCTGACTCAGCTCAGAGGAGGAGGCTAGCAGCTGATAGGGCTCGACATAGGTCGCCCTCAAGAGGAGAAAGGTCGATGACCCATCGGGAAAGGAGAGAAGTGACACCCCAACGGAATGACAGGCAACGAACCATCTCTAGAAGAGAGCCACACTGGGATGAGAGACAAAAGTCCAACACTGTCTCACATCAAAGGAGCGACTTGGATGCTAGGGAGCTCTTCAATCAGAAAAGGCGGCTAGACAACATGGAGGCTGAAAGAAAAGAAAACGATGGGAAGGTCGAACGAAGCTATAGTACTCTTCGACCGTTGGCCCATGATTTGCTCGACAGAAGTCCCCCTACTGGTTTCAAGCTACCATAGTTGGATAAGTATTCAGGCACGACCAATGCCTTGAACCACATACAGCATTTTGAGGCCACGATGTGTTTAGTCTCCTCCAGGTATGACGTGTTATACAAGGCATTGATCAGCGCCTTCACTGGTGCGACACAGACCTGGTTTCATGGTTTGACCGCTGGTTGTATAACCTCATGAGAGTACATGAGGAAAAAGTTTCTCGATCGATTCTCTATGGATGGGGCCCGTAAGAAGACAGTCACCGACCTGAACAACCTGACTCAAGGTAAAATAGAAAGCAACATGAGTTATTTCACAAGATTTAAAGAGTTGGTCAACCAAATTGAAGAGGACCTGACAGATAGGGAAGTCATAAATTGTTTTCGAAAAGGAGTGTCCTCTCCCGACCTGGACTACGAGCTCCAAGTTAGGAGGGCGACTATGAGGCAAGAGTTGTTTGGAAGGGCCTATGATGTGGCCGTAGCTGAATAGAGAAAGGAAAGGAAGAAAGACAAGGGCTCGAAGCATTTCGAAGTTGGAGAGTCTACTAAAGGGGGTCAGGCGAAACACACCAACAACAATAAGGGAAAGAATAGAACGAGGGCGACTGAGAGAGTCCCTGAAAGTTTCACCCCTTTAACTGTGAGTCGGACTGAGATTATGAATATAGTCGACCTGGGACCACCTGCTCCGATGAACGCCCAAAACATATTCAGAAGGGACAATAGCAGATACTGTGAGTTCCATAAAGACACTGGGCATACTACTGAGGAGTGCAATGAGTTCGAAACGGATCATCCGTAGTGGGTTAACAGTGGAAGGCCGGACATGTTTTGTTAAAGGAGCCCGACCTACCGGAGGCGAGCGAGCCGAAGGTGCAATACCATAACCAAGACACCAAGGTTGAATTGGGTGATTCGAAGAAACAAGTAACACCGCCTAAAACACAAGATTTTTTCGTCTCAACAATGCTCTCTATGTGCCTCCAAGTGAGTCAGATCCCGGACGAGATTATCATCTTCCACCCCTACGAGCTGGCGACCAACGTGACTTCTAGGGAGAAAATTTTGGTGATTCCAGGACTAATTGATGAATATGCTTCGAGCAGGATATTGATAGACACGTGGGCCTGCAAAGATATCCTCTTTTACAAAACCTTCTTGAGTATGGGGCTAACAGATGCTCGACTGTCGCCTTACACAGGTCAACTAGAGGGATTCACCAATCATGTATGGATGCGCCAAGGGCAGATCAAGCTTGGAAATGGAGACACTCGACAACATCCATTGAGGACAGTGTCAAAGATAACTTTTATAGTCATTGACGTAGTAAGTGACTATCATGCTATTCTAGGTATACCTGGGCAGGTCGCTCTTGGAATGGTTTCATCAATCCCCCATTAGAGGGTCAAGTTCCCTACCTTTTCAGGAGTGGGTGCATTCTTAGTGAAATTACACGGATCGCGCGGGCTGCGTGCGAGCGATTGTCTTTCGCGGTGTTTGAGACCTCATTTTCGAAAAGGAGAGGAGTCGCCACGCGGTTTTGTATTTTGAGCCCAAACATTGAAAATGGCTTTGAAAAACGTGTCGTTTTGTATTTTGAGCCCAAACTTTGGAAATGACTTTTTGAAACGTGTTGTTTTGTATTTTGAGCCCAAAATTTTGAAATAGCTTTTTAGTACCAGAGATTGTTAGGTTCGGAAGTCACGTTACGTTTCGGAAAAAGTATTTTGAGATCACTCGAAACGCCTCGTATGACGAGTCTTTCTACCTTTCTCGAAATTGTGTGTGTGTGTGTGTTTGCATTTTGAAAATGGGGTCTTGAATGACAAGCTTAATCTTGATTTGAATGTCGAATGTTTATTTTATGATTTTTGGAAAAAGCGAGCGTTTGAATGACAAACGTCGGTTTTGGAGTTTTTTAGGAAAAAAAGATGCGAGGACGAGTTTGAATCTTTAGCTTAAGTGTCAAATGTTGACTTTTAAGAAAAGATCATTTGAATGTCAAACGTCGGGTTTTGAGTTTAAAAATGATCGTTTGGATGCCAAACGTCACTTTTGTGCGTTTTGAAAGGGAGCTCGAATGACGAACTCCAGTTTTGAACCGGGCATTACATTGTTAGCGATTTTATGGAAAAAGGCATTAAATGAGATGCGATCAACGAATCGTTTTGCGACTCGGACTTGTAAATGTCAGTATTTAAAATGCGGTATTGACGGAATCAAACGATCCGGACATTAAAGATGCGATCAACGAGCCAAACGGCTCGGACTTGTAAAGTTGCATAATTTAAATGACAATATCGACGGATCAAACGATCCATACTTTGTAAATTACTATCACGAACCAAACGCTTCGGACTGTAAAGTTGCGAATCGACGGATCAAACAATCCGAACTGTAAATGATATAAACGTAAAGAACGGGACCGGAACGCCGTTTTAACCCGAGATTACTTCGCTTACGGGAGAGAAGAGGATCTTGGGGTAAAACGTATCGGACCCCGTAGACGGTGTTACGTCTACTTTTCAATGATTTCGACCGAATCGGTTATAGCGTTTGACACGTAAACCGAGACGAAACGAGTATTTAGGGAGAGAGAGTGTTACCTATGGCTAGGGGTTGACTCTTTTGGCTCGGTTGACGTATACATGATACGGTTTAGTGTTTAAAAGGGTGTTTTGAGTTTGTTTGGTTCGTGTTTGGTTGAAAAACGAGGTTTTCACGCAAATTGAGACAAAACGGAGCTCGGGAGGGGGTAGAAATGGTTTATGCCGTGGGCTTTGGTGAAAATGGTTAATATTTTTCCTCTTTTGAAATGTTTGACAGCCCTTGTATTTAAAGGGTGAAATTGTAAAACAGTCCGGACGGACTTTTTCTCAATTTGGGGAGGTTTTCTGGTATTTTGGAAAATTGGAAGACTTGTTGGCAATTCTGAATTTTCTGTAAAACAGTTCGTCCGGACTGTCACTCAATCTCAGGGGCATTTTGGTCTTTTCACTTTGAAATCTGATTGATGTTGACTGGAGGGCCTTGGCATGTGTGCCACGTGCCCCTGTGAATCACCTAGGCTAGGGTTTTCGTCCCGTTATTCCCAGTTTTGTCCCTTTTTTAAATAATTGTTGGGAAAATGTCCGAAATGCCCCCGGAAAGTGCCGGAAAGTGCCTTTTTTAGGAAAACCTGTACTTTCACGTGTGATAATGTGTGTTGAGTACGCTTTGACGTTGGGATGCAGGCGAGTCCGGGAGACGTATTGTTAGCTTCGAGCAGAGTTTAACGGTTCCTTGTACGGAAAGGGCCGCTTAACGGATGCAGTTAACTTCCGACGGATTTTGACGATCCGCATTTGGGTACTTACGTAGCCCCTCGGCGATGTCACTTTCGAAGGAAGTGGGTCGTCGAAAAGATAAGGATCCAAATCGGGGGGATGCCTTACTTGAAGCAGACCCGAGAGGTCGGTAATTTGAAGCGTGATTCCTACATATCCCAGGTGCGGGAATTAGCCCGTCGTAGTTCGTAGGTGCGAGGGTCGCGCGTGGGGACCTTGACCTAAGCGAAGGCTGTTGTGAGGCATACTCGAACCTAAGCTGGAGACTATTATGACAGCGCGTACGAACCTAAGCTGAGACTATTGTGAGGCGTACGGAACCCTGGGCCGGGAGACTATTGTGAGGCGTACGAAACCTAAGTGGGAGGCGGCGCTCAGGATGCGTCCGAACCTGGGCTGGAGACTATGTGGAGGCGTCTAAACCTACAGTGGAGACTATCATGTGAGGCGTCCCGAAGTGGAGACTATCAGGAGGAGTGAGGGAGTACGAACCTAAGCTGGAGACTCATTTCCACAGTGGCGCTACGAACCTAAGTTGAGAGTATTCAGAGGCGTCCGAACCCAAATGGGAGACTATTGTGAGGCGTACGAACCTAAAGGTGAGGCTGTTGCAGTGGAGGCATACGAACCTAAATGGAGACTATTGTGAGGCGTATGAACCTAAGATGAAGAAGCATCCAGGGTTTGACTGGAGCACTTTCTTTCTTGAAAGGTAGTCGTGCGCGGGCTTACGTTGATTGGCCGCTCGTATGTCTTGTCCTTGGACCCTTGGGGATATGGTGTTCTGCCTTAGGATGATGGTCGAAGAGGAGGGATTGCCAGGCGGTTATCTTGGATGGCCGAAATGGGCATAGTCGGAGGGCTTACCATTGACTGACCGGCGGAGAGGTGAGCTTGAGCGTTCACTCTGTTGGAGTGAAAAAGATATTCCCAAGCACAGCTTACTACGGCGGTCGAAGAAAGATTTTGCGTCACAGAGGCAAAACGCTTAGTGAGGAACTGCGGGAATTTTAATGTAATGCAGAACGGACGCTTGATTTAACGTCAACGAGCGGTTTGGTGTTTGAGATTTAACGTCCCGGAGAGGCAGGCCTTAACGTTGAGAACTAACGGGAAATTCTAACGTAGTGGAGACGAGATTGTGATTTAGCGTCCGAAGAGACGGTTTGAGATTTAACGCGTCTGGAGACGGAGCGTTAGTGAGAACTAGCAGGGAAATTTAGCGTGCGGAGACGGAGCGTTAACGTTAGCGAGAACTAACGTGGAAATTTGCGTCTGGGAGGCAGTGAAATTCCGTGATTTAAAGGCATCCGAAGACGGCTCTGCGAGATTTGCGGATACAGGCGGGAGACGAACCTAGGTGAGACAACTAACGGAAAATTTAACGTCTGGAGACGGAGTTGTGATTTAACTTGTCTGGAGATCGCAGGCGTTAGTAAGAACCTAACGGAAAATTTAACGTCCGCAGCACCCGGGGTTGTGATTTTGCTCTTGTCAGAAGGTCAGTTTGGAGATTTAACGTCTCGGAGACCGAACGCAGCGAGACGTTAGTGAAGCCTTGAAATTTAATGCCGTCTGAAGCCTGGATTGTGATTTGCGTCCGAAGATGGTTCTGAGATTTAACGTCCGTCCCGGAGACCTTGCACGTTGAAGTGAGAACTAACGGGAAATTTAACACATCTGGAGACGGGATTGTGATTTAACGTCTCGAGAGCGGTTTGAGATTTGCGTCCTGAGACGAAACGCGTTATGAGAACTAACGGGAAATTTAACGATCTGAATACTGGGAGTTGTGATTTGCTTGTCTCAGAGACTTGGAAACGTTAGTGAGAACTAACTTGAAATTTACTTGTCACAGAGACGGAGTTGTGATTTAACGGCGGTCTGTAAACGAAATTGTGATTACTTGTCCGAAGATGGTTTCGAAACAGTTAACGTCCGGGAGACTACTTGTCTGACAGTTTTAACGCCCTGGAGAATTGCGTTACGGAAGGCCAGGCGTTAGTAGGGAACTATCAAAAATTTAATGTCCAGGGCGGAGTCCGAAAGCCTCGATTTAACGTCACGGAAGGCGGAGCGACGTTAGTGAGAACTAACGGGAAATTTAATGTGCGAGACTCCGAGTTGTGATTTAACGTCTAGAGACTTGACCAGGATTGTGATTTAACGTCAGAAGACGGTTTGAGATTTGGAACGTGTCGGAGAGCGGACGTTAGTGAGAACTAATGGAAAATTTAACGATACGGAAGACGGTTTGTTAGAAATGTCTAATCGGGATTTAACCTCGGGGGAGGGTGGCATTAGAAAGGTATTAGCTTGGGAAATTTTACACTTTTGAGGGCGAAAGGGGTAAGAGTGAAATTATGGGACAGCGAGGGACCAAAGCTGACAAAAGAAACTTTTAGGCTATAAAGAAGTCGTGGACCCAGGAGCGTTAATTTGCTTGATTAACGGAAAATCGGCCCATGGCACAGAAGCAGAGCAGTCAAATTCCATTGTTTCGAGGCGAGAGAGAAGAAAAGAAAAAGAGAGAAAAATCTTGTCCCCACTGCAGAGGTTTGTTCGAATCTTAACGTCGAAGGCAGTATCCTCGTGGGCGTTCGGATTAGAGGCGGGCATCGTCACGGCTGGAGGGCCGCTGATGAGAGAGCGAGGTTTGAGGAGGACGGTGCAGGACCACGCTCTTCCCGTGATTGCGATCAGCCAAGATAGTTTATGCGGCTCGGACACTGTAAATCCCGAGGCGTTAGTGAGAACTAACGGGAAATGGTTAACTTATCCTCAGGCAAGGATTCCGTGATTTAACGTCTCGAATGTGCGGTTCTTGAGATTTGGGCCTGAGACGTCACTAGGCAATGCGATTAGTAGTGAATTCTTGGGGAGATTTTGGTGCCCAAATGTGCGGGTCTGTATTTGTGACTCTTAGCGTGCGGATGACGGGCGTTAGTCGAGATTAACTAGCAGCTTGAAATTCCTGTCTGGAGACGGAGGTGTGACATTGCGGGTAAGGCAAACGAATTGTGATTTAACGTCCGAGATCGCTTGAGTTTTTGGTAATTCCATGTGCAGAGCGTGTTTTGAGATTTAACGTGCGGAGTAAGCCCAGACGTTAGGAATGAGAACTATTTTTGCAATGTTTGAAATGTTTGAAAGTTCCGTCTTCGACGGATTTTCGAGATGTTTGACAGTTTCGGAGTCGAAGGCGGGCGTTGGTGCGAGAAGGTTTTAACGGAAAGTTCCGATTACAATGATTTTCGGAGACGGATGTTGTGAAAGCCAGGATTTCGCGTCTGTGAGAGGCGGAATTGTGATTTAACGTGAAGACGGTTTTGAGATTGCTTGTCCTGAGGCGGAACGTTTTGAAGTGAGAACTAATGGAAAATTTAACGTTCGACGGGATTTTCGAGATGTTGTTAGAAATGTCTAAGCTCGGGATTTAACCTCGGGGAGGGTGTTAGAAAGGTTTAATCGGGAAATTTTACACTTTTCGAGGCCAAAAAGTTGTGGAGTAAAATTGAAATTATGGGAAGCTTGAGCGAGGGACCAAAGTGGCAAAGAAACTTTTAGGCTATAAAAGAGTCCGGACGGGATTCCAATTTGGCGATTCAAATCAAAGACCAAGGCCGACGCAAACTAGTCCAAATTCCATTGTGTTCAAAGTAGAGGCGAGAAGAGAAAGAGAAAGCAGAGAAAATCTTCCCTTTTTGAGTTTTGTTCGAATCTTCGCGGGGTAATCATCATGAGGCTCGGAACGGATTAGGGCCACGGGCTCACACGGGAGGACCGATAATGAGAGAGCGAGGTTGAGGAGGACGGTGCGGACCACCACGCTCTTCCCATGGATCGCGTTTTATCCGTGCGGCTCGGGACACTCATAAATCCAAGGAAGGGATCGCAAGACAGTGAACATCCTCTAAATTCGGGTTAATTTTCGAATGTGCATTCTTGAATTTTAGGAATCTCGATTAGGAGTGAGTTAGGGCTTTTGGTGCCCAAATTGGGGCTTTAACTTTGCGTGTGCCTTTGTCGAAATTAACTAGAGCTTAGTTCAATTGACATTATGTAGACAACATAAAAATTTGGCTGCAAAATTCCATGTCTAGGGGTGTTTTTCAAAATTAAAGTAAGTTTAATTCGACGAGGAATATTTTTGAAATGTTTGAAATGTTTGAAAGTTCCGACTTCGACGGATTTTTCGAGATGTTTTGAAAGTTTCGAATGCTTTCGCGGATTTGCAGAAGGTTTTTGAAAGTTCCAATTTCGACGGATTTTTCGAAATGTTTTGAAAGTTCCGACCCGGCGCGGAGTTCCATGAAATGTTTTGAAAGTTCCGAATTCGTGAGTTTTCAAGATGTTTTGAAAGTTAGGAAGTTCGACGGATTTTTTAAGATGTTTTGAAAGTTCCGAATTCGACGGATTTTTCGAAATGTTTTGAAAGTTCCGAATTAAGACGGATTTTTCGAGATGTTTTGAAAGTTCCGATTTGGACGGAGTTTTCGAAATGTTTTGGAAAGCTTGAACCGTGAATATTATGTCCACATTTAGGACATGAATATCTTTAGGAGAAAATAGCTATATCTATGTTTCATCATCTTGATATGCGGCACATGCATAGTCCGGGGTCCATTCCTTAGGTTCCGATGGATCCGCCTCCTCACTATGCGGTATCCTATGCGTCTCGATGGAGGATTTGCGGTGAATGCAAATATGCCGAATTTATCCTAGAGGATGCGATGTATAGTTTTCCTGAGAGACGAGTGCCGAGGAGCCCTTGAGTGTTACCTGCAGAGAGGCGGGCCCACATATCCAGGACTACCCGCTCCCTCGCGCTCGGCGGCGTATGAGGGGAGCTGATGGTTCTCGCAGTGGTAGCGATGGTTCCCATTTCGGAGGAGGCGAGGCCTCGGAGTACAGTGGATCCCGATGCTTCGATGAGTGCTTTGTTTCAATTTGTACTTGCCCAGTAGTAGCATTACACCAAATGTTGCATTTATGCTTTGTCTGTTTATCTTTTGTGCAGCTTTCTGATTTGCGGGTATGCAGCCGTACCACAACTTACATGCCGTGAGGCGTATGGATGGGATAGCGGCCCCTACAGCAGGAGGCTCGTGGAGTTCTGCAGGTGTAGTTCCCTGAGGAGGCCTCGTTGCATGCGCCCAGCCGATGCCGTCTAGGCCGTGCCGAAGACACGTGCGCCTCTACGACTAGTGGGCGAGATTTTACGCGAGGTTCGGCCAGTTCTGGCAGTGAGACGACGGGGGTTCGGAGCTCGTCATTCTTCATATTCGGGACACGAGCGAGGAGAGTCCTCGGGGACACGAGGCGCGGAGGCGGCACTTCGTATTCCCGCCTTGAGGAATTTGGGGATTACCTGTCCTCTGTGGATCCGGCTGCGGCGGGCAGTATTACGAGTGCTCGGATGACGAGCAGGACTCTGAGTAGTCCCCTTTTTTTAGACAATTAGGTGTATTGTCCAAACAATTTGATTTGTACTTGAAAGGGCCTTTGAGGCGAACCCTTATTTTTTGAATATTTATTTAGTGATTACCTTCCTTTATTTTTGGCAAATAAGTAAGTAGGTTGATCAAAAATAAATAATAATGGGACATGCATAAAAATTCGAACTGGTCAAAATTTATATCTATATGCACTGTTATTTAATTAATTGCACTGTTGCACGAGCCCGGGGCGGATGTGGTGTTGGCAGTGAATGATTACACTACGGATGCATGTAATTTAGACAAGGCTTGAACAGGAGGCTGTTTGGAAATGTTCCTGAGTTTTGAGGCTGCTGGATGCAGAGTTGACCAAGTCAACTTGAAAAAATAGTCCGGTCGGACTGGGATTCAGTTCCAGTTTGTTTTAAATTGCAGTCCAGTTTCTGCAATTTTAAAAACACTACGCTTGCTTCTGATCAAAGCTGATTTTTCTTTGGAATTCTTGGAGGTTTCCATTATTTTCATGGCTCCATTTCCCAGGTTATCGTCTCAGATGCAAGAGCGATATTTGGATAGTTTCCAGTCGTGGGTACGGCACCACACGAGGCAAAGCAAGGGATTTTTTGAGGGCTGTTATGGGATGAAAGTGGTTTGCGCTTTGAAGGAGCTCATGCCGGATTGGAATCTCTTGAGAGCTGCGGCTCGCTTCTGGGACATAAGGAGGCACGTGTACAGCTTTTCGTACAACGAGATTACGCCCACATTTGAAGATTTCCGGGACATACTTGGAGGATATGAGGTGGAGCAACCTGTTCTTCCTTTGATGGGCGGGCTGACCACCGTTAAGAAGTTAGTATCTTTGCTTGGCGTCTCAGCTGAAGAAGCATACGGGATGCTAATACCGAACACGGATTATGTTGACATTTCGGGGCTGCCCGATAGATTTGTCGGTGTTGAGGGGAGCGTTTCCGCGTGGGACGCTTTTGCTCTGTGTGCAATTGCCACTTTATTCACGTTCATGTCCTTGGGTATGTGCCATCACAGTGTACTGGACCTGGTGAGGTAGTGCCGGAATGGGGGAGACATCGTGTCTTTGATCCTGGGTGAGACGTTCCTTGGCATAGGTCGGGTGGCGACCGGCAGCCGATATATTTGGGGAGGGAGTCCCGCAATGCTTACTCTGTGGTTGAGGGAGCGATTGTAGATGATGCCCGAGGTGCCAGTGTCATGTGATCCCTGGTCCTTTTCTCGACGTCCTTTGGTGATAGGGGGCGATCAGGCTGAACTGGAGCTTTGGATGGCCAGACTCCGCACGCATCATTTGACATGGTGGGTTCCTCATTGGAAGTTACAAACTTGTCGAACCGCTCAGGAGGGTCTTCTTGTCGTCAGGGTCCCGGGAGTGTCCCAGACTTCTTTTTATATTCCATCATTAGTGCTGCGCGATTTGGGCCGGGAGGTGTGCCGTTGGAGGTTTGGGTAATGCTGCTACCTTCGAGGTAGGATCTCTTCTGATGGAAAATCCTTCGACGCCATTACTTCTTACGCGGTTGTGGCAACATACGTCCTTTCCTACCAGGGTTCTCTTTCACCGGAGAGGGGGCATTTTTCTGTCCACGCAGTATTTGAACTGGTATGATGAGTGTATGGGGGAGACATAGATGGCTATTTTGTGGAGACGGAGGGAGATGTTGGGCCTTGATTACCCTGACGGCTCGACTCTGAGGAGGGCCGAAGCGGCGGCTAACCCTTAGGATTGTATTGGGGATGACATGGCTGATTATGAGGCCAATGCTAGTCGGGCGGCCGATCAGAGGATGGAGATGATGACTCAGAGAGAGGCAGCTCGTGATAGAGCTAGGGAAAGGGCTGCGTTGGCAGCTGCAGGTTTGACAGAGGCATCAGGAAGGGTCCCAGAGCCAGGTAGAAGGACTATGGGGATATTTCGTGTGAAAGTGAAGAATACCCATCGTGGAAAAGGGAAGGGGAAGAAGGATGAAGGACCAAGTATGGGGGACTATGTTGACCTTGCTGTCCGGAGTATCCACCCATTGTCATTGCAGACACATTAATTGATTAACGTTTATTGTAGTTTTGCTAGCGTGTAGCGAGTCAAGAGTTGACCGTGCTTGAACTCATCAAAGATTGTTTTAACCGTCATTAATTTGTAGGTTAATTTAAAGAGTTTTCAAAACACAAGCGATTGGTGCTTATTTGTTTTTTTTTTGTTTTTGAGACCAAACCAATGATAGCTGCCTACGTTCCCCTTTTACAATTGGACTGAGGGGCTCAAGTCACCGTAGTTCGACACTTTAGGTGAAATTTGAGAAAAAAGACAAAAGAAGTACGACCCTGTTTTTTACCTGGATCATTATCGGGAATGTATCCAGTTGGGTATTACTCTTTTAGCACTTTAATTTTACTGAGGGGCGGTGTATGGGGAAGGAGAGTTGACTCGTGTTCTTCCTCAAACGAAGTATCTGCGGAGCTTGCTTCAGTTCACAGGGTTAACAAAAGGGTTCCCGTCCAAATCTGCTAACTTCATGGCTCCTCCGGAGAAGATTCTTTGTACCACGAACGGGCCTATCCAGGTAGGCTCCCACTTTCCGAGGGGATTGGTCTGCGTAGGAGGCTTTTCCTTGAGCACCAAGTCGCCTTCTCTGATGTTTCGGATCTTGACTTTCTTATCAAATGCTCGGGCCATTCTACTTTGGTAGGCACGAGTATGCTCTATGGCTTTCAATCTGCGCTCGTCGAGTAGAGCTAGTTCGTCGTGACGGCTCTGGAGCCATTCGACTTCATTGATTCCGTTTTCCAAGAGGACTCGGAGGGATGGAATTTCCAATTCCACTGGTAACATTGCTTCCATTCCGTATGTAAGTGCGAAAGGAGTCTCCCCTGTGGCGGTTCTCGACCGATGTTCCGATCCCCGCAGCGCTAGATGTAGCTTCTCGGGCCAATCCCGACCTCTGACGGTCATTTTTCTGATTATCATTGCGAGAGTCTTGTTTGCTGCCTCTACTGCACCATTAGTCTGTGGTCTGTAGGGAGAAGACTTGTGGCGTGTAACTATGAACTCGGTCAAAAGTTGGTCACAATCTCCTTCAAAGTGGGTTCCATTGTCGGATATGATCTCATTGGGCACCCCGTATCTGCACATGATGTTCTCTTTGATGAACTTGGCCACTTTCTTAGAATTCAAGATTTGTATGATCTGGCTTCTACCCATTTGGTGAAGTAGTCAACTGCGACTAATATGAACTCGTGACCATTGCTCCCTGGCGGAGTGATTTTGTCGATGACGTCGATTCCCCATGTTGCGAAAGGCCATGGTGTAGTCATGCAATAGAGCTCGTGAGGAGGAATGTGATTGAGGTTGGAGAACCGTTGACATTTGTCGCAGCTTCTGACGAACTGGATGCAGTCTGTTTCCATTGATACCCAATAGTAACCCATATGGATGATGATCTCATGTCAATGCTCGGCGTTCATGTGCGGACCGCAGTTCCGTCGTGAACTTCGTTCATCGCCCGCCGGCTTTTTCTTTATTTACACACCGGAGGAGTGGTCCTCGTGGCGTTTCTTGTACAACATACCCCCAGAAGGACGAAATGGGATACCAGGCATTTTAGTGCCATCATGTTTTTGGCTTTGATCCCTTCTTTGTATTTTCCATCTTCATTTATGAAGGAAGCTTCTCCGTTTTGGAGGTACTGGTAGATTTGATTGTACCAGGGTTCGTCGATCGGTTCACTTTTGACTTGGATCTCACAAAGAATAGGCGGGTGTTTCCTTCGCCTATTCTAAGGGGTTTTACTCGATTTTCCTTCGGGAATTTCGACAAGAGATGCTAGGGTAGCTGGGCATCTGCGAAGCGATTCCTGTCTCTTGGCAAATAATGGAAAGAGATGTCCTTGAACTGAGCAATGAGCTCCTCCATGTACGTGTGGTACTTCTGGAGGCCAGAATCTACTGTCTTCCATTTGTTGGACACTTGATTGATGATCAATGCTGAGTCTTCGTACACTTCCAGTTCTGAGATGTTGTACTCAGACTCAAGAGCTTCTAGGCCAGCTGCGCAAGCTTAATACTCTGCTGCATTGTTGGTTGCTTCAAAATTCAGTTTGATGGCTATAGGAGTATGCTCGTCTTTAGGATCGACCAATAGCATTCCAATACCATTTCCCTTCTTGTTGGCTGCCCCATCGAAGAAGAGTTGCCGGTTTGCGGCTTGCCGAGCGAGAAAATCCCGTCATCCGAAACCGCGGATCGGGACCCTTGAGTTCACCGCTTGGGAAGTCCGCTACCGATCTGCCATTACTCTGCCCTTTGTTGATTTTCTGACCATGTACTTGATGTCTAAATTCAGCCAGGAAGAATGACCACTTGGCTAATCTTATTGATAGAGATGGCTTGTCGAAGAGATATCTGACGGGGTCCATCTTGGAGACCAGGAGCACTGAATGTGACTACATGAAATTACCCGAATTTTTGCGCCCGACGAAGAGGCGGTTGTCTTTCGCGGATTGGTTGGTGTCTGAGACCTCGCTTTCGGGAAGGAGAGGAGTCGCCACGCGGTTTTGTATTTTGAGCCCAAATGTGGGAAAACGACTTTAGTTGGAAAATGGTGTCGTTTTTATTGGTAGCAAAAAATTAGGAAAAGGCTTTGAAAAGGGGTGTCATTTTTATTGGTAGCAAAAACGAGAAAAAGGATTTTTGAGTACCAGAGATTGTTAGGTTCGGAGGTCACGTTACGTTTCGGGAAGAGTATTTTGAGATCACCCGAAACGCCTCGTATGACGAGTCTTTCTACCTTTCTCGAAAATGTGTGCGTGTGTGTGTGTGTGTGTGTGTTTGCATTTTGAAAATGGGGGCTTGAATGACAATCTTAATCTTGGTTTGAATGTCAAACGTTGATTTTCGTGATTCCGTATAAAAGGCGAGCGTTTGAATGACAAACGTCGTTTTTGAAATTTTTTAGGAAAAGTGGCGCGAATGCTGATTTTAATCTTTTTTTAAGTGTCAAATGTTGAATTTTTAAGAAAAGAGCGTTTGAATGTCAGACGTCGGATTTTGAGTTTGAAGATGATCGTTTGGATGCCAAACGTCATTTCGCGCATTTTTGAAAGAGAGTTCGAATGTCGAACTCCGGTTTTGAAGCGGGCATGTCATTGTTAGCAATTTTACGGGAAAAAAAACATTAAATGAGTTTTGAATGTCAAAGTCGGCTTTTAAGTTTGAAGATGATCGTTTGGATGCCAAACGTCATTTCGCGCGTTTTTGAAAGAGAGTTCGAATGTCGAACTCCGGTTTTGAACCGGGCATTTCATTGTTAGCGATTTTATGGGAAAAAAAGCATTAAATGAGTTTTGAATGTCAAAGTCGGCTTTTATGTTTGAAGATGATCGTCTGGATGCCAAACGTCATTTCGCGCGTTTTGAAAGAGAGTTCGAATGTCGAACTCCGGTTTTGAACCGGGCATTACATTGTTAGCGATTTTACGGGAAAAAAACATTAAATGATATGCGATCAAATAATCGTTTTTTCGACTCGGACTTTGATAAGTAAATATTATCACGAGCCGAACAGCTCGGACTTGTAAATGACAGTATTTAAAGTGCGGTATCGACAGAATCAAACGACCCGGAATTGTAAAGTGCGTTATACGAGCCAAACAGCTCAGAATTGTAAAGTTGCGTAAAAAGTAAATGACGATCGACGGATAAAACGATCCAGAATTTGTAAATGACATGAAAGTAAATGACGATCGACGGATCAAACGATCCGGAATTGTAAATGACATAAAAAGTAACGGAACGGGGCCGAAACGCCGTTTTAACCCGAGATTACTTCTCTTACGGAAAGAGAAGAGGATCAAGGACTAAAACGTATCGGACCCCGTTAGACGGTGGCGTCTACATTTCAACAACGTCGTCCGAAACGATTGTAGCGACTTGCGCGTAAACTGAGATGGAACGAGAGTTTAAGGAGAGAGAGCACTACCTATGGCTAGGGTCGGCTCCTTTGGCTCGGTGGGCGTATACGGGATACGAAAAGGTGTTTGGAACGGTGTTTCAAGGTGGTGGGGGTTGTATTTGGTTGAAATATGGAGTTTTCAGGCAAATCGAGGCGAAACGGGGCTCGGGAGAGGGTGAAAAGGGTTTGGGCCGTGGCTGTGGTGAATTTGGGTGAATTTTTGTTGTTGTCAAAATGTTTGTCAACCCTCTGTATTTATAGGGTGAAATTGCCAAGGAGTCCGGACGGACTTAGGCTGAATTCCAGGGGGTTTTGTGAAACTTTGGAAACTGGAGGGACTTGCTGGCAATTCTGGATTCTCTGCAAAAGATTCCGGCCGGACTTGGACTGCATACCAGGGTTATTTCGGTCTTTTCATACTGAAATGTGATTGAGGTTGACAAGGGAGTTGTGGCATGCGTGCCACGTGTCCTGTGACTCACCAGGTTTATGGGATTTCGTGTCATTATCCCCGATTTTGTCCGTTTTTTAAATAAATGTCCAGAAAATTTCCGAAATGCCCCCGAAAAGTGCTGAAAAGTGCGTTTTTCAGGGAAAGTTGTACTTTTACGTGCGACGACGTGTGTTGAGTACGCTTTGACGTTGGGATGCACGGGGCAGTCCCGGGACGTCTCGTTGGCTTGAGAACGGAGAGTGTAACGGGTTCCGGTTAACCTGAAGCGGGCCAATTAACGGATTCCGGTTAACTTCTAACGGATTTTGGCAATCCGGATTTGGGTACTTACAGTTAGCCCCTCAGCGATGTCACTTTCGAAGGAAGTGGGGTTGTTGAAAAAAGATAAGGATCCAAATCGGGGGATGCCTTACTTTGAAAGACCTGGGCGGTCAGCTGGCTGGACCCTTAGCGAAAGGATTCCTACGTATCCCGGCGGGAATCAAGCCGGTCGTAGTTCGTAGGTGCAAGGGCCGCGTGTGGGGACCTTGACCTGAGCGAGACTGTTGTGAGGCGTCTGAACCTGAATGGAAACTATTGTGAGGCGTCTGAACCTGAGATTTCTGAAACCTTCGAGGGCGTGTGGAGCCTCAGACCGGAGTTGCTGGAACATACGAGGGCGTGTGGCGCCTCAGACCGGAGTTGCTGGAACATACGAGGGCGTGTGGCGCCTCAGACCGGAGTTACTGGAACATACGAGGGCGTGTGGCGCCTCAGACCGGAGTTACGAGGATGCGTTTATCCTGAGATGAAGGCGTTCGTGCCTTGAGTGCTGGACTCATGATGACGGCCAGGTTTATCCGCTGGGGATAGGGTGGCAATGATGGGAATGGTTGTGTTAAACTGGCGTTATTAACAACACGGAAGGATTGACGTTCTAACGACGGGGTTAGGAATGAGATGTGGTCTCGGGAGAGACTGACACATTGCTGGGGAAAAGCGTCCAGAGTTCTGACGTTTAGGAACTGAGTGGGTTGAATGACGTTTCTTCTTAGACGGATGGTCTTAGGATCCTGCTGGGGAGGAATGTTCGGGCTTACGGTGATGGCCGAAGAGGGATTGTTGTGCGGGCTTACCTTGATGGCCGCTGAAGTGGGACGATCGGGCTTACGACTGGCGGCCGGGGAAGTAAATGTTCACTTGCTGGAGTGAAAAGGTATTTGGGCTTACGAGAATGGCCGAAGAGGGATTGTTGTGCGGGCTTACCTTGATGGCCGCTGAAGTGTGACGATCGGGCTTACGACTGGCGGCCGGGGAAGTGAACATTCACTTGCGGGAGTGAAAAGGTATTCGGGCTTACGAGGATGGCCGAAGAGGGATTGTTGTGCGGGCTTACCTTGATGGCCGCTGAAGTGGGACGATCGGGCTTACGACTGGCGGCCGGGGAAGTAAATGTTGGTGAAAACCAATGGGAATATAACGTCTGGAGATGGAGTTGTGATTTGATGTCCGAAGACGGGACTGAGCATTTGAATGTCAAACGTCGGTTTGAGACGGAAATGAGCGTTTGAATGTCAAACGTCAACTTGGGGCAAAAATGAGCGTTTGAATGTCAAACGTCAACTTGGGATGTAAATGAGCGTTTGAATGTCAAATGTCAACTTGGGATGTAAATGAGCGTTTGAATGTCAAACGTCGACTTGAGATTTAACGTCTGGAGACGAAGTTGTGATTTGATGTCCGAAGACGGGACTGAGCGTTTGAATGTCAAACGTCGGTTTGAGACGGAAATGAGCGTTCGAATGTCAAACGTCATTTTGGGATTTAAAGTCTGGAGATGAACGTTAGTGAATACTAACTGGGAATTTAACGTCTGGAGACGAACGTTAGTGAAAACTAACTGAGAATTTAACGTCTGGAGATGAACGTTAGTGAAAACTAACGGGAATTTAATCCTCGGGGGATGGGGTGTTAGAAAGGTCTAACTTGGGGAAATTTTACACTTTTGGGGGCCAAAAGGGGTAAAATTGAAACTGTGAGAAGCTGAGGGGCCAAATTGTCAAGGAATCTTTTCACCGCAAAAGAGTCCTACGGACTCAACCCGAATTTGACCATGTTCAAATCAGCGCCAAGGCCGACGCAAACTGGTCCACTTCTACCATTTTTCCAGGCGAGGAAGAGAGAAAGGAGAGAAGAAAAATCACCCCATTTCGTGAGTTTTGCTCAAATTTCCAAGGGAAAATCAACATGGAGGCCGATTTGGGACCAATGGCTCGCCATAGGAGGACCGATAACGAAAGAACGAGGTTAGTGAGGACCATTCGAACCACCGTTCTTCCTTTGAATCCGGCAGAGTTCTAACCGGCTCGGGACACTCACAAATCCAAGGGAGGGATCGAAAGACAGGTGAACTTCCTCTAAATTCCATTAATTTAAGAATGTGCATTCTTTAAATTTTAGGAATTTAACTAGAAATGAGTTATGGTTCTTGGTGCCCGAATTGGGGCTTTTGACTTTGCTATGTGCCTTTGTCGAAATTGACTAGAGTGTAGTTCAATTGACACTATGGGTAGATGACATAAAAATTTTGGTTGCAAAATTCCATGCCTAGAGGTGCTTTTCGAAATTAAAGTAAATTTAATTCGGGACGGAGTAATTTTTCGAAATGTTCGAAATGATTTGAAAGTTCCGAATTCGACGGAGTTTTCGAAAGGTTTTGAAAGTTCCGAATTCGACGGAGTTCTCGAAATGTTTTGAAAGTTCCGAATTCGACGGAGTTTTCGAAGGGTTTTGAAAGTTCCGAATTCGACGGAGTTTTCGAAATGTTTTGAAAGTTCCGAATTCGACGGAGTTTTCGAAATATTTTGAACTTTTTGAATTTTGGACCGTTAATACTCCAACCAGGATGGACATATTTTAGGAAAAATGAGAACTATATCTGTGTTGCATCATTTTGACATGCGTTCCTGCACTTTGTTGATGTTGCTTCTGTATTTAACGTATTCTTGCCGTGTTCACCTGCAGGGGCGAGGGACAGTTGACGTTCACAACTTGAAGAGTCAGGGAGCCTTCGAGGCAGTTAGAGCACTGTGGGAGATACTCCCGGACGAGGCTCGAGACGGAGAGAGGAGTCCACAGCAGTTTGTGGTTGACTCCGGTTTGGCTGGATTTATCAGCGCAGTAGCCGCGGTGGCTTCGACGCAGAGGGCGAGGTCCTTGTACGTTGCCTTGAGCGAGTACTGGTGGGACACGACCCACACTTTTCACTTCAGGTGGGGAGAGGTGACTGTGACTCCCACTGACTTTGCGGCGATCACTGGGTTGCCATTCTGGGGCAACACGCTGGTGTGGGTGGACGGCTACACCCCGGGGCAGTTGTCGGATCTGCTGGGTTTTGATGTTACCGATGCCAGGGGCTTGGGTATTCGGTACAGGCCGATGGAGACTCATCTGAGGAGGGGTATTACTGCTTATGTGGAGGGGTCTTCGAGGATGACCGCAGAGCATCTGGCTCGAGGGTTTATATGGTTCGCGTTGTCAGCGACCCTGTTTCCTACTTCTGACACATCCTGTCACTTCCCTTTGCTCGGCTCGCTGACTGATATGGACGCCATGAGGGGGTTTGCATGGGGGGAGGATGGACTGGCCGAGCTCTACCACGCCTTGGATAGGTTCTCGCGGTGAGAGGAGAACACCTTGTGCTGCTTTTCATTTACTTTGGATGTAAGTTCCCGTCTTTTTCTCTTCCTTGTCTCATTTTTGTACTCGTATGTATCTGCTTTGTAGCTGACATAACTTTCCATGTGCTTGACAGGTGTGGGCTTTAGAGGTGTTCCGCCCGCAGAGATGGGAGATCAAGGAGACGTATGCGTCCTTGTTCCCTGCCATGTTGATTTGGTAGAAGGAGGCGAAGAAGCCGGTGTCATTGAGGGAGGGTACTCAGCTGACTTATGAGGAGGTGTCTCTGGCCCTGAACCGAGAGTTTTCCGTGCGGATCCATCTGACTTGGTGGAACCGGATTAATGTTGGTGTGGTCCAGGTTGCTAGAGAGGTGACACGTCGGCAGAAGCTGCTGGTGGGACTTCACTGTGACGCGATGTATCTGGGGGAGAGGGTGACCTATCAGCATGGTCCAGGGTCCCTTCCTTTGGTGCCGATAGACCCGCCTCCACACATGCAGCATCCTTTGTTAATACCGATGGAGGATCTGGAGCGGTATAGACAGGGCGTGTTCTATACCGAATTTATCATAGAGGGTGCCGACTATGACATCTTTCTGAGGATGAGGCTGAGGAGCCCGCAGGTGCTGTACAGGGAGGGCGAGGGCCCTGGATATCCCCGAGACTACCCGCTCCCTCGCGCTAGGCTGGCGTATGAGGGGCTGGACGGTTCCCGTAAGCGGTTAGTGATCCCTATTCCAGAGGAGACGAGGCCTCGGTACAGAGTGGACCCCAATGCTATGGTGAGTGCTTTGGATTTGATTTCCTGCATTTGATAGTAGCATTCTGCAAATGTTGCATCTGTGCTGTCTGTTTATCTTTTGACGACTTTCCTGGTTTGCAGGTGTCTGGCCGTACGTACAACCAGGCTGTGAGACAGTTGGACGGGTGGGCCAACTACGCCAGGAGACTCATGGAGTTCCTGCGGTGCAATTCCCGGAGGAGTGCGGCTGTGCATGAGCCGAGGCCATCTAGGCCATCTACAGCGAGAGGTTTGTCTGCCTCCACGGCTGGTGGGGGAGACTTTACGCAGGGATTTGGCCAGTTCTCTGGCGTGACGGCGGGGTTCGGAGCTCGTCACTCTTCGTACTCGGGGCACGAACAGGGAGAGTCCTCGAGGGCACAGGAGCAGAGGCGGCCTTTCTCGTATTCCCGCCTGGAGGAATTTGGAGAGTACCTGTCCTCGGTGGACCCGGCTGCTGCGGGGCAGTACATTGAGTGTTCGGATGACGAGCAGGACTCTGAGTAGTCCTCTTTTGCTTTATTTTTAGACAAAATGTGTGTATTGTCCAAACAATTTGACTTGTACTTGAAAAGACGCCCTTGAGGCGGAACCTGTATTTTGCACATTTATCTAGTGATTACCTTCTTTTGTTTTGGAAAATAAGCAAGTAGGTTGATCAAAAATAAATAAAAATGAAACATGCATAAAAATTCGAACTGGTCAAAATTTATGTCTATATGCACTGCTGAAATAGCCCGGATCCGAGAAGGCTTCGCAGCCCCGGCATCTGGTAGTCTTTCGCGTTGGCGGCGGTGTCTCGCCGTTTCGTTTTCGCATTTGTAGAGTCGCCACGCCGTTTTTATTAAGCCCAAAACATTGAAAAAGGGCATCAGTTTAAAGATAATTTTAAACTGTTTTTGTGTGATGAGATTTTGAGTTCGGAGGTCAGATGACTCCTCGGGAAGAGAATATTAGAATATTAGAGCTCACCCGAGTCGCCTCGTAAAACGAGTCTTTCGGATACCCCTAATATCCTTTAAATGTCAGTGCAAGTGTGTGTGTGTGCTTTTTAAAAATGCATGTCGTATCGGATGTCTACATTGTATGCTATGTATGGAAATGTATTGAAATAGTGTAGGAAGGAAGCCTTACCAATGTTGGTTCGTGTCTGTCTTCCGCCTGGGAATAGTATTTGAGGTCCGAGTAGCGTTCCTGCATGGATCGGGATTGCTTCGGGAAGGGCCGGTTGTCCGCGTGACGCAGTTTCGGCGTGAGCCGAGGTTGTAAGCCGCGTCGGCGCAGGTTCGGCGTGCGTAGGGATCGTCTGGCTTTGACTCGGAAAGAGGTTCGGCGTGCGTTGTGGTGGCAGGAGTCACTCGCGCAGTTTCGGCGTGGTTTGGGATCGTCGGTTTGACTGGAAAGAGCCGGGACACCGTGGAAAGACTGTGCAAGGCCTCTGAGTACCACGAGGGCCTCGAGTACCTCGAGAGTGCCTCGGGCAGCGCGGAGCCGTCTCGGAGCGCTCGGGAGGCTTCTGAGCACCACAAGGGGCTCTAAGGCCTCTAAGGATCCGAAAGTGGCCGGGAATGCCTCGGAAGGACTTAGAGGAAGCCGAAGGCCTAGGGAGGAAGAGAGAAGTGGGAGGTGTGTGAAAATGAGGAGGGGGAGCCCTCTATTTATAGTGCCGTATTAGGTGCAAAAGAGGTCCGTACGGACCTCCCCGGTAATCCAGCTTTTTGGTTTTCCTCGATTTGAGGGAATATGTGATGATGGTGAATATTCCGTAATTATGGTGTCCCCCGAGCAATAAGGTCCGTACGGACCATCTTGCATGCAAAGAGGTCCGTACGGACCAACTAAGCATGAGGGTAATCATTTTCCCCGGATTTGAGGGAATATTGTGGACTTTAAGAAGATTCACAAGAATTATTAAAGCAAAGAGGTCCGTACGGACCATTATTGCTTTTCCAATTTCGAAAATTCCCAAAAGGTCCTTTCGTCCCTTTTTATCCCGTAAAGGCTCCTCCCTTGCTGGGCTGGGGGTTTAGAGAGGGTTTTGAGTGAGAGGGGTCGTCGAGACGCGTTGATGAGTCTCGCGGTGCTTCCCGCGTGTTTGAAAGGGTGTGATCCAGATTGGGGTACTTACAGAAGCCCTCGACGACGTCACTTATGAAAGAAGTGGGGTCGCCGATAAGATAAGTGGTCCTAATCCGGATCGCGTGGCCGGGAGATAATGTGACCGGGAGGCCGCGTGGTGACGTGGGCGGTGTCCTATCAGGTGACCGTTTAGGTCGGTGAGGCCGGACCCCCGTGATAGGATTCCTACGTATCCTCGGCGGGAATCAAGCCCGGTCGTAGTTCAGAGCGCTGGGTGAGTGTTTTGTGAATGCAGCGCGGTGGTGCCCTCAAGTGTCGCGTGACCGCCGAGGCCGGGCCATGAGGACGTGGTGGTGTCCTCCGGTGACCGCATAGGTCGAATGGCCGGACCCTCGTAATAGGATTCCTACGTATCCCCGCGTGAATCAAGCCTCGGTCGTAGTTCGCAGGTCGTGAAAACTGTGAGTGCGGGCGCGGTGGTGCCCCCGGCTGTGGTGACCGCGAGGTCGCCGGTAAGGACGTGGTGGTGTCCCGGGATGTGGTGACCGCATAGGTCGATGGCCGGGACCTCGTAATAGGATTCCTACGTATCCCTCAAGGGAATCAAGCCTCGGTCGTAGTTCGAGGTCGTGAAATCGTGAGTGCGGGCGTGGTGGTGCCTTGAAGTGTCAGGTGACCGCCGAGGTCGCCGGTAAGGACGTGGTGGTGTCCTAAAATGTGGTGACCGCTGAGGTCAATTGTGAGGACGTGGTGGTGTCCTGGGATGGAAATTTTACGATTTTCCTAATCGGGTGGTTTAAGGCCTTCCGGGCCGAAGATAGTTGTGAGGACTTGAATCGCCTTCTGATTGCGGTTGCGCCATGTTTGAAGACTTTGAATCATCTTCTGGCTGAGATTGGTGCCACGCGGGAGGACTTCAATCGTCTTCCGGGCGGCGGTTGGTGCCACGCGGGAGGACTTTGAATCGTCTTCTGGCGGCGGTTGATGTTATGCGCGAGGACTTTGAATCGTCTTCTAGCCGCAGTTGATGTTATGCGCGAGGACTTTGAATCGTCTTCTAGCCGCAGTTGATGTTATGCGCGAGGACTTTGAATCGTCTTCTAGCCGTTAGCTGATGTTATGCGCGAGGACTTTGAATCGTCTTCTAGCCGTAGTCAGGAGGCATGGCCGCCTTGTGCTTTGATCACGAGAGGCGCAGATGCCTTGGTGTTTTTGCATGTTGAGTAGAAGGTCGGACTTACGATGACCGCCGGCGTTCGCGTTGCCGTTGAAGCGGGCAAGGATGACTACCGGTGATTGCTTCACCATTTGGCATTTGGAGGCGCTTCTTGCCTTGGGACTTGTACTCGAGAGGTGTCGTCCTTTTGTGCTTGTTTTGCCATTTGAGCGGGCAAGGATGATGGTCGTCTTTGGGATATTACCTTGTATGACTTCCCTCGACTTGTTGGGGAGGAGCTCTGGCTTACTTTGATGGCGCTGCCATGCGTCGCTGAAGTGGGCTAGGTTCGGCTTACAATGACTCGCCGGTGCTTGAATTGGCCGGGATGCGTGACCTTGTAGGGGCATCTTTTCTCGTTGGGAAGATGACTTCTGACCTCCTTCGAGGGCCTGGGCTTGAGTTGTCGCTGAGTGTTTGAGGCGTCTTGTGCCTCTGATATTCGTGGCCGGGAGGTGTTGGCTCCTTCTTGAATTGTCGTCGGGCGTCTTGGAGGCGTCTCGTGCCTTGATATTCGTACTGGGAGGTGTTGGCTCCTTCTTGAATTGCCGTTGAGTGGGCATTTTGGAGGCGTCTCGTGTCTTGATATTCGTACTGGGAGGTGTTGGCTCCTTCTTGAATTGCCGTTGAGTGGGCAAAGACTGGTCTTACATTGACGGTCTGTGGTTGAATTGCCGTTTAAGTGGGCGAGGTTTGGGCTTACACCGACCGGCCGGTGATTGAATTGCCGTTGAAGTGGGCGAGGACCGGTCTTACGCTTGACGGCCGGTGATTGAATTGCCGTTGGAGTGGGCGAGGACCGGTCTTACGTTGACGGCCGGGGGTGTTCGTCGAGAACCTGGCCGGAGTTTCTGATACGAGGAAGAACAAGAGTGTCTTCCTGGGCCTTTCTGAGTATTGGTGGGATACCACCCACACCTTCCACCTGAGCTGGGGCGAGGTGACAGTGACGCCCACCGACTTTGCTGCGATCACCGGGCTTTCCTCAAAGGAGGGCTAGGCGCGGTGGAGAGATATGATCTCCGATGTTGTGTTGACCGAGCCGCCGGGCTTTGAGCCTCGTCCTCGCAGGGGCCCGGGGGATGCTATATAGTGATGTGGAGCCGAGGATTACGGCGCATTGGGGCCTATGTCCGGGTACCGGGCCAGTGTCGGCGGAGTAACTCGGCGCGCTCCTTTTTGTGGTATGCACTCTCCGAGACTTTGTTCTCGAACCACGCGACCGCGGCTCCCTTTTTTGCTTTGGAGAGAGCTTGATTGATTTGGATAGAGTTTGTGACATCGCTTGGGCGAGGCAGTGCTTGGCCGAGCTCTACTTCTCCTTGGACCGGTTTAGCCTGGGCGTGGCTAGTTCATCGTCCGTTTGACTTTGCTTTGGAGGTATGAGTTTATTGCCGTTTTTGATTTAGCAACTTGTCTTTTCTCCGTTTTCTTTTGCACCGAGCCTTTCTCGTTTTTGTCACGTGTGGTTCTACGAGATTTTCCAGTGCTTCCCGTAGGGATAGGAGATCCGGGGCCGTAGGCCGCGCATATCCTGCTATCTTTGGGCCGGGGCTCGCATACAACGAGGAAGAGGGAGGACTGCCAGAGGGAAGCTCACCATCTCCTACTAGGATGCGCAGGAGCCGGCCTGGAGAGGCAGCCCTGAGGGGTTTGTTTTGTTCCGTGGGCCCGTGTGAGGGGGATGAGTTTGAGGGGGCTCCCGAGGCGACAGCCAAGAAATGAAGATGCCGCGGGCCCGACCCGCGATGTTATGTATCCGGGGAGCGGGTCTTCGGGCAAAGATGGCCCCGGTGTGCTTCCCGTGGCTCCGAGGGACCCTCCCTTTGGGATGCTTGATTCCGGGACATGGATGTGCTCGATTTTGAGAGGTACCTCGCGGTGTGGGCGCCGAGGAGTTTATCTCAGATGGAGAGGAGTACGGG
Organism: Adenophora triphylla var. japonica; assembly: GCA_022495995.1. NCBI lineage: Eukaryota > Viridiplantae > Streptophyta > Magnoliopsida > Asterales > Campanulaceae > Adenophora > Adenophora triphylla. The sequence goes on along the minus strand of JAFEMH010001934.1, from coordinate 11,335 downwards.
GCCTTCGTGAGGAGGAAGCCGAGAACGCCGCAGTACCGGGCGAGGAGAGAGAGGCCGCCCGGCAGCTCCCCTGCAGGTTCCCGGCGCCGGGCCGGATTTCACGTATGTCCGGGGGACGGATCGAGGAGGAGGGCGGCTCGTACCCTGTTCCCGAGCAAAGCTCGCCGCATACAGAGTGGATCCCGATAGATCGCGAGTGTGCAGCCGACTCTTTTCCATCTTGGCATCTTTTACTCGTATTTTCTCTTTTTGTTGGCCGAGTGTAACCGTATTGCCGAGCGTTTCCGTCGCTTGTCGGTGCAGTCCCTGGGAGAGCTTATGATATGTCGACTAGCCGTTATGTGGCGAGCGAGGTCGTTGCAAGAAGATGGCGTCGAAGATATCTTGCCGGCCCGCGACGCGTGCCTGCCAGACGAGCCTATGCCTTCGAGGCACTCTCAGACGTTCCTCCGCCTAGAGCCGAGCCTGAGCCGCAGCAGGAGTGACCTTCGAGGGGCGGCATAGTATGGATGCCGGACATCTTTCTCGGAGTTCCCGGGCAGCAGCTCCTTTATCGCTTCTTCCCTCCTCAGATGCACAGGCGAGGTCCGTCGAGCCTTCCTTCTTTGATCCTTTCGCCGGATTTGATCCTTCGATTACTTTGAGTGGCAGCCCTCCCGGGGGCTTGGTACTGATGACGAGGATGTGGCGGGCGAGTTCACAGGGATGCCCGACTTTTCTTCCTCGGAGGACCTCGGCGAGGATGATGATGATGTCAAGAGTCGGATTAGTGGTCCATTTGCTTTCCCTCTTTCCATATCTTCTCTTTTTTGTTTAGCAAATGACATTTGATATTCCTGTAATAAAACACTCATATTTGCACGGCAAACAGCATTTTATTTTAAGATGTAATGTCATTTTTGTGATTCTCGGGATTTGTCCTAGAAATTGTTGCTAGTATTTTTTTTATTTTGTGCATGCCACGTGAGCTGAGAGCGCGTTTGCCAGGTAAGGTGTGATGCTTCACTTAGAATGGCTTTGGCCGTTGTTTGGGCGCTTTGGAGCAAGGTCCCGCCGAGGACAAAGGGTTGTTGTACCGTTTGTCGGGAAATGGGTTCTTTTGCAAGGAGGTCCGTACGGACATACTTAGCATGCAAAGAGGTCCGTACGGACCAACCTTGCTTGGGAAGGAGATAAATGCTTTCCAAAGGTCTCGGTTCTTCCCATTTCCCCATTTGCAGCCATTTTCGAGCTTTCTTCCCCATTTTCTCTAGGAACCTCCATTTTTGCCATGGATTCTTCGTACGTCCCTAGAATTTTGCCGAGGCTTTCGCAGAGAGGCAAGCACACTTCCTTGAGCAGCTTGAAAACGTGGATGCGGCGCCGTATGAGGCATCGTAGACGGGCTTTCGAGGTAAGGTTTCGTCTTTGCTCGATTTGGTCTTTTAAGGAGTTGGTTCCCGATTGGGATTTTGTTGCGGGCTGCCGCGAAGTTCTCGGGGACGTTAGGCGGCATGTGTACTGTTTCTCCTACAATGAAATGGTGCCCACTTTTGAGGATTTTCGGGCTTTGATTGGAGGACCGGAGGTGGAGGCCATCTCGCTTCCTTTGATGGGTGGTGCGCGGTGAGCGTGAAGCTTGCAGTGCTTTCTTCGTACTTCGTTGGAAGAAGTGCAGTGGCATGATCCTTGATTCGGGTCATATCGACATTTCGAGCCGCGTAGCGGTTCATGGTTGACGATGAGAGTGACGTCTCTGGGATGCCTTCGCCTTGTGCACGATAGCGACGCTCTTCATGGTCGCCTCCCTGGCATTTGTGATGGGGCTTTGCTAGATGTGGTAGGCACGCAGAGCCGGGAGAGGATATTGTCCCGTTGCGCCGGGGGAGACTCTTCATGGTATCGATCGTCCGGCGACCGGGGATCGTTTTATGAGAGGGGGAAGCCCCGCTTTGCTCACCTTGTGGCCGCGAGAGACTTCAGCCATGCCCGAGGCTCCGACGTCGTTTAGCCCGTGGTCATTTGCTCGCCGACCTCTTGCGCTGGATATGGATCACCCGCCCGGGAGAGATGGATGGCACGCCTTGGTACGCATCGATCCGCCGGTGGGTTCCGCACCGGAGGATTGAGACTAGGAGGATCTTGCAGAGGGGTCCTACGCTGTCGAATTCCAGGTTTGTCTTGGTCCTCCTTCTATATTCCGTCGCTTGTTTCCCTGCAGCTTGGGATGAAGCAGAGCCTTTGTTGGCCGGGATGACCTTGCTACCGCGGAGGTAGTTCCTCTTTGTATGGCACCTTCAGGTGCCTTCTTGTATTTTCCGAGGGTATGGAAGTATTCCGCTTCCCTCCCGTGGTACTCCTTAGACGTCGGGGAGTGTCGTATTGACGACTCGCACCCGGCCCGGTATGAGCAAAACGTGGCCAAGGGCCCTCCCAAGTGGTCTCTGGGAGAGCAGCGTGTAGCGATTCTGGGACCCGGCTTGCCGTAGTAGCTATTGCCTTAGGAGTGCCGAAGCCTGGGTCTCGACCCTTCGATGTGACGGAGACACTTTGTTTGACTACGAGACTAGAGTTGACCGACTGACAGGGAGAGATCCTCTTTTGCGGACTCGCAGGGAGGAGATCCGAGCCGAAGCACGGGCGAATGAAGCCCCGAGCGCTGCTGGATTGTTTGACTCTACTGGGAGGACCCCGATCTCTGACCGAGAGACGCAGAGTTGGTTCACGTGGAGCGAAAGAAGACTCGCCGGGGACGAGGGAAGAAAGGAAAGAATGGCGAGGGGACAAGCGCAGATGGCGCGGAATGACCTCCTAGGTATCCATTCATTGCATTTGCAAACACATTATTAGTTAAATGTATTAAGTCAGTTTTAGCATGTTGTGAACTTGAGAGTAGACCGTGCTTGAACTCATCAAGAAATGTTGTAACCGTTAGTGATTTGTGATTTACTTTTAAAGCTTTGTCGAGACGCAAGATCTCTTGTTTGCCTTTGCTTCTGTTGTGCACTTTGTCGGCGTCCGTCCTTGGACTTTTCTGTTGCATTTGCATGACCGAAGCAGCCTGGGGCCATGACGGCAATCCCTTTGCTTAGGCTTTCAGTGCTTGGCCGAGAGGTTGAATGCTCCTCGACAAGTCGTTTTGACGGTCTTTTTCGTAGCTTCCTTGCCTCTTGTTGGCGTCGGGCTCTTGACCTCTTTTTTGCAGCCTTCGCTTGAGCTTCTTTTTGCTCGAGCTCTTTTTTTTATTTATTGTTTTTTTTTTTGTGAGCCCTTGCTCGAGCTCTCTTTTTTTTTTTATTTTTTTTTGTGAGCCCTTGCTCGAGCTCTTTTTTTTTTTTTTTTTTTTGAAGCGCGTGAGGGCGAAGACAAGCCCCCGGCTCGGAAGCGCATACGAGTCACTGCTTTGATGCCGAGTGACCCTGATGTCCTTTGATGTTGCCGCCGTCGTTTGACTTGGTCAAGGTGACTGCTGGGGCGTGTTCTTGAAAAGTGCGTAGCTTGATGGAGGTCTTGATTGACATTCAAACTTTTGACTTTTTTGTGTATTTTTAGACCGGACCAATTAAGGTTGCCTACGTCTCCTGACTAGAGGGCTCAGTCTCGCGTAGTTCGACACTACATGGAGTGCCAAGAGATGCACAGCTTGTTCTTCTTTAGGCGAAGTATCTCGCGAAGTTTGCTTCCGTTGACCGGATTCATGAAGGGATTGCCGTCTAGGTCCTCGCCTTCATGGCGCCTCCGGAGAAGATCTTTCAACCACGAAAGGGCCGATCCACGTGGGTTCCCATTTTCCCAGCTGGTTGGGTTCGAGTGGGAGGCTTTTCTTTGAGTACAAGGTCACCTTCCCCGATGTCTCGGGATTTGACTTTCTTGTCGAAAGCTCTAGCCATCCCGCTTTGATAGGCTCGGACGTGTTCCATGGCCTTTAGTCGTCGCTCGTCTAGCAGAGCCAATTCGGCCGTGTCGGCTGAGCCATTCAACTTCGTTGATGTCATTTTCCAAAGAAGACTCTGGAGTGAGGGAATTTCCAGCTCGATGGGAAGGACTGCTTCCATCCCGTATGTCGTGGCAAATGGGGTTTCTCCCGTGGTCGTTTCGACCGATGTGCGGTAGCCCCAAAGTGCAAGGTGCAGCTTTCTGCCAATCTCGCCCCTGTGGTCATTTTTCGGATGATCCGTTCGAGGGTTTTGTTTGTCGCTTCCACGGCGCCGTTTGTTTGTGGCCGGTAGGGAGAAGATTTGTGGCGTGTGATCTTGAATTCAGCCGCCAGCCTGTCGAATTCCCCATCGAAGTGTGAGCCATTGTCTCGATATGACCTCATTTGGGATGCCGTATCGGCAGATGATGTTTTCCTTGAGGAAATGCGCGACCTTCTTGGAGGTGAGTACCTTGTAGGACTTGGCTTCGACCCATTTGGTGAAGTAGTCGATGGCTACTAAGATGAACTCGCGACCGTTGCCGCTCGGGCGGAGCGATTTTCCCGATGACGTCAATTCCCAAGTGGCAAATGGCCAAGGTGTAGTCATGCAAGAGAGATCGTGAGGAGGTAGATGATTGAGGTTGGAGAACCGCTGGCACTTGTCGCAGCTTTCGGACAAAGTGGATGCACCGCTCCATGGAGATCCAAAGAGTAGCCCATCCCGAGAATGATTTGCATCGTGGCTCGGGCGTTCATGTGGGGACCGCAAGCCCCATTGTGGACTTCGTTCATGAACTTGTTTGCTTCTTCTTGGCCGATGCAGCCGTAGGAGTGGCCCATGGTAGCGTTTCTTGTATAGCATGTCCCCGAGGATGACGAAGTGAGAGGCAAGGCGTTTAGTGGCCATGATGCTCTTGGTTTTGACCCCTTCGTGTGTGGGTCTTCCTTGTTCATGAAGGTGGTTTCCCGCTCTTGAGGTATTGGAAAATCTGGTTTCAGGCCGGAAATGGCGCTCTGACTTGCGTCTCTTCGCTCTTCAAAGAATCTTGCAAATCGTTGTGATTAAAACCTTCTCAGCCTTGGGCCCGGTTTTTCTCTCGTTTGACAACATGCTTAAATGTTTGCTTGATGCATTTATTTAATTAATGTGTTTGCCTTTTGTATAGATGAATTGTTATTAACTTGTTTTGATTAGTTAATATCATCATTTGTTAAAGATGCAATGAAATGATTTTTTAGGAAGGTCTGACCTTTATTGAAAGCGTGAAGACCGTACATTGTTGATCAAAGATTCACAATCGTCGGCGTAAAGCCGTCAAAAGACTCAAAAGATGTGAATAGACGTACAACAAGACTCGAAGCTAGACTATAGGCGACGAGGGATTGGACCAGGCTTCATTACTCTCGGACGGCCGTAGCTCTAGAGGAGCGGTGCCGGGTTCGTGTGGCCAATCTTCCTGGCATGAGTCCCGGAAAGTAGCTTGCATGCGGTTCGATTTCAAACCGTATCGCGGAGGTTTTTGGCTTCCCCCGATGATGTCCCTCCATTAGTGTTGCCACCACCCTTGGGGGTTTTTGATGATAGAAGTCGCCGAGGGCTACTTCTAGGAGGGCGAAGCATTCGCCGATTCGGAGTTGATTCTGCCGATGTTGATCACTTTCATAGAATCCGCCTTTATCTCGGGATCTTTGCTTGGACGACATTTACAATGTCCGATTCGAGCGGCATGCTATATCTCCTTCCCCGATTAAGCCTTGGAGGAGGTTGCGCCACTGCTCATCCGTGCCTGACACCGGAATGTCAATTGAACTAAGCCGTGATGGCTGCCCCCGTAAGATCCGAGAGTGTCTGGCTAGAGGGTTGTCTTGTACCGGGGATCGGTGATGAGCCGCTTGCAAGAGGGTTTTCGGCGAAGTAAGGGTCTACTCCTCGATCAATCTCCATTAGTGGCATCCATCTCGATCCTCTCTCAAGCATTCTTCACACGCATATATCGTAGTTGTCATCCCGACCTACGAAGTTCTTCGATTTCCACTGTCCGCGGCTTAGAGCGTGGATGTAAGGATCCACTTCGTAGCGGACAGTGGTAGGAGAATCATCTCGGAGAAGAGTATTCGGTCATGTCGGGACCTTCTTCGGGTCATAGCTTCGTCGGCCAAGCACTTGCCATTGCACCGCTTCCGCGGATCACTTCGATCGCTCCATCGCATTGATGAATTTCACGCATTGGTGAAGAGTAGATGATATCGCTTTCATCCGATGTATCCAAGGTCGTCCCAACAAAGCAGAAGGTTGGTTTGATTTCCACGACTTGGAACTCTACCGACTCTAGTTGTACGTCGAATTGGATCCTCAAATTGATGACTCCTACGATTGGGTCGTGCAAAGGGAATCGTAGGCTCCTGACACCCGAGGTGAAGGCCTTATCGCAGAACGGCCGATGCGGAGTCGTTTCAATGTGCTCAAAGCGATGATGTCGATCGCGGAGCCGTTATCAATCAAGACGTTCGGGAGGAAGAACATCTCTATTTTTATGAGGATGAGGAGGGCTTCGTTGTGCCGATTCTCACATATTGGCAAGTCATCGTCCGTGAAGGCTAAACCGCTTCCCGTGCTACCGTTGACTCCGCCTCTTCGGGGAACGTTCGATCCATCCATTCGTATGCCTCTGGCCGGGGCAAAGATCGTAGGGAGACAGCTTGCCTCGGGCGTTCTTGTCGGAATTCCCGGTCACGAGATCTCTTGACTCGGTTTCACGCTCCTGGCCGTAGCGGGACAAAGATGCCGACGGTTTCGAAATTGCAGGTGGGTCCGCTTCGCTTGGAGTTTCGTCAAAGGCTACTTGAAGTTTACCCCGTCTGCTCCGGGGAATGGATTTCCGATGGTATTGGGACCACGAGGGCGTTCCAATTTTCCTCCTCAATGAGCCCCTCGGACCACCCGCTTGAGCACGAAGCAATTGTCGGTGGTGTGGCCGGGGTAGTTGTGGAAGGCGCCAGTGCTTGCTCATATCCATGTTGGGTTTGAGAGTCTTCTGTTGGAAATTCTCGAGTGGCTCGAGAAGATTTCGCTTTCACCAAAGCTTCAAATACTTGACCCAAGGGCATTTCCAGGTTATCTAAATGCCGGAACTGTGGGAAGCGAGGGGGATTGTTATTCTTCGGGGCCGCTTGATCGCGGTTTACTCGAGCCCGTTCCGAATGTAGTGCATCGTTCCGGCCGCTTCCTTTCCTTTGGTCGGGCAGGAGTTGAAGCTGCCAGTTTGTTCGATAGCGGTAAGATGAGGCAGGGTTGCTGTTGCCTTTCAAGACTCGTAGTCTTTTCAAACTTTGTCCCGGCGTTGACCATGGCACGGAGATCCTGGATAGAAATGGTGGCCGATCAAGGTCCTCAAAGATGGCTTCGAGGCAGGAATGGAAGATGTCCATCTCGCTTCTTTCTTGGAAAGTGGATCCATTATCTCGCTTAGCTTCCAGCCTCCATCTTTTGTAGAACTCGCCCACCGGTTCGTCATCCTTTTGTTCTAAGTGGCTTGCAGTGTCATGGCGGTTTGTCTCCCATTCAAGGTTGGCGCGGTACTTCTCCAGAAGATTTCACCGATCTCGATCCCACGTGGAGCGGTTTTCTCGCCTTCACATTGAGGAACCACCTTAGTGCCGTGGATTTGAGGGAATGCCGAAAGTGATCTCGCCATCTCGTTGAGGGGTTGCCCCTTTGGCTCTCATACCTGTGACGTAGGTGTCGATGTGGGTTTTTGGGCATTCCGTCCCGTCAAACTTTTCCATTTCCGGCATCCCGAACTTTGGAGGGAGAGGGACCACTTTGTTCGGATCGCAGGCAGGAGGGAGTCCTTCCGAGAACTAGCTAGCTTGCCTTGCATGTCTTTCTTATTTGTTCGATCGCCCAAGCCACGCGAGGATCACTGTTCGAGGCGGGTTACCGTTTTCGTGGACGGAAACCGAAGACGGAGGTGGATTGGCCGATGGGATCGCCATTCGGGAGTCTTGGGAGGTAGTTGAGTGTATACCAACCCATACCCCGGGTGTTGAAGTTGAGGGCGTGATTGCCAGTGTCCGCTAAGGGTTGTGTTTGGGAACCGGGAAATGATTCGTTAGCCCCAATCGCGTACTCAGCAGTGGCAAACTTGAGATGTCGGGATATCCGCCGGATGCCCGTCCCCGGTAAGCATGGGGACTTTTGATTGTGATTGCGAGGCTCGTATAGAGGCAAAGGATTGAATCCCGGGGGATACCGAGATGCATTGGGATCTCGACGGAGTGCACGTATGTGTGCCGTTGGTACCGAGCTTGATGTGCAGAGCCGGGAAACCGACCGTGCCGAGGCGGCATGCCTGAGCCGCTTGACCGACGCCCGAGGGGAGCTTGAGCGAGAGCCGCTTGCGTTGCCGGGATCTCGTAGCTTGGCGGAGGCGGACTCCGCCGATAGCTTTGAGAAACCGGGGAGCCGGTATGTTCGTCCTCTATGAGAACAAAGGTTCCGCCAGCCGGGAACCGCGATCGTTCCTCGAAGACGCAAGGTGTCTACGATCCAAAGCTTGCTGCTCCTCTGGCGCTTCTTGATGGTTTCGAAGGCTCGCAAAGACCTCCTCCATTGTCCTGGAGGTTCCTTAGTGGCGGGGTTCCGTTTCCCTCACCGTTATCCGTTGATCCCGTCACGGGGGAGTATCTGGACGGTGCGACCGTTGAACCGGAAGCGGCTATCGGACCTTGTGACCTCGATACTGAAAAGGCGGCTTCCAGGTATTCTCAACCACTCTCGGTTCGCTGGAGGGGGTGACGGGCAAGGTTTAGACACGGGAATGGCCTAACGGGATAAAAGGGGGAAAGCTCACGTGGCATGCGGTTTCCGTTTCTTTTATGATTTTTTTTTTGTTGTTTTAATTTACTTAAAACATGTTTTCTCAGAATCCTAGGTAGGTTGGAAAAGATTGCTCTTCTTTTTCGCAACTATGCTAGATCCTGGGCCGCCGGAGACCATCTCGTGCGGCTATAAGCCCCTCGTTTTGCACCCGTATTTCGACATCCCGGTGGTGGACACTGTGCGAGGGTCCTATAGTGCAAGCGGTTTCCACCGGCCTAAAAGAAAAATCGAACCTAAGGACCGAGCCTCGTCATGTTCGTTTTGATGCGTTAGCCATGTGAATAGTGAACCGAGCCGGCCACCGAGTCAAGATCGTGTCAAGCAGTTCCTAAGCATGACCTTCTCTTTGCTTGCTTGCGCAAGGGATCTCGTGACGTTAGGCGTTGGTCGGGTCATATTGTCATGGCCGACGTATCAAAGGCGTGATGACATGGTGTCATGTGAGCATGGATGTATATCCGGACGGAACATCGTCCTGGGTGTAGCTTCGGAAATCAAGATCGTGTCAAGATTTTAGCATGACCTTTCATCGCTTTGCTTGCGCAAGGGATCTTGAGTTCCGAGCCTTGACTCGAAAATGGCCTGCATGGTATATGTATCCAGCCGTATGACACCTGACCGGGTAAAACCAACCGAGTCCGGGACAGAGTGTGACTCAAGACTCAAACGTGCGGTGGTTGACGCCGGCTAGGATGGGATGTTTGGAATGATCCCGCGCGCGTCCAAGAGGCCTAGGAAGACTCAAACGGATCGCAACCGAGACCACTCCGGCCGAGGGTTGTAGCCAAGGTGTGCCGTGTATCCGAGGCAAAGCAGCTGCGCGTAGCGTGCGGTGTAACCGAGGCAAAGAAGTGAGTAGAGTGCGGTGTAACCGAGGCAAAGAAGGCGCGTAGTGTGCGGTCTCTAAAATTCTTTTTCCGAGTAAAACAGAAGTTTTTGAAGAATTTTAAATGTATGCACGTATGTATATTGATGCATTTTTTTGTATTTTTATTTTTTTTGTAAAATAAAAACGAAGCACGTGCACACACACACAATAGCTTAAAGGAAGGGGTAAAATGAAAGTTTGACCCTCATCATCGTTTTAAAAATCTTTTGTTTTGTTTAAAAAGATTTTAAAACAAAATTTTCCTCAAATGGAGTCGCTAACCGAAATAGCCCTGGATCCGAGCAGGCTTCGCAGCCCGCATCTCGGCATCTTTCGCGTTGGGCGGTGTCTCGCCGTTTTGTTTTCGCATTTGTAGAGTCGCCACGCCGTTTTTATTAAGCCCAAAACATTGAAAAGGGCACGCCTTAAAGATAATTTTAAACTCGTTTTTGTGTGATGAGATTTTGAGTTCGTGAGGTCGATGACTCCTCTGGAAGAGAATATTAGAATATTAGAGCTCACCCGAGTCGCCTCGTAAAACGAGTCTTTCTGGATACCCCTAATATCCTTTAAATGTTGTGTGTGTGTGTGTGTGTGCTTTTTAAAAATGCATGCCGTATTCGGATGTCTACATTGTATGCTATGTATGGAAATGTATTGAAATAGTAATGGAAGGAAGCCTTACCAATGTTGGTTCGTGTCTCGCCTTCCGCCGGGAATAGTGTTTGAGGTCTGAGTAGCTCCTGCATGGATCGGGATTGCTTCGGGAGATGCCGATTGTCTCGCGACAGAGTTTCGCGTGAGCCGAGGCTGTAGCCGCGTCGGCGCAGGTTCGGCGCGTGCGTGGGGATCGTCTGGATCACTCTGCAGAGGTTCTGCTGCGGCGTCAGGGTGGCAGAGTCACTCTGCGTAGTTTCGGCGTGGTTTGGGATCGCCTGGCTTGACTCGGAAAGAGCCGGACACCGTGGAAAGACTGTGCAAGGCCTCTGAGTACCACGAGGGGCCTCAGAGTACCTCGAGAGTGCCTCTGGCAGCCGCGGGAGCGTCGCGGAGCGCCTGGGAGGCTTCGTGAGCACCACGAGGGGCTCAAGGCCTCGAAGGATCCGAAAGGGGCCGGGAATGCCTCGAAGGACTTAGAGGGGAAGCCGAAGGCCTAGGGAGGAAGAGAGAAGTGGGAGGTGTGTGAAAATGAGGAGGGGGAGCCCTCTATTTATAGTGCCAGATTAGGTGCAAAGAGGTCCGTACGGACCTCCCTCGGTAATCCAGCTTTTTGGTTTTCCTCGATTTGAGGGAATATGTGATGATGGTGAATATTCCGTAATTATGGTGTCCCCTCGAGCAATAAGGTCCGTACGACCATCTTGATGCGTGCAAAGAGGTCCGTACGGACCAACTAAGCATGAGGGTAATCATTTTCCCGGGATTTGAGGGAATATTGTGGACTTTAAGAAGATTCAAGAATTATTAAAGCAAAGAGGTCCGTACGGACCATTATTGCTTTTCCAATTTCCTCGAAAATTCCTAAAAGGTCCTTTTGTCCCTTTTTATCCTGCAAAGGCTCCTCCCTTGGTTCGCCGGGGGTTTAGAGAGGGTTTTGAGTGAGAGGGGTCGTCGAGATCGCGTTGATGAGTCTCGCGGTGCTTTCCCGTGTGTTTGAAAGGGTGTGATCCAGATTGGGGTACTTACA